>VWZK01018453.1:65656-84845 GCA_013396935.1 Baryphthengus martii | reverse complement strand
AAAAAAAAAAAAAAAAAAAAAAGTGACACTATAGAAATCAAATAGTCCACTTCACTGTATACACACATTAAAAGTGTGTACAAAATTGTATACAGACATTTGAAAATGTGCCGTGTAATAAGCAAATAGCATAAATACCAGATAGGGAAAAACAGTAGCAATTCAGAAAAAATGACCAAAAGTTATTGTTACAAGCAAGACCAATGAATTGCATAATAGGGAGGAATCTAGCTGGAGATACATGTTTTTTAAATGAAGTTGAAAGTGTAATTTTACCATAATTATGACACCAAAATTGGAAGGGGAGCAATACAAGAGAAAAGACTGAAATTCTTTAATTGTCAAAAAAAACATTTGAAAAGTAGATTACTTTCAACACGTTGTAGAATCAATATTTGGAAGTGAAGAGGACGAGAATTCATCTAAGAGTTGAGCGTCTGTTTTAAGAGAGTGTCCTGGACTTTCTCCTTAAGACAGCAGAGAGAAGGATGGAAACTTTCAAAAGATTGACTAATTCTTCCTAAGGCAGGTATACACATAAATAAAATACATCGTTCTCTGAGAGTGTCCATCTCTACTGCTTGATGTTAGAAGGAGATTGGATTAGTCAGAGTAAACTTTATACTTTCTGTGGAATTTGTCTGATGTCAGAGAATATAAACAGTCAATAATGGAACATAAATGCCCAAAGGAAAATCAATATTTTGACCATGTCAGATGTTCCATTCCAACTTTTAATGAATATTTTAATGATCTGTTGACAAGCAAGATTTCATGTGTTCTTTCAGTCGTCTTGCTCTAATTTCTGTTTTCTAATTATTGTAATTATAGTTAATATGCACACTAATGCAATTCTCAAGGTGATTTTGATGTGCATGTATTTCATAGAACTGCTAAGATTTTATACTCCTCTGAAGCACACGGTTGTGAAACTAGCATCAATTTGCATTGGTATGGACAGTCGAATCAGAACCAAGCTCAACGTCAAATTCTTCTCCTTGTGTCTTAGATATTGCTAGTGTTCTTGATGTGTTTAAAATCTACTACTTCTAGCCTGAGAGTAAAGAGATTAGCGAATGGACTTGATTCCATTTCTTAGAGTGCAATATATTGAAGAAAAAAAAATTCAGAAATTTATATCTGCTGTGACTTTCATTTTCTTAACCTAACGAGTCAGCATTTTAGTATTGAGTGATTTAGGAGGCCATAGAGAAAGGATAAATAGTAATAATATGACGAACTGTAGTTTTACATTATCCGTTTGAAGAGTGAGATCTATGACAAAAATTCTATCTTGCAAACACAGAATTCTGAACATGTGTAATTGTCTCCACTGTCCAGTAAATATTTTGGCCTATTACAAGAAGTAGCTCAGCTTGAACTTGTTCTGGGGACATGAACAGCTCTTGGTGACTGTATAATCTGTACATGTTGCTCTTTATTTTCATAGGATCAGATGATAATCCAGTTTGGAAGGGATTTCAGGACATCTCATCTCCTTTTGCTCCTGGCTGGAGCCCCTGGCCCCTGTTCATCACTTGCGGTCCTAGGGGCTGCCAATGAACCTTGTTACCAGTCCGATGGGACTGTGACCTGTTGGTGAGGGCATAGCCATCACTGGGTCACCCTCATTTCCATCTCCCTGGCCCTGCTGGGCCATGCTGCTCCCTGAGAAGATATATCCCTGCCAGGAAGCCCCAGCCTCTATTGCTGCCAAGGTTTCTTGCATCCCAGATGCAGGACTTTGCATTTGTCCTCGTTGAATTTCATAAGGCTTGTGTTGGCCCACTCCTCCAGCCTGGCTTGGTCTCTCTGAATGGCAGCCTTGTCATTTTTCTTCATAATATATGTATGTAAAATATACACATATATACATAAATGCATAACTGCCCTACATTTTACAGTATCAAAATGGTTTAAGTATGTCACCCTTCATGACTATACATGTTTCCACAAGAACTACAGTGTTAATGAAATTCTCTAACTCCACTGTCTACTGTGTTTCATATGTAGAAAATAACTCTCCTCATTCTCAAGTGAATAATCACTTTTCCCCACCTAATTCTTATTTCTCCAAATGAGAACTAAAAATTACTATACCATTCCTTTGGCTTAGGCTTTTTAAAAATCGACTAAATAATGAAGCATTGCAATGTTTACACACATTGGTAAATCTCTTGTAGGTATAAAAAAATCATTGAGGTTAAATTTAATTTCAGCCTTTCATTAGGGATCGGGTACATTTGTACTTCATAACAATGACTTTTCTGTACCATTTTTACAGTATGCTGTTCTACTTCAAAACTGGTATGTAATTCCCATGGCAAGAGATGATCTCTAATGATATCATATAAATCTTATTTTACTGTTTCTGGATGCTGAAACATTATTTTGAGAAAGATCATATTCTGGGTAGAAGGAGTTATTTAACTTTATACATTCTTTCAGGCTATCCAGAAAGATCAGATCAAAGAAGTACAGAGTTGACTTCACTTTCCTAAAGACTTGCTTCTTTCTTCCTTGCAGTATGAAGATTTTCTTGTATTCTTTGTAAATATCTGAAATTTCACCATTATTTTTGCTCTGGGTTGGGAATGAAACATTTCTAAATGTTCATAAGAACTCAGGAATTTCTCACAAAAGAAATATGGTTAGACTGTGCCTTGATAATGCAAAAGATTCAGGATTAATTACTTATTCCAAATAAAAACCAAAAAGAGCTGAAAACAGTCTAAGAGGCATGTCTTTCTACTGAGTATATAGGATACCACAGGTATTAACTAGGGAACATCAGTTAGGTTCCTGAAATTTGTCATGGTGAACTAGATGTTTCTTATCCACAGAATATTCAATTATATGATATGAAACATTTGCAGAAAATGAGGTAAAATATCTTGATTCTAAAAAGAGCACTTTGCTGCTATAAGACCTAAGGCCAGATCCTTATTTTGAATCAAAAGGACGTGAACTCTGTGTTCCAGGTGAGTGCCCTATGCAGTTTCTGTTTGTCTGTCTCTGCAGAAATTGGGTTCTGGTCATGAGATATGTTAAAGATAAATCATTATGCTACAATGAAAGTTTTGGTTGGTCGTTGTCCAGTTAGCAAATATATATATTTTTTTCCTTTTTCTGAGTATAAACCACTACTAATCAGCCACTCTTGTGAGAGACTGTATGCAAGCACACATGACAAGCATAGCTCTGCCCAAAAGAGAGCAGTGAACGTGCTAGAAAGGCAGTATTATCCCTGTTTTACAGATAGGCAGTTGAGGGATAGAAAGTGAAATCGAGTTGGCTAGGCTTATCACAAATAATGGTGGAATCTGATGTTCAGTCCAGTTATTCTATATCCCACTCATCTGCAACAACTCCAAGGCTGTTCCTCATCTTAACATTTGTTTAATTCTCTCACAATAGATTTACTCAGAGCTTGTTACCCAGATAAGGATTAAAGAAACATATGTCAGCCATGTAAAAAACAGAATACTCTGTCCACTCAGCAAATCAAGTGTTGGTGTATCTCTGTGGATGTAAAATGATACAAGATGTAAAAGTAGACAGAGGAATTATATTAGCTTTAAACCAACTACTCAGCTTTATTTTTACAAATTCCTCTTTTCATATAGTTGGGTTATAGGCATGATCTCACTATGGCATCTGACACCACTCATATAAATATCATTAGAAATACAGGGAAAGGAGAAACAAAAATACAGAGATGTAACAAAGTACTTTGAGGAGCGTATCACCCTTTATAAGAAAAGTCGTATTTTGAATGGCTTCTCATTCTCCTTGAGAGGGTCTGTGAAAATTGTCTGAGGTTTATGCACGCTGCTTCTGTATCTTCTGTAACAGTATGAGAGACTTTCCAATAGGACGATTTAGAAGAAACTGTCTTCTTACAAACATTTTCCCCATTTCCCAACTGTCTTGGTATTTCTAGGGAATGCTCAGTAGTACATACCACTGCATATGAATTTCTGTTCTTTCACTGGATAAGCCTCTGTGGCAGGTACAGCCCCCCCCTCCCCAGACAAAACACATGGACTGTGCTGAGCAGCTTGGCGCCTCGGCCAATACAGTTACACCTTGCGGTGCTTAACTGGCGCCTCAGGGTCTGGATCCCCCAACAAACAGGCTCTGGGTGTGCACTTTTCTGTGTTTTGTCCAGGCCTGTCTCAGCCAATGAAAATGACCACAGTGCACCTTCGACTAGGTTATAAACGGGCTCCTGCCAAAGGCCGAGTTGAGTCGGTTCTTTGCAGAGCAGCAGGTTGTAGCAGTTGGACCCTCCGCTTGGACACGCGGTCCAAGGATGCTTCCACGGATTGAGGGAGTCTCCGTGGATTGAGTGAGCCTCGCCCCCCACTTTGGGTGAGTGGTATCTTGGGCACTCTGGTGTGGGAGGTTTCCCCTTTTATGAGTGAGAGTTTGCCCATTTTGGTTTGTCATTCCTTAAAGTTAGGAATCAGTTGTGTAGTAGTTAATTCCTGACAGACATCTGAACCTGTATTTAGTCAAAAGGAGTGCTGGCAACCCTGGTTGCAATAAACCCCATTTTTGGATAGTGGCTGCTGTTTGTTTTGTGGGTGCCTCTGTGACAGCCTCGCTATACAGAAAATAACATTCGGGTTTAAGGGATACAATAAGCCAAACGTTTTTGTCATTATTCTTTTTTCCAAGCACCTCTTATAAAATGCAGTAACTCTGTAGTAGTCTAAAGAACTTCAGTAATCGCAGGCTTAGTGTGACAGCATTGCACAGAATAGGTCATGCATTTTCCAGTAAAGTAGGTTTTCGTGTTTAATGGACATGCAGTGATGTTACCAAGCTTCCAACTGGCTTGTCTCAGATCTGACTGGTCTCTTTCCAGTTTACTTTTGCTTGCAGACTTCCTGTGGGGACTGCCATAGTTCAAAGACTTTGTAGTGTCCCAGCATTGTAGTCCCAGGCATCCATGCAACTGAGACGATTCAAGACTTGCTGAACATAAAGTTTCTCATTGTCCCATAGTGGCACAGGCTGTATGTGAGGTTGTATCATATGGATTACTGTGACTTTAAGCACTTATGTGAGGTACCTAAATTAGAAACTGTCAGTGTGGGAGATAGTGACCTACAGACTGCAGCTGAGATCATGGCTGATCAGATCTCCAGAGTTAACTTAATTTTGTATAAAATAAATATATATATATAAAATTATCTAAACTATCTTATGCATCTGCTCAAAATTTTGTAGTTTACTTTTTGAAAAAGTTACATTTCCCTCCCAGAATTTTCAGCCAAACAACATTTCTAAATGTTAACCCTTTTTTTTTTTTTTCCAGTTCTGAGACTTAAGCAGATACATTTTGAGACTCTAGATTAAAGAATTTAGTCTCATTAAAAAAAAAAAAAGGTGAGACAAAAGTATGCCATCCTGTATGGACACGGAAGGGATAGATAGTACTTGTCAGCACTTGACAACACTATCCTAACACACATGTGAGGGTTTAGCAAGCACAGCTTACACTGTTATTTCCATATTGTTCCTTCTACTTGCTGCTTTTTGGGATGGATAAGAATTCCTACAGAGTTTGTGGAAGAAGCCGTCCTCTATTCCCCTAAGCAGCTGGAAGAAGATCTTTAAAATGGCATATGTTTCTGATTGATTTTTCCCTGTTGTTGACGCCTTGGATGTTTGATGCAGATGATAATTCATCCAAACTACAAAAGCATGCAATTGCAGGCCATGGATATTGATTTTGATCTGTGGTTTGCAGATGTCCAGAACTGAAGATTAATTTAGGCTTGTCTGTAACAAAGTTAGTTAGACTGGGAAGTCTAGAAATTCAACTGTAAATTTTGAGAGTACAAATTGTTTTCTGCTATTTCCAGAATTTTGAGGTATGCTGGGACCACAAATACCACACAAATTGCTGCAACTCAGAATTTTGATCCTTCTGCTCCTCAACATAATTGAAAGACACTAAAAATATAGGCATAATAATGGCATTTCCTAGTCCTTGAGAATTGTTCTGCTTGTCTATTAGGGGAAAAAAAAAAAAAAAAGGTGTTTGTTTTCACCTGATGATTAATACAAATATTGTAATAGAATGCTTCTTTCAAGTTTAACCAGTATGTGTAAGTTTAAATCAACATCCTGTGAATTTCCACTCTCAGGGCCAGTTTTGCGTCTTTGAGCCACTTCAACAATGCAAAGCACCTGCAAGCCTGGTCAAATTTGCAAGCCAGTTCAGATTTATAATTCTTTTGCACAGGTAGCATGGCTCAAAATATGTGGAAGGTAACAGTGTACACGACCTGTCTTCTCTATGATGCTATAGCACATCAACAATGTAGCCTCTGCTTAGGCCTTGGAAAGAGAAATATGAACTTTAAGCAAATGATGATTCCAAACAAAAAAGACTTAAATCCCTTCTCTTGAGAGCTTGGCCAAAGCACGTCTAATAGGCCAACCTATAATTTAAAAAATAAGGAAAACTCTGGAATGGGTCAGCAGGGCCCCTTTATAGTTTAAATGCTATGTTGGTTTGGCTTTTGGCAATTTCTGGGATTTTATATATCACTCGGTGCCAGCTGATAGCCTGCAAGTTGAATTAGTATTTAGCTGACTTGTGGCCCCATATTTTTTTCCACTAGATCATTGTGGGACTTATGGTTCTCATTTGAACTTGTTTTTATACTTTTGCCAGTTGTTGAATATTTCCCCATCCCCCTTTGTCAATGAGATTTAATATATTTTATGTTTGGGGTGTTTTTAATGAGTATCTCTTTTGTTGAGCAAGTTTCCAACACTGTAGGCAGATTTCCTTACTCCTTTTAATGTTTGTGAAATAGTGTCATACTTTGAAGAAAGATCTTTTAAATTGAATACTTTTGTAATTATTGTAATCATCTTTTGTATAAATATCTTACTCATGTTAGTACTCATAGATTTTCCTGATTTCTTAGACAAATATACCATAACTATTACACAAGTATTTAATGACAATTTATTCACTTCTCCATGGGTTTCCTGTTGTTTTACTCCATTAGTCTAAACTGTGTAAAGCAGAAAACAGAGATTAGCATTATTGAATATTATTCTTGCAATGTAGGTAAATCATGCCATATGTATATCTTAATATGTATTGTGGTTTAATCCTGCTAGGCAGCTCAGCCCTACACAGCCACTCACTCATTCCCCCACCATGGGATGGAGGAGAGAATTGAAAAGGTAAAGGTGAGACAACCCATGGATTGAGACAAAAACAGTCTGGTAAGTAAAGCGAAAGCTCTGGATGCAAGCAAAGCAAAACAAGGAATTCATTCGCTACTTCCCATCACAGACAGGTATTCAGCTATTTCCGGGACAGCAGGGCTCCATCATTCATAACAGTGACTTCGGAAAATAAATGTCAGAATTCTGAATGTCCTACCTTTCCTCCATCTTCTCCCAGCTTTTGTTGCTGAGCACGTTGTCATTTAGTCTGGGATGTTCCTTTAGTCAGCTGGGGTCATCTGTTACAGGTGTACCAACCTCTTGTGCACTCCCAGCCTACTCTCTGGTGGTGTGGGGTAATAAGCAGTAAAGGCCTTGATGCTGTGCAAGCACTCCTCAGCAATAACAAAAATATCCCTATGTTATCAACACTATGTTCAACACAAATCCAAAACACAACTCCATACTATATACTATGAAGAAAATTAATTGTATCCTATTTAATTCTATCCTAATTAATTCTATTCTATCTATTAATTCAATGGTGCTTGGCATGAGATAAAAAGATTAGCTGCACCTTGATGACTTTTCCAACCTCTAGCATTTCATCTAAGAAAATTTTCTTCACTGATAGTAATTATTACAAGTAGATATTTTAGATTGAATCATTAGAAGTTGTCAAAGTGATTTTTTTTTTTTTTTAAATTAACATCAGAAAAAGTCTTAGCATGGTTTATGATTTAGTGGGTTTCATCATTTTAATTGTTTAATGGTAATTTCTCTAGAATACTTGTCAAACCTATACTTTCAGTGTGATCACAAATCTTAAGATATGGATGAGGATAACTGGGTCTTAAAAATGTTGGTTTGTTTTAGAAATTCTTGTTCTAATATATATTCTTATTAATGAATTTGATTAGAATAAAATTGTGGATGATTACTAATTTTTGTTTTGCAGTAGTGACTTAGTCGCTCACTGGTATCTAATTTCACCATAGAAGTTGTTCAAAATCTTGTCTCTGATCTAAATATGTAATTATATCATAGCTAGTTATTTATTCAGCATGTCACTGTTACTGCATGTCATGTTCTAAGTCGAAATTTATGAGTTTTCTTCTTTAGAAGTTGGCATATTGGAAAAGTCATATTGATTTTGGATATCTTGCTGGGTATAGCTTAAGATTTTGATTTGCATTGTTGAGTTTGGAAAGTTGATTTGAATATATCTCTGAAAAAAACCTCTTAGCATACTTGGGGATAAATTCTGGCCCTACTGAAACTTGTGGCAAGATTCCAATTGAACATTAGCAGTTCAGGATTTCATTTTTGTTATATACCAGGTTTTGACATCCATATTAAGAGGAAGTGAATCACATTCTAGAAGTGCCTATTTTCCCTATTGACTATAAAAGAAAGCTGCCACAGATGTAGCTGAAGTTAGGTGAGGTGAATTCATGCAAAGTAACTGAGCCATCTATCTTTTCATTGCATTACAGACATATGAAATAAATCTAAAACAAAGTCTTTGGAAACTCTTTTGTTACTTGTATTTCTATATTAGCTATGGATTTGGTTATGATCCATGATTTTTTTTTTATAGAAGGTGGACAAATATAATACAAGAATCACAGAATCACAGAACGTTAGGGGTTGGAAGAGACCTTGAAAGATGATCCAGTCCAATCCCCCTGCCAGAGCAGGAATCTAGACTAGGTCACACAGGAATGCATCCTGGTGGGTTTTGAATGTCTCCAGAGAAGAGGCTTTCTAATCGAGAGAGCTTAAGAAGGCTTAAGCACAAACTTTGGGCTGGCAGTTAACATATAGGTACATTAAAAAGTGTGTAGGGAAAAAACAATACACAATTGCTAGTAGATAGAGTACTGTCATGTCACCTTTGGTCATGCTGTTGTCACACATCTTTGTATGTGAAATTTTTAAGGTTGGATTTGAAGGAGAATAATTAAGTGTTGAGGAAGTATTTATAACAGTAGAAGTGTAAAACTTAAGCCTGAAATAAAATGTAAGACTTAGGAACTGAAAGCAAGTCTTTTCTCTTAACACTGGGAAGTGGTAGGGTGCATTAGCAGTGGTGAGCTTTGTATGCAAGACAAGCAACTAGTTTCTGAACTGTTTCATGGAATAGCAAATTGAATGATGCAAAAGAGAAGTAACAGAAAGAGAGTGATGATCCAAGGGCAGCACTGTTCTGAATATAACAAGGTGTACTAAACCTTCATTTGTTAGTTTCAGAATAAAAGATACCATCACATTTGCGATACAAGTCTTACCTTTGTATATAGGCTATAAATGCTGTATTTTAGGGGTATTATTTGGCTGCAGTCTTGATGCGAAGATCTAGAGGAGAGAAAGAAGAGCAGAGGAGGAAGTGTGGACAAACTCAGAATGAGATTTTAGTTCAGCTAAAAAAAGAGAAGTTTAGAGTACAAGTGCAGATCTGTGAAACAACAGAATAGTGGTGGTGTCAGAATTTGTTTCCTCAGTGAATGAAAAAGGGCAAGAGAAAAGAATGAGAGGCAATATCTGGCGGTTACCAGCTAGGGAGAGATAACAATACAGCAGATATAGTAAAAAACAAATAAAACAATTAAAGAAAGAGAGAAAAGATAAGAACTAGGAGAGAATTTAAAAAAACAAAACAAAGCAACCAAAATTAAAAAAAAAAAAAATTGAAATGGTGATTGTGTTCTGTGCAGCTGATAGGCCTGGAAAAATGAGGGTGCAGTACTTGCTCTAAAATTTTGTTAAAATTTATCACTTCTTAACTATAAGGAGACTCAATGGATTGCACTTGATGAATTTGTATCAATGAGTGATGAGAATACAGTAAGAAAGAAGACATCTAATGGTGATTGTAAACATCAAAATAAATTAGAGAAGGAATTAAATGACATGATAGAAGGAGTAGGAAATCAGAATTTTTCTCGGAAATAGTCCTGACTAGAATATTTAGTGTTGAAAATAGACCAGAAAAAAAAAAGGGGAAACTTCTGTATCTATAACAAAAGAGCTGCAACAAAAAAATTGCAGCAAGAACAAAGGGTTTTAATCCTGTATGTTGAAAATAGACTATGAGGTTCTGTACAAAGAAAGAGTTTGAGGCAGAAGAAAAGAGAGAGTCAGAGATGGAGTCAAATGGGAAGAAATAATCTTTAGAAAGCATTGCATGTGCCCTTGCAGCTGATTCATTTAATTACAGACGTTAATGTACCTACATAGCAAAAGAGAAATATTTCATCTTATTACACTGTAAGTGGAAACGTTTTTCCTATGAAAGAAGAACAATCGTTATTTCATTTGGCACACACTCTAATAACATTAATCATGGTGAACTCTTTCAGTATTACTGCGAGTATAATATAATCCAGCAGGAATTCCACTGTAATTATACTAATTTCATCCATATTTTTTACTTTCTATTGACTTTTCTTTTTCTTTTCTTTCTGATCTGCTTACAGCATGCATTACACATTCATCACAAAGGTCAACATGCTCTAATGTATTCGATATAAACTTTAAAATGGAAAATCAGTCAGTTAAATATAACTGTGTCTACTGGCTGGTAACGACATTTAAAATTTGACTATCCTCTAATTGTTCTGCATGACAGGACAGTGTTGTCTTCACTCCACAGAGACTCAGTACTGCTATCCAGATCATTCTAATGAATAAAGAAAATCAGATTCATCCTTGTTTGGACAAAAAACCGAGAACATAGATACCTATTAGGTTGTCTCAGAAGTTAATTGAAGTTTCTGTGTGTCACTTCTAATACACCCTTAAGAAACTAAGCTCTATAGACTTAATATGCTTTCCTGCCTTTCACCAATCAGCACCAAGAAAACTATTTCTTGAAGGTGAATTTGGTGAACGGAGATGATCACGGATGTGGTTAAGTGAAAGAGCTACTTAGACTAGAAGAGTCCTTGCTCTAACAAGTACAACCCCAGAGATCTCCATTGTGTTATTATAGATTTGGTAGCGTGGGAGTCACCATTGTAGCGGCAGAGCTCTGGGTAGATGGTGATTTACAGTAAAGATTTAGAAAGGTCTCTGGACACTAAGTGCAGCGATACCGCTGAGAGAATAAAACCCTGAATTAAAGAATCAGCAGCCTCTTGAGATTAAATGTTCTGAGTCTTGGAGATGATTAAATTAAATTTATTCTTAATCTAACAGAGATAAAAAAATATTTGAGGACCAAAATGACTCCAAACTATTCTCATAGGCCTTGTATTTTAGCTCAGCAGTGCCAGCTGTCATGGAAACATATCAACATCGGTTACATGGTGAATAGTGACAGCTAAATAAATTTGTGGGAACAGCTACAACCAAATATCTCTGTTTGGAAACCTAGGCTTTCAGTCACAGTTATGAACTGTATTAGAAATATAGAAATCTTCAAACTGCAGTAGACCCAGAAGAACCCTTTTCCAAAGGTGATCCATTTCTTTTCTGCCATAACCGAGTAACTAGAGAATGCTGGAAAGAAGAAATCTGGATTGTAAACTCTTCTTGACTTCCCTTGAGATGGATTTAACCCATAGCACTTATATCTCAGGAATGTGTCTTAATCACTTCAGTATGAGATCTTTGGGGAATGGAAGAAGTGCAACATCCCCTCTGTTGTATGATGTAGATAATGAATATCCCCTCTGATAATGAAGTAGAAATAGGAAGAGCAAAAGAAGGCCACCTTCCCATGGGAAGGAGCAGAATGGAACTCTTTCCTTCCCTAGGGTTACTCTTCTGTAGACTCTGACATCTCTTGTCAATCTGTAAACCAATTGTCTCACTTGTCCTGAGACTCCCAGAAGCAAGTTTCCCTGCTCCAGGTTCAACAGCCCAGTGATTGCCACAAGTTTCCTTCCTGCTCTGCATCTGAAGTAATAATTCAAGGGAAAGAAAACATGGGGCTATCAAGTAGAAAACGTCAGTCTAGTGGTTAAGGAAGGTGGGAGCTGTGTATAGAAATCAGCTTAGATTGAGGAATGCCTTGACTCCAAGCTTGATAATTCCTAGGTAACTGTTAATCACTAAATAAACTATGGGCTTTGACTCTTCCTTTAGTCAGTAAACTGGTAGACCAAGGGTGTGTACTGTGATGGATTTGGTGCACAGCTAACAACTCAGTTGTGGAAACTGGTCAGAGTGCCAACATTTATCTGCCCAAACTTACAGTCTATATTGGAAAATAAGTGGTCTTTGTTAAATTGATTGTTCATGGAGGTTGTGTTTGCACTGTAACTTGCACAGGATTTAGGAAAGCTGCTCTATCCTAGCCTGTACAGACTTAGCAGATGTGGCTTATAAATACAAATATTTTTGTGCACTATTTTCTGGAAAGTGTATGTGCACATAAATACATATACACATGTATATATATATATTTATCCTTTGCAAAACTTATGCTGCAGATACAGCTTCCTCTTTCCTTTTTTTTCCATTTGTTCACAAAAAGAAGCAAAATAATTTTGTAACAGGGTAGTTGATTTTTATTTTGGTAAGTGTTCCAGCACTCAAAGTCAGCAATCATGCCTTACCACTACACACTTATACTGCAACTCCAGCAGGGTACCACTGCTACAAGCCACATAGCAAGCAATCTGAAAGTGGTGCCAATAGAACGGAAGGACCAGAGAGCTTGTTGTGTAGCTAATAGGCAAAAGTCTATTGAAACCTTTTGAAATGGAAAATAATCTGGAAATTATTCCATCAAATGAATAAGCTGCTTTAAGAAGGCAAATGTCTGAAAACATACCATAGAGGATAGTACTGCAGTCTAATACATGAAAAAGGATAGATGGGAGTAGTAAAGACTATTTTCCAGTAATCATTTCTATATGACAGTATTATCAAAACTGTGGTGTTTCAAATACAGTAATATGTATGGGTAAAAACTTCTTTAGTTGAAAGACTTTATTGAAGACTTTATTTATTTTAAAACTTCTGCCTAAATATGTGCTGGCCTTTTATGCTTGGGTTTCAATGGTGAAATTGAAAGGTGGACTTCAGAGGACTTGCAATTAAAACCACATCATATACGTAGTATATGTAATATAGTTTAGAGAGTTCGTAGGGCAAGAAAGGTGTTAAGTAACTTTTCTCCATGTAAATATCCCAGAGCTGATTCTGTGCCTTCCCATTCCTAATGGCTACATTACTGCAGAGTTGTGTCAACATTCCATCTTTGGCCTGGTGGTACAGAGGGATGGGAAAGCTGAGACACGAACAGCAATCCACTCTTCAGGCAGCATAAGGAGGACTCTGCTCCTGTTGGTGGAAGCTTTCTGTTGATATAAAGTTCATGTTACTAATCTCAAAAATACCTTCTTGCAACAATCCCTAGACAAGACATACTGCTGTTAGGATGGAGCCTTTGCCAGAGCACTTTGATGTTTTACAAGCCAATTACTCCAGGAAATTTAGATTCAGTTTGAAAACCCAGGGTTGTCCCTCAGATCTTCAGCAACGTGTTGGAGCTCAGCTGGTGTAGTATTCATCTCTGTTTTCAGGATCCGAAACTGGGTCCTGTATAATGTCCTGAAGTGCCTGGTAGAAAAAGGATGCGGCCAAGAAACATGCTCCTGATATTTATCTAGCAGTATAACTATATGATCTTGGAGAAGTCCAAATCACTAAATTTAGAGAGTAATATTTTTCTACTTCACCAGGGTGATGTAAGTTCAATTAATGGATGTGTGATGTGCTTGTGATGATAAACACTATAAAATGTTTATATGGAAAATGTTGAATTGAAGAGCCATGCATTTTCAGATATCAGTGGTGTATCTTGGCATACTTCATAAGATCTGAAGCAATATATTCTTGATATTTTTCCAACTACTGTCTCTGAGATGTTTGTTCATCACAAATTGAAAAACCATAAGTAAGATATATTCTATTTCGTATATCCAGTCTCTTCAGCTGTCAGATCAGAAAAAAAATAAAAAATCTTTTTGGTTTTCTCAGCAATTTTAGTTTGCATCATCAGGTACTTGGCTCTCTGCATATGATTCTAGATGAGACTAGTTACTGCAACTGATGGCAAGTATTATGCATACGAATAGCCCATTTTCATCAGATCATTGGTATAAAAAGTCCCAAGACAAAAGGCACCTTTTTGTCTAATTGGCAACAAAAGAACCAATTAGGAGAATTTTTTCTAGGATTATGCATTAAATGGGAATGATACAGGTACATAGCAATACATTCATGAAATCAAATGTGGGAGTGAATAATTTTCACTTTAAAAATATCACTTATAAAAAAGGTTTTGGCAGGCTGATGAATTTTCAGTCACAGAAGTAGCCTGCTTCTTTGCGCAGTTAAAATGTTTGGCTAAGAAATACAAAACTTCATAGAAGGTGTATCATTTTACAAGCAGGAAATGAAACTGTAGACTCTTCAAAAGGCTGCAACACACACATCACATAAGTTTTAAAAGTGATTGCACATAGTATTTTTTAAGTGTAAAACAATTTTCTGATTAATTTATGAAGCAATAAATGAATGCTTAAGACAGCTTTGTGCTTTGAAACTCAGCTACTGAATGTCCTAAATAGTAAATTAGCACCCATTGCCCATTCTTAAGATGAAACCCTGTAATTCCTTGCAGAGGTATCTTTGCCCTGTCAAACTGAACGTCCTCTCTGTGATGATGATCAGGTGGAAAATTCATTGTCCAGGTGCTGAGTTCTGCTTGCTAAAAAAATTAAGCAAATCACTAAGCTGCTGCTGCTATTGTTGTCTAATCATTGGTTTTCTGCAGTAAATGACAAGTCTGTTTTCCTGCAAGTGGCAACAGAGGTGGCTTGCTTTCTTCCTTCGTGCTTCCACAAGTCTTAATTGTTCCCATGTTCTGAGAATAGTAAGAACCTTACATTACCCAGCTTGGATGGAACGGTTAAGGATGTTATCACATTTTTATAGTGACATGGGTAGCAATAAAATTAGAAAAGTCCATGCATGCAGCAACCAGAATTTTAAGTCTGTTCTTTGTTTATCAAACAGAAAAATTACTTCGAACACGTATTTTGCTATTTAGAAAATAATGTGAGATTCGAATAATTTCAAGCTGGAAATTCCAATATGGAATCAGGCAATTTCAAATGACATTAGCAAATCATGTCCCCCAGAGAGTTGCTGGTTGTTACCATGTCACACATCCACGGCCACTCAACATTTCATGAAGCCAAAAAGACAAATTTCCTCCAGCTGTGCAAAATATCCTGCATAGTTTGCAAGTGAATGGTTCTTACTCCATTAAAAATGGTGGTTCAGATTCTTTACAGCATGTGAAACACAACACAATCAGAAAACTAGCGAGAGTTTTCAGTATAATATTTTATATTCTCATGGAAAACTTTATCAAGAAGCAGAAGTTCTGCCAACAGCATGGTGTGGACGTTGCCCTGTCTCAGTGCTGCTCAGACTTGTTTTGAATATGAACATGTACGAAAGGAGACCTGCAATCAAGATATAATTTATCCTTTGAAAAAAAAATTAATTTGGTGATACTTTGTGGCCTATGACCATATAGGATTATATCTGCACATCTTCAGTGCTTGCCTGGTTATACGTATATATATTTAAATGGTCTGTTTCCAAGGAACACTGAGGAACACAAGACAGACTGATTCCAATAGGTATGTGTAATAAAGTCTCAGCATGTATGTAGTCTCCTGCCTTTATGCATCCAGTTCTAAATGTTGTCTTCTCAATCTCTTTCTCGTAAATATTCAAACAACAAATTACAACCTTTAAGATGTATTTATACTGCATAAGACTTGTGTATTGTATAAGAATTATGTAAGACTTAGTTAGAAGATACAGTTTGTTTTGAAAATATAAAAATACTTAAAAGCCACCTAAGAGAATGTACAAGGAATTTAACGGAATTAACTCCAAAACCCAGAAATTTCTTTGACAAAGTACAGTTAAGGAATAACACTCCAATTTCCAAAATTAAAAAGGAGGCAACGTGAAATGAAATCTGCCTGTCTGTTAGGCAGTCCCTTCCTAACAACTTTTGAATGTGTTACTAATTGTAATCAAATTGCATAGAGGGATAGTTCTTTCTGGGATATTAAGCTCCTGTATGTTTCAGTGATCAATATCACCGAAAGTTTTATTCAGAGGTATCAAAACACAGAATCAAATCCCCAAACTGTAAGAGAATGGGAAATATTTATTCAATGGTCTAGAGACCTGTACACTTGTAGAACTGTACAACCAAATTATACAGTAGAAATGAGTTCATACTAATGTGACTATTAGCCTAGGTACCAATGCATAGAGTGTTTTACAGTAAATACCATTTCAAGAACTTACTCTCACCTATTGGCAGTCCTTAGGCTGATTCATTAGGTGCCTTGAAAAGATTCAGTTCTGTCTCTTGCACAAAAATGTCACCCTCAGAATTTTTACATTATTTCTAAGATAGAGTTGTTCTATTCTTTTTTGTCTAGCACTAATAATGACTGTGGCTTTAGGAAAACATACTTGCTGTGAAACTGTCACAGGATGCCACATGACTCACAATGTGGTATATAAATGGTGTTGAAAAAAAATGTAACTTAAAGCACTTACTTTTTCAGCACTATAAAGCATGTGGACACCTCACCCAAAAAGAAACTTCAGCTGAGGCACTACAAACAGGCTAAATCCATCCTTTCTATGAGCTCATGGTTCAAAGGACACATTAATGTTTTTATATTATGCACTTAGAACTCTTTGTATGCAAAAACTTGTATAAAGATTTTCAGCTTTTAAAAAGTCTTTCCAAGATTTCTGGGAGACTGTATAAGCAACATATCCAGTTCTCAGAACAATCCCGTAAAATGAATAAACTTTGACATACAAGTGCCTATCACATATTGAAAGTGTTTAGCTTTTGAGAACAATTTGTAGATTTTTTCTTGTATGGAACTTTCAGCCATTTTCCCATCCAAACACAAGGGCCAAATTTTATTATTAGACAAACCTGTGCAACCCTCACAAAATAAAAATAAAGATGTTTTGGAAGGTGAAACCTGTTTAGGTCTGCATCAGTAAGACCACTGAGTTCACAAAGTAAGATTTGCTAAAAACTCCAGTTAGCAGTGAAGGAAGATCTGTGGGGCCCATAAAGCTTGTGTTTTCTAAACGAGTATTCTCAAACCACAGTTCATCTACTTTCAAATCAGTATAAAAAAATACAGATAGAAAACATTTAACGAACAGAAAATTTTATGTGCTTCCTGAGACAAAAATGCCCAGTAGAGGTAATATAGAGTTGTCCTTGCAAAAACCACCCATTTTGGAATAGGTTTTGCAAATTATTCTTGGAGGTTTTAAATCTTGTCTGAAATCATATTTTAACATAATAGGATCATGTTAACATCCTTGAGTCCCTGAGCAAATTCCTTGCATTAAAATTCACATAATAGTCCACTTGGACTTCTTAATAGGCTACAAGCCAGTTTGTCTTCACAGGGTCACAGCCCTCTTTATCCAAGATATTTTCCAGAATCTTAGTTTAATAAAGATTGGGGACTGGATAAGGTCAGTGCATACTGAGGACTAAAGGTAAGTGTACCTGGGAAGTGGCTCCTTCTTTATGCTTAGTAATTTTATTATATAAAGGCTTTATACTTTATATTTTCATATTTCTTTATACTGCAAGGCTCCAGGAGTACTAAATAAAGAATAATGATACTGGAACATATTAATATTGTTATCTGCCCACCTATAATAAAACAATCCAGGAACCAGTTCTATAAATATTTTATTTCCTTTGTATTGCTTTCAGCAATTCAGATTCACAAATTAGAAAGACACCTAAAACAATATTTTTAATTCTTCTGTCATGGACTTTACCTTTCAGCCATTTCATATTTCAACTTCCATGGTAGTACTTGGAGGCAAGTCTAAACCAGATAATACATCTTGCTCTTCACAAATGTGACTGCTCATCAGAGTGACCCTCACAAATACTATTTGCCTCAGGACAAAGGATGTGGTTAGGAAAAATCATACAGTATGTTGTCCCAAAATAAATTATCTTGCTAGTCATTTGGAGTTCTCTTAAACAATGTAAGCTTTTAATAATATGTAGATTACTAAAAGGAAGATACATAAACCATAAATTATTAAAAATCTAAACATAGACCAGATTCTATCTAGAAGCCTGGCAGAGCTCCTTTTTAGTTACAGAGAGAATCAATGATTTAAACCAGTCCTGATCAGTTGGGAGTAGGAAATTCTATTTTTCTCTCATGACAAGGAGTAGTTGCCCATTGGAACATAGTGTTACTAGGATTACGGCATTTCTCTAAACATCTCTTTTCTCACCTACAATTTTTACCCAGGCAGAAAAGAGAAATTTTGCTAATTTCCTAGGAAATTCCTGATGTAACATAACAATAGCACAGGCAGGGCAGTGGCTTTAAATCCTTGGTTAGTGGAGCATAGTGCATGTTTAGGTCAGCTCTACTCAACTTGCAGGGATTAGAAGACATCCAGGACAAGTAGGTGTCCATGGTTCATTTGCTATTCAGATATACATTGCCTCTGTAGCAAAATTGAATATTCTGGGCGTATTGGAATCCTTGTACATCACTGTGTAGCTGATCTTCCTGATACATATGGAATGTATTTGGATGCACAGAACAAATGCAGACTCCCCATTAAGCAATGCCCAGTGTGTTGGATAAACACTAAACATATCAGATACAGTGTTTTATCCATGTGCACCCATCTCTATCCAAGAAATTACATAAATATTGGAGCCACAAGTGCATACCAAATAAATGGCAGTCATGGTCACTGAAAATATGACATCTGTTGGTGCATAGTATAGGCTTCTGATAAAGTGAATATTTTCCTTTCCCTTGCCTTGCCTTGCCTTGCCTTGCCTTGCCTTTCCCTTCTTTTCCTTGCCTTTCCTTTCCCTGCCTTGCCTTGCCTTGCCTTGCCTTGCCTT
>VWZK01018453.1:0-65269 GCA_013396935.1 Baryphthengus martii | reverse complement strand
CTTCCTCTTCCTCTTCCTCTTCCTCTTCCTCTTCCTCTTCCTCTTCCTCTTCCTCTTCCTCTTCCTCTTCCTCTTCCTCTCTCTCTTCCATACCTAGGGCACTATATCTTATTTGGGTCCTTTTAGTTCTAGTTTTGTGTGAAATTGGAGTAAAAAATGATTGTTCAACTCACAGAAAGATGTCTCAGAGCTCTGAAGCGTTGTTTGATAAATTTGAAAGCTGACTGAGAGGTTAATAACTAAACCAAAGACTTTCTTAAGGCTAACAATGAGAATGTAGAAGAGAAAGTATCACCGTATACAAAATGATGAATTAAACTCAGTTAAAGAAACCCCCATAACAGGATTTTCTATAATTGGAAGAAAACTCTCCACCTCCATGGACCTATTGTTACAAGTTCACGATAACAAACCAGTTGCAAGATTAGGGTCAAAGATATAACAGAGATTCACATGTCAAGGAGATGTGCAAAAGTTCAAGAGTTGAAAATCAAGGTAGCACTGACTATAGGTTTAAAGTAATTATTTTATTATTGCATTTGTCTGTGGCAGGAGAGTGGTTTACCAGAATGATACCAGATTCTAGTATGATGTGATAGTTTTCAAAGAAATTTAAAATAAAATTCAATGAAGTAGATAGTGTGTCACATTTCACTCTAATATAATTAAGTTTCTTTCCACTTGGAAATCCACTAGACATTTAGAATTGACATTTAGATTAGAATTTAAAAACTCTTGAAGTCCTTTCCACAAGGCTCTGACTATCTACTGTGGTTATCAAGGGCCAGTTTCCTCTACTGGCTGAAGGACCGAAATGTGCTTTTTGGAAACGAGACTTTACCTTACACTTTAAACTACTTTAATCTTTCATCTCCAATAGAAAAAAAGCTTCAAAATAAAAAAAAAGAGCCACACCAACAAGAATCAGTGTTTTACCTCAGCTCACTGTATATTGGAAATAAGTAGAAGGCATAAAAGAAACACTTCCCTCAACTGTGCATGAAGGTAGTTTGGCACAAACTGTAATCTTTCTAACTGTACAACCAGCATCCTGAAATTTCATGCCATTTGCTGTATCATTTTTCTAAAACCACCACCTTCACACTGGAAGCATTTTCTGTGTTCAGTGACTTTTGTAGATTTTTCTGGTTTTAACCTCATTTAAGGTAACATTTTTTTTCTGAAGAACTTCATAAAATGAGCAACATCTTCTAGCAAATTTTATTGTATCTAAGAGGTATCCAGAGCCTCAGTAGCCTGCTATTTAATCCAGAATACTGATTCCTGGCCATATACGATACTGAAACTCTGGACTAACATGCGGGAACAGAAGTGAATAGGAAGAGGGGATACAGGGTGCTTCATTCTGAGCTCCTCTGAGCCTTGGCAGATTCATTTACTGCCAGCTAGAACCACACCTGTGCCCTCAGAGCTAGTAACCTTGTGGTCTGGAAATTCAGAGAAAAACCAATATAAGGAATCACTACAGTCTTTTCTTCTGTGATGAGGAGGTGAAGTTTGGTAATAGCTCTCAGAAGAAAAGGGCTTTTTCATAAGATAGGCTACCAACTCTTCTAGGATTCATGATGAGTCAATTGAACTCCAAGAATCCAAACCATTTTGAAGATTATGGGACAGGAGGAAGGAGAAAGAGAAGGTTTTAAGCAAAAAAAAAAACAACATACAAAGCTCTAGTTAATTGTTTTCTGGCTAGAATTATATTGCCTTTTTTTTTTTTCTTTTTTTTTTTGTTCATTTCAATTCATCTGCTTTCATCCAGGGGACAGTCTCCTACAGGATTTTTGGCTTCATTATTATGGGTCCAACTAGTGAGGAAAAATGGGACTTGCATCAGGGTGTTACTGCCATTCTTAGGGCAGCTAAAGCTGCAACACTCGAGTCATTTATCCATCCTGTGTCAGATGTGAAAAAGGAGAGAAGAAGCATGGATAGGCATGCTATCCAATAGACTGGGGTTTCTGGAAAAACATACATTTTGAAATACCTGGCTCAATGACAGTATTTCTAAGAATTCCATATGTATATAAAAGCTCACTCCTCAGCCCAACAAAGCATTGCTACAGTGAACAGAAGGAGGCCCGACATTACAAATGAGAACAAAATACTCCAAAATGAGACTATAGGATGGAATTTCCGTTGGAACCTTTTGTCATTTATTTTGTATGGTCTAAATTAACAAATTAAACATTTCAGAAATAAAATTATTTGGCCTGTAAACTGTGTAGAATAAAATGTTTGAATAGCTGGGTTCTATAAATCAACCTATGTAACATAAGACACTAGTTCTGTTTTTACCTACCCTTTTAAAGGATTAACAGGGAACTGGCGAGAAGAACAGTCATGTTGATATGAGCTTCCAGCTGGGATTGATTACAGGCTACAGACTAATGCAGTAATGTTTTGTGCTAGCACAACAGTTTAACTGGAGAATGCTCACAACACGTATCCTCCACCTTCTGCCTCATAAGTGGTGATATAAAGAAACCAGATAATTTTGTTGTGATTCTGACCTTTGATCTGCTAAATCCCCAAACTGATTATCTAGCATGCATGTGATCTTCTACTCCTTAAATCAGGGCACATTTGTAAAATAAATCTCATGTTAATAGCTTGTTTCTGGGCAAGTCTTTTGCCCAGCTCCCATATGTACCAAGACCATAGGACAGTGTGAAGTGGATAGAGTGGGCACAGAGGTCGCAGGTGTTATTTCCTCAACAGTAGGATAAAGTTTAAAACAATATAGTGAAATTCAAAATTAAGAATTGAAGATAGTTATCAGGCTACCCTTCCTACAGATTACACAGTGTAAATGGAGAAAATGAAATATAAGGAAATGTCAGAAATACAATCAATGCTTTGCTTAGTGTGTTGAAATACTTGAAAGTTGTTTTTATCACGAGAGGAAGTGTGTTATAAGATGTATCAACAGATGCTGCAGTCTAGAACAATGAGGATCAACAGTTCTTGTCTTGTTAATATTTATGGAGAGTTTTTTACAGATATTTTTAGGTTACTGAACTGCAAATGATTTATTTCTGAATATTTCTGGTTTGGAAGAATTGCATGCTGCACAGAAAGTCACAGAAAATGCAGAACTCACATAAGTGACAAAGTAAAATTCAACTCATAAGCAACAAAGTGCATGTCGCCATCACAGTATCCACCAACTGAAGGTGACTTTAGGGTTAGTTCTGATCTGAAGTCTTGTATCACTTTAACTAACTCTAGACCTTATCATAGCAAAAATGACATACAACATTTTCTTCTGGGATTTAAGGTAGATGCACACTATGGAAAAGGGTAAAGTTTCAGATGAAAAAAATACAAAAAGTGTAGCGCTTCATGCTGATATCCTTTTGGATGAAAAATCCATTATTTTACAGTTACAATTTCTTGAAAGAAAGTACCCACAGTTTCAATTTGAATCAATCCTGTCAATCCTGCCCATGTATTTTAAGCAATTTTAAAAGCACGTGTGGAATCACAAATCAGTCAGACAATAAGGATGGCTGAGCCCTTGGTTTAACTGTACTTAAGAGGGCTTGGGAAGAACTGAGATGCGCAGAGGTAGAATTGCAATAGACAGGTGAGTCAAACACAGATGCAGAACATTGGAGTTAGTCTGTGTGTTGGATATTTTGGGCTTCATTCTTTCATTTCTGTTAAAGGACTGCCTCACACACCTGAGTCCACAGGATGTAGCCCTACCCTAATATAAGCACAAGCAGTATTACAGAGACATTTTAACAGCCAAATACTCCTGTCCATTAACAGACCTAAGAATTTACAACAGATAGCCATTAAAACATTTTGATCCATATATACAAGTTTGAATCCTCTGTGGAGGGAAGAAAAAGTTAGTGATGAATAGCTCGCAATCACTTGGATGTGGTTGTAGGTTTCTTCTGTATTTTGTCTATCAATAGATAGACAACAGGTGTGTTTGCTAAATAAAGTTTTATTTGTCCAAATATTCATGGCAGCTGACTTGAAATAGAAGAAACAGTAAAGAAGGAAAATAATAGTATTTCTATATCTTCAAGAAATATGAAGACTATCATCCTATGCAGAGATCCATTTAATAGTGATTGTAGAGATTCAGTGCTCTTAATTGAGGTCCTTAAGGTGAATTGCAGGCCAAAAGGGTTTTGAATATACTAGTTCTGAAACACTATATGGGACTCTTTCTTATCACAACTTCATCAAACTATGATACTGAGCATTTATCAGCCTTCAGTACCTATCATATGTGGTCATATCCTCTGCAAATATGATTCTGCACAAACAGAAAATAACAAAGATTGGTGTTCTCCTCAAAAGAGGCAAGAGAAAACAGAACTGATAAATGTAGCTTTAATCACTAATTACACATATTGAAGAAAAAAATGAATAATAATTGCTTTAGAAAGAGCTAGTTGGATAGGAAAGCTGTTCACCTGATTATATGTGATTATTCAGTCGAAAGATTGTTAAACTAGAAGAAATCACCTGATCATCTATTCTGACCTTCTACACGAAATGCACTTTAGGAACTTCAGAATTAGTTCTTTCTTCAAGGCTAATAGCTAGAACTACATTTGAGTCTATATTCTAAGGGAAAAACACAAACCAAAGCCTTATTGTAAGACGACCATGACCCATGATAAATTTTCTAGTTGAATGTGCCTCTTGTTCACGTGCAGAACCCATCAGAGCCATCCATGCAGGATAATCCAGGCCAACCAGAGTAGCAACAAATATTCCTTATCTGCCTCTCAAGATGAGAACCAGAAGGCAAACCACCTCAAGGGAATGTATGGCTGTTGTGGATATTTTTGCACTCCTCCGGGGAAACCTGCAAGCTCAATTGCCTTTCTGAAATTCCTGTACACCAACATATGGTGCATGGGAGACAAACAGGAAGAACTAGAGATCTGAGCATGGACTCAGGGCCATGATCTCACTGCAATTATGGAGAAATGGTGTTCACATAACTGGAATGGTGTCATGGATGGCTATGTGCTTTCCAGGAAAGACAGACAGCAAGGCAAGGTGCTGAAGGTGCTCTTTACATGAGAGAGCGACTGGAATGTATTGACGTCTGCCTAGAGATGAAGCATGAATCAAGACCTTATGGGTACAAATTAAGGAGTAGGTTAATATGGATGACACTGTTGTGGGTGTTTACTGCAGGTCACCTGATAAGAACCTCAGGATAGATGTGGTACTGAGGGGCATGGTTTAGTGGTGACCCGGTAGTGTTAGGCTAATGGTTGGACTTGATGATCTTAAAGGACTCTTCCAACAAAGACAATTCTATGATTCTAGGAAGAGGAAGTCAGTGAGGTCTTC
Organism: Baryphthengus martii; assembly: GCA_013396935.1. NCBI lineage: Eukaryota > Metazoa > Chordata > Aves > Coraciiformes > Momotidae > Baryphthengus > Baryphthengus martii. The sequence goes on along the minus strand of VWZK01018453.1, from coordinate 59,917 downwards.
TACAGGCACTTTAAAATAGTCTCACAATCATAAGCCCTGGTTCTCATGAAGAACTTCAGCTACCCTGTTATTGACCGGTAAGGCAACACAGCTAGGCATGCACAGTCCGGGAGGTTCCTGCAGAGCATTTTTTGACACAAATATTGAAGGAGTCAATGAAGAGAGGTGTGCTGATGGACCTTGTAGTAACAAATAAAGAATGTCTGGATGGGGATGCAAAGTTTGGGGGGCAGACTTGGCTGCAGTGATGATAACGTGGCAGAGTTCAGTATTATACGTGGAAGAAGGAGGGCAATAAGTAGGATTACAAACCTGGATTTCAGGAGACCTAACTTTGGTCTCTTCAAAGATCTACTTGAATGAAACTCATGGATTAGAGCTCTAGAAGGTAGGGGTCACCAAGAGAGCTGGTTAACATTCAAACACTACTTCCCTCAAGTTCAAGATCAGTGCATCTCTATAAGTAAGAAATCAAGCAAAGGAGAAAGGAGATCTGCATGGATGAGCAAGGAACTCCTGGAAAAAGTCAAATGGATGAAGAAAGTTTGCAGTATGTGGCAAAAAGGGACCGAGCCACTTGGGAGGAATGTAAGAACTTTGTCAGAGTACGTAGGGATTCAACAAGGAAGGCTAAGGCACTGTTGGAATTAAATCTGGGAAGGGATGTCATGGACAATAAGAAGGGCTTCCTCAAGTACATCAGTAAGAAAAAGAAGAACAAGGAAAACATGGGCCCTCTACTAAATAATGTGAGTGCCCTGGTGACAGAGGATACAAAGAACTTAGTGTCACTGAATACCTTCTTTACCTCAGTCTTTACTGCTAAGATCGACCCTCAGGAATGCCAGAACTTTGAGGTAAAAGACAGAACCTGGAGGAAAGAAGACTCTCCCTTAGTCCATGAGAATTGGTTTAAAGATCATTTAATCATGCTGGACACCCACAGATCCATGGGCACTGATGGGATATACTTGAGTGCTGAGCTATCTGGCTGATATTATTGCTAAGCCACTATCCATCATTTCTGAAATGTCATGGAGAACAGGAGAGATGCCTGAGAACTGGAGGAAAGCCAGTGTCACTCCAGTCTTCGAAAAGGGCTCTGCCCTAGTGAGGCCACATCTGGAGTACTGTGTCCAGTGTCAGACTCCCCAGTTCCAGAGTGAAAAGGAACTACTGGAGAGAGTCTAGTCGAGCGCTACAAAGATGATGAGTGAACTGGAGCATCTCTCTTATAAGGAAAGGCTATGAGACTTGAGTCTATTTGGTTTGGAGAAGAGAAGACAAAGAGGGTATCTTATAAGTGCTTATAAATATGTCTCAACAGGATGGCTCTTTTCAGTGGTGCCCAGTGACAGGACAAGGAGTAAAGGGAACAAAGTAGAACACAGGAAGTTCCACCTAAACACAAATTAAAATTTTACTGTAAGCATAACAGAGCCCTGGAACAAGTTTCTCAGAAGGTTTGTGGAGTCGCGTTCTCTAGAGATATTGAAAACCCACCTGGATGCAGTCCTGGGCAACCTTCTCTAGACAAGCCTGCTTTATCATATTGGTTGGATTCGATGATCTCCAGAGGTCCCTTCCAACACCTACCATTCTGCTATTGTCTGATAATCAGACAGAAGGATCTACTTCTCACTCCTCATGCCCCAACACAACCTAAAGCAGCAGGACTGGGATATTGGTTAGGGCCTCAAGATTCTTCCAGCGTGCTAGAATATGAAACATATTCTAGCTTACTTTCCCAAGGAAATGAAGGTTCTATAATGGTATTTTCTATCTTCCTGTCTATCTTTCTCTGGAGCAATTACTTTCTTCATCTCCCTTAAGTGAAGGAACTTGTTCATCTGTTTCCAATAGAATTGACATGGATCCAGCCAAACAGATGAAGAGAAAGTTTAGGGGAAATGGAAAGAAGAAATATGCTGGAAGATCTGAGAGAAGCCTGTAACAAATGAGGCTTCATTAGCCATTTTGCTCACAGAAGTGATCTGTGGCCTTCTCTATCCCTGAGTCATATCTACATACTTGTCTGACAATAAGTGCTTTCTGTTTACTACAGCATCAGAGCTGAGATATTTAAAGCCAAGAAAATTGGAACCTGTTCTTCCTTATGAGTCACCAGTAAAAATGCCAGCTATGCAACTGTACGATCTTTATTATCAAAGATAATATAAGAGAAAGAAAACAACCAGATTTTCACATTCCAGACTCTGTATGCACTTCTGGAAGCTGGAAAATTTCTCCCCAGGGCTATAAGCTGAACACATTTGTACATATAGGACACAAATGGAATTAAATCCTCAGTGCTTTTTCTTTCCCTGACACTTGAAAATGCATGAAGTAGAATATTTGGCTATGAATATTAATGTCTGAATCGAACAGTTCTTTGGTGCCGTATAATAGTGGAATAGTAGTCTACCTTAATGGCAACATGAAATGAAGAATATTGAAATAAGGGGACTAGATGCCAGGTTGCTATCAAGAGACTACACAGTGCTAGTGCCACATGGCTTGATCGACCACTATAGACATTGAGTTTTGCTGGCAGGAGCATAGCAAGACTGGGCAGTAAGATGGGACATTCCAAAGCTGAATCTGTTGCTCTCTAAATGAATCATTACTTACAACTGGAAAGCTGTTAGAGACTAACTTAGCGTCCATAGCTCATTAAAAGCATCTTCAAAGTGAATATTAATTATATCTTGGAAAATGTCAGATTTTGAACAGTTGGAATTACAAAGTAGGCTAGTTCGATGGGGAGACTTATCTTGCCCATCAGCAACCAGCCTTCCGCTTATGTTCCTTTGGACATCTCTTGCTTTACTTTCTTGTTGTTGCCAAGAAAACACTTCCATATTGCTGTACATACTGTACTGGACACTGCATGGCCATGTGCTGTTTACAGAATAGGAAAAGCAGCCAATATCAAAGTAATTTTCCATACCTCTTGCTTTCTCAAAAAAAAAAAAAAAAGAAAAAAAGAAACAAAAAAAGTTATTTATTTGTTCAGTTGCTGAGTTTGGGTTGCCAGTACAGGAATTGGAGTTGTTCTGTGTCAAACTAGGGACTATGTGACATTTCTTATATAGGAGTTTAGATTGAATGATAAGACCAGATCCTTCTGGCCTTAAAAATCTGTTATTCCATTTTAATAATATTTATCAACACCTACTAAATTATACAATGATATTCTGATAATTGGAAATTGCTTCTATTTCACCAGTATACAATCATACAATTATACAGTGAGGCAATGAAGAACAAAGAGACTGCTAGAAAAAATAAAATTATGGAATGTGAAATGATCTTTGCTATTTGGGGAAAAACTACCTTGGAGGAGTATATCACAAGTTAATCACAGTTCTTGTGGTTTATAAATTAGACAGGATCATTCAAGGCTGGCAGCAAAATGCAGGACAGAGACTGTTGAAAAGAAATTATATTCTGCAGACTCCCAGAAAACAAGCTTAGAAATTTCGTCATTGTTTTTGCTGCATTTTATAATTAATAAATCATAGGATACTGTAACCACTCGGCTCCATATTCCTTTCAGAACTCCTGCTGCTGTCTTCTGCTCTTCATAAGATACTCTGCTGGAACACCCTTTGTCTGACCTTATCTCATACAGAAGACAGAAATCCTGAGTCCGTGACCGGTTTATAGCAAATACATATTTGATCTTTTTTAGTTCTTTAATTTCATAGCTCAACAGAAAAAAAAATGTGAAGAGAAATGAAAGGGAAAAGTGTACTTTTCCTAACTCTTGTGTTAGCTGGACACAAAAGCGTTATTGCTTTCACTCTGCTTTTTCTGTTGTGCAATATAGATGCTACCTTGCTGCTAATACTGCTCTGCTATGCTACATTCCAGAGTGCAGACTGTCTTGTGCAAGGAAGTGAAACTTCAGAGATTTGACTGGAATACCATTACTTTTCTAGAGCTTTTTGGCTACCCACAAAGTAAAAAACATTAAAACAGTAAAAAAGCCATGATCCCTTCTTGTCATGTCCATCCAAAGTTTCAGAATCCTTCAAGAAAGTAATTTGATGAAGGTATCAGCTAATGAAGTAATAACTTCATAAGTTCTGATTTGCTGTGTAAGCAAGGCATGGCATGAAGCTCAATCACTCCAGCTCCTACTCCTTTTTTCTTAACAGTAGGCCCATATTCATTCCACGTACAATGGAATGGAGTGTATCTTTTCTCACACTAGCAATGACATATTTGTTAGTCTGTTTCAGAAAACATTCTCAAGGATCCTTACTCTTTCAGCCTTCAAGGCAACTACATAAGTACTTTTAAGAAACAAGGCCATTAAGGAGTCTCAAGCTTTCAAGACATTTTTTTTTTTCAAACAATCCAATGACGATAATAGCGTACTGTACCATTGTCCTAAATTTTCAAGTGGAATTTTTGGAAGAAATTTCCAAAGAAAGAAACATGCATTTCACTCATTTCAGTTCATTACTTTTCCTTTACGAGACTATTCAAAATGGTTTATTATTTCTCATGATCTATATCTTAGCTCAGCAGTATCAGTGTACCTCAAAATCCCACAAACTCTATTCACTTGAAATTCTAGGGAATACAGAAAATCGCTGTTTGAATCAGCCTGCCTCTTGACAGCCTGTCTCTGTCACCAAGGCCTTTTTGTCCTAGCTGACCTGATCCGCCACTCCAGACAGAGGTAGGACAGTTGGCAGCAGTAAAGGGCAGCTCCTGCCCCAGGTGTCAACACCTCCCTGGGGACAGGGGCATAAGACCATTCGTGCACTTGGCTTGATAGGACACATGGCGAGGTAGGGCTAGGCTATAGAGAACTGGAGACCAGCCCTCCTGTGGCATCACTGGAGCAGGTGCTGATGGCCCTGGGGAGCTAATGTCGGGTGCTGAGACATGGGAAAGGTGAGTGAAGGTCTGACGGGCCCGATCAGATACAGTGAGTGCTGGTAGTGCCCTAGGGGCCCTGGTACCCTGGCAAGGAAAGGAGAGATAGCACTCCCCTTGCAGGTGCACAGAAAAAAAAAAAAGTGCCACTGCTATTTCCAATAGATTTTATCATTGAACTAGGTAATTTGTACCCAAATTAACAGGGGAAATCATAATAACTGAGAAACTCTTACTAAAGACAAATACATTCCCAACATGGTTTTGTACTTGCAATATAATAATATGAAAATGAAAGTGAGGTGTACAAAAGCAAACAAAATCAATCTTGCTGACAAGCCATTTTAAATAATATGGTTGTGGTTGATAATCTATCAGTAAAAAAAGTGCTTTTAGTAGTGAATGTTGCAGCTTTTTTACAGCGGTTTCTTAACATGTGCAGTGAAACTTTTCATTATAAAGCAAATCAACAACAATGAAAAACACTCATCAGCCCAAAACAGTAGAAATAGTTTCAAACTCATGGTGCTACATTAAAGTGTAAGTTCTTTTGAGATATGTGATGCTGCTGTTTCTTTGAAATTGCACCAGTTCAAAACTAGTTACACTCAATTTAATTTCCTACTGATCCTTTGGAATTACAGATATTAAACACTTGGTTTCACAACAAACTTAATGAACAGTTCTGAGTCTCTTTAAGCATGGCCACTGGAAATGCATGGACCAGTTGGAATCAGAGATTACAGCAATGTCCCATTGGCCTGCAATTTTCTGGCAGCTGAGAGTCATTGCCTGGATATGTATAATGGTTTGTGCTGCAAGTTTTTCCCCCGAGAGCTAAATGTAGACTGGAAAATCCTAGCTTCAGAGGATAAACCTACTGAAATAAATAATTCTATTTCTATGGGATGTGTCAAGCTGTAAAGAGGGATTCAGTCCAGAGGACAGACATTTATGTTAAGACCTTTAGGTAGATTTGCCCTCTGAAGAAGAAAAAAAGATGATGAAATGAAAGATTTAAAGAGGTGAAATTGAACATGTGCACAGCATGATAGAAAATAAAAGGGGGAAAACTGAAGGAGAGATTCAGGCTTCCTGGAATAGCAAGGTGATGCTGTAAACGGTGATTATTTCTATTAGCCAAAAATGTCTGTGATTGCTTCTTGAGTCCAGGCCTATACCCCAGCTCATAATACATGCAAAGTACTGAATCCTTAAGCCAAATCGTGGTCACCGCAGCTATGGTCAGAGGACTGTGAGAGTCGGAAATAGATAGTCTCCCACCTGTGTCTGATATGAAGTATGGATGAAGCAGTGAGCTGCGACTGAGGAGTGGTTACAGAAGGTGCTTCCAGCCTTCTTTCAGCAAATGTGTTACCGCTTTCTGGCTGACACCACAGCCCAATTGCAGGAGAGCTCTTCCTTTCCCCTGGTTCCAACAGGCAGTACAACCAACTGGGAAATTTATTATCAGTAGCTCTCTTTAAGCTGAAAACTTTGCTAGATGTGTGCGAAAATCCTTTCTGCACCACTTACCTCCCCCAGGGTCAGGCCGCTTCAGAGAGAAGTATTTAATGCACAGGCAGACCCTGGTCTTAGCTAGGAGGACCCAGCCCTGCAGATGATGTTGGTCACTACCTAGATCAAGAAGATCTACTAGTTTCAGCTTGATTTCACCACGCCAAGACACTTTGTTTAGCCCTTGGTCACAGTTATTGTATATTCGATTGCACTGCAGGAGGACAAAACCAGTGGGAGATGATGGGCATGAGCTGTACAAGCTCTTCTATGGTCCTGGATAGGTATGTGGATTACCTAAATGCCTGCTGATGAACTACTGCTTCAGATTCCATTAGTGGTACTTGGCCTACCTTGGATGGACCTCTTTTCCACAGTCTAAATATGAATTGGGTTCAAGATTTGAGGAATATTCTGTAATTAGAGGGAATCATTTGTGTGAATCTAAAAGGAGCTGACCATATTAGTCTAGTTTAAATTATATAGATCGCTTTGAAATGGTCTAGTAAAACCAGAACATTTGGGAGGAACCTAAGTGCAGGAGTTTGTGATACACCAGAACAGATTGTCTTAGAAACCACAAAAGTTCCACTTCTGGAGGTTTTGAAAGTCAGAAAAACAGCTATCAGGAACAGTTCAGGTATATATGCTCTTGTCTTCAAATAGAGAAAAAGCTAGACAATATCTAAAGGTCTTTCTTTATGCTAATCTGTGATTCCAGTTATCGGCTGGTATCAGTATTGCAAGATGTCTGTGTTGTCTGCTATTGTCTTAAATGTAAGAAAAAATGTTTGCATTGGAGGAAAATGCATTACTCAAAGTCATCTGACTGAAAAAAAGAAAGTTTATCTTTGTATGCTTGCTTGGGTTTTCTTGTGTAATTACTGTAAGTCATTTCTGCTATAAATGAAATGTTAGATTCTACAACAAACTTTCTGTAGTGAATGTGTCATTTAATAGACCCAGAATGAAATCTATGATTTCCCTCACTGCAGAGATACTGGTTGTTGGCAGGGGATTGTGCTTTCAGAGCTTGCTGGAAGATAAGGAACTAAAGCTAAGAGATACTTTAAATAAGGATCTATAGTGATAGCCTGAAGGAGGATTCATCCTAATTTAATACAATCTAACTAAACCTGGAGTGTTAAAGAAAGTATATATGTAAACCCTAAATAATAGTAACAGTCATTTCTAGCATGATGTCATAATATAGTCTTAATTTATACTTCTGGAATCCCTAATTCAAGACAGGACTAAACTTATTTGGGTAGATTCTGATACTCTTACCTGATGCGTAATGTTGGTTTTCTGCATGAAGTTCTACTTAAATGAATGTGAGTTATGGACTTAGTTGCACCTTAATGCCTGTGGAAAAAAAAAAAAAAAAAAAAAAAGGGTGGGTTTCTGACTTAAAATATGGACAGAGATGCTCATTAGGATTATCTTTTTTTTTTTTTTAGAGATGAACTGTTGATCAGAGAATTGAGTGAGCTAGCAGTGATGCTTCCTACCTGCATAAGTTGCAACAGGACACAGCTCCATTTATTATTCTGAAATAGCAGGTGCACCAAAACCAGCTAGAGAATACCCAGTATATGTACTGCTTTTCATGTAGTTTTTGTATAAAGAACAGATTGCCTTTATTGCTCCTGACCTTACATTTCTTTGTCAAACATATCAATCACTCCTCCTAACCTTTAATAGGAAAGGCTAAAGTTGTTTACTGCAGCAGTTCCTATTCACCACAAGGACACCACCTCCATTCTGAACCAGTCAGATTTGCATACCTTCCACTGATTATCCTAAAAGATTGCTTCTTTCCCTAAAATATTTGCCCATTTTATAAATTTTTTTTCCCAAGGAGGTCATTCATTGCCAGAGAGGTTAAATTTAAAAGTCAGCAGTATTTGGCAGAGATTTATGTGAGAATAGATATGGGTCTGTACAGCTCTCAGACTGATTAAATAAAGAATGTCATGGGAGTAGTATGATAGTACATGCATACTCCAGTAAATGAAAGTAATGCATTAGAATGCAGCTTTAGGGTCTAATTTAAAAACATAATTCAGACACAAGCAGAAGCCTTTAAAATATTGGCAGATGTCTTCATACTGTATTTCATATAGAGGACAAAGTGGATTAAAGATAAATGTAATCCAAATAATGATGCTGTTTCATTTATTTTTTCACTTACATTTTATTTCTTTTAAAGAAATTCAATTTGTAGAGGATTGTTTTCTGGGTTTTCATATTTTTATGCAGATCCGCTTAAAAATGTAAGCAGGGTGGAAAAAAAAAGCATTCATTACAAATTGATTCTTTTCCTCAGGCAGCCTATGGGAAGTCACAGCCTTTAGTCAGCCTAGGTGAAATAAATACTGGTGTTAAAAGGAGCATTTCAATAAGCAGGAACTTTGATTCCCCTCTTTCCGTCTCCCATTCCCTTTCAATCTCATTATATGTCAAGGTGATTAGGCTTAAATGGTTATTCTCACTTAGGATTCTCAACCTTTATTGTAGCCCATTGGTGAAGGACAGACAGGCTATTATTGTCTCTGCTCCAAATTATATTTTTCCCTAGCGACATTCTATCAGGTTGGTGCTTTTACAACATTCTTTTTCTTCCACCTTCCCTGCACTGCTTTAGAAGTCAGGAGGAAATGAATAAAAATTCAAATGTGGCTCAAGCACATTGTTAAATGGAGTGAAAGATAGTTTCTCAATTCAATAAAAGTTGGATTGAGGTTGTGACACATATTTATATTCTAATATGTCTGAATAGGCATACAACTGATCTTACACTAAGACCTTCTATTTTCCTTACTCTTCTATATGCTCTCTTTCCCCATTACTGTATAGACAATTACTGTATTAATGCACTTATGGGGTCAAACTACCACAATAAGGAAGCAAGAATACCTACTTCTGGGCTCAAAGCTGAATTAATCTTGCCAATTTTGTGTGTTTATCTTCATTGTTGGGATTACTGTAGTATCTTGATTCAAGAGCGTGGTAAATAACAGGTACTTGTGGCCAGCAGGTCAAGGGAAGTAATTCTGCCCCCTACTCCACTCTGGTGAGACCCCATCTGGAGTACTCTGTCCAGATCTGGAGTCCCCAGCAAAGGAAACACATGGACCTGTTGGAGTGGGTCCAGAGAAGGCCATGAAAATGGTTTGAGGGCTGGAACAACTCTACTGTGAGAACAGGCTGAGTGAGTTGGGGTTCTTCAGCCTTGAGAAGAGAAATCTCTGAGAAGACATTATTGCAAACTTAAAGGGGACATACAAGTAAAACAACGACAGTTTCTTTCAGCAGGTCCTGTTGCAACAGTACAAGGGTTGATGGTTCTAAACTAAAAGAGGGTAGATTTAGACTAGATATAAGGATGAAATGTTTTACAATGAGGGTGATAAAACACTTCCATAGATTGCCCAGAGAGGTGGTAGTTGTACCCTTCCTGGAAATATTCAAGGTCTGGTGGGATGGGGCTTTGAGTAAGAACCAGTCCCTTCTAATCCAAACAGTTAAAGATGTCCCTGCTCAATGCAGGGAGGTTGGACTAGATGACCTTTAAAAGACTCTTTTAACCCAAACCATTTTATGATTCTTAGGGCAACTCACACTGTGACTACTTCTCCCCTACAGCTGTGTAAGGTGCTACAGTCTGACAACCCTAAACAGAGACTAGTATAGATCTGCCATTGTTGAATTTAAGGAGGTGGCTTGGATGTAGCCTTGTTAATTATGTGAAAGCAACTAAAAGTCAACAATTTAACAAAACTGTTAGGGTATGTATTTTTCATAAATATGCATTTTGAGCAATGATAACACTAATAGATATTTTCACTACTATCCTAAAATCCTTGAACAGAAAATTCTCTTGTAAATTTGAGAAAATGATGAAAGAAGCCACAGAATAATGACAAAATTGGAACAAATACTTCATAGTGTGAGATATAGGGATCTGTTTAGCTCATCAAATGTGTCAAACATTGACTTGACAATAGAATACCCTAAATACTTTGATGTGGAGAAAATATAGCTGAAAATATAGCTGAAAAGACATAAGAGAAACCACTGTACATAAAGGCAGATGAATTCAGATTAGGAAGAAAACACACACTTATAATAGTGAAAGTGATTAGTCCTTGGAAATAGTAAGCAGAAGAAACAGTACAGCCTTCATCTTTTGTTATACTTCACCTGAGATTATGGATAGAGCTAGATTCAGTCTCAGAGATGAATGAGGTTTGATACAGTAATATAGATGTTTTTAAATTGAAAAGAAGAGAGGCAAAAAAAGTGCAACTGAGAGATACAAGGCTGTTATACGTATTTTATATATATATATATAAAACAACTGCTATATACAAGGCTTTGTTCATGACATGAAATATGGCCATGTGGCTATGGGGTCCTGTGGCCAGAAGGTTAAGGGAGGTGATTCTGCCCTCTACTCTGCTCCAGTGAGATGCTGCCTGAAGTACTGTGTCCAGCTCTGGATCCTTCGTAAAAGAAAGACATGGACCTGTTGGATTGGGTCCAGAGGAGGTCACAAGAATTCTCAGAGGGATGGAGCACCTTCCTATGAAGATAGCTGAGATAGCTGGAGAAGAGAAGACTCCAGGGACACCCTATTTCTGCCTTTCAGTACTTCAAGGGAGCCTATAAGAAAGATGAGGACAATCTTTTAACAAGGCCTGTAGCAGTAGTACAAGGTGTAATGATTTTAAACTAAAAGTGAGTAGATTTAGACTAGGTATAAGGAAGCAGTTTGCTCAGAGAGTTAGTAGTTGTCCCATCCCTAGAAACATTCGAGATCGTCTTGGGCTGTCATCTGAGCAACAGGATCTAGTTAAAGATGGCCCTGCTCACTGCAGGGGACTTGAATTAGATAACATTTAAAGGTCTCTTGCAACTCAAAACATTCTGTGATTCAGTGTTTCTATTTCTATGATTCTATGGCCTATGATTCTATAACCAACTTCACCTCTGTGCAGAAGTCTAGAACAGGTTCTATAATAGTCCATTTTACTTTCAATATCTAATTTATATCTTTATATAAATAACTACATCACAACAGATGAAAAAGAAATGGTTTTCAGAAACTCCCAAGTTGGGTGAGTGAGCTATATGCCATCATTTTAAGTTAAGCATCTGTACAGATTCTCAGGAGCATGTTACTATGTACATGGTATCTGGTTTAAAATGCCTAGAGCCCTATACTTCCATGACTGCAGATCACAGAATCATAGAATGGTTTGGGTTGGAAGGGACCTTAAAGATCATCTGGTTCCAACTCCCCTGCCATGTACAGGGACATCTCCCACTAGACCAGGTTGTTCAAAGCCTCATCCAACCTGATCTTGGTGAAAAATTGAAACCAGATGAAATCCTACTCTTGAACATGACCAAATTCCTTATGTAAGCTTATGGTGCAACTAGGGCTTTCACATCTTCAGAAGCATTGGTGGACCCTCTCTTGCTGAGCTCAAGTGTTTACGGTTATTTTGGCTTGTTTTCCCTCTCTCATGAGTGGCCTACTATGACCATGACCATAAGTGCAAAAGGTCCCTCATCATTTCCATCTTGGATTTGTCTGATTGGTTTGTTTGGGTTTTTTTAAATCACAGATATGGCTTTAACTGTTCCATCACTGGAAATTCTCAGAGAAAAGTACCAGTAGAAAAGGAATGATCTACAGATGAGAAGTGTTGTGTACTAAATCTGAACATAATGTGACCAATTCTACAGGATTCAGAATAAGTCCTTTTTGTATTTCAATTTAAATTCCATTGCAGAGCTCTTCTACCACAGCAGTGTCTGATTCTTGGATACATTCAGTGCTGAACTCAACTGAAACCACACAGTTTTGTTCCTCTATTAAAACTGAACAGGAAGCAGGCAGGTCCCCAGTGTCGGTCCCCAGTGTTAATGATCAGTTTACTGTGAATATTACTCCAGTACAGATGTGAAAGACAGATGCCTCTTTCCAGATTTGACCATAAACAAAACAAAGAAAGCACAAAAAGTGTAATAATAGACATAAAATCCTAAAATAAAGAAAGAGAATGAAATGAAGGATATATAAAAATCCAGTGTTTTTCAGTCTTCTACAAAGGTTGAATTTCTAAAGCTGATTTAATTCAGAAATTGCAACTGTACCCTAATTTACAGCAGAATCCTCTCCCTTAACATCGAAATGGTTTTGAAGGTTTTTTTTTCTGTTTGTTTGGTTTGGCTGACACAAAAAAAAAAAAAAAAGAATGCTTTAGGATTTTAGTGTGGATTTTTCAGTATGGAAGTCCTGGAAATGGAAGCCATATGCTGTACCAAAACTATGATAAACAATAACAATTAAAAAGTAGATTTTCCTGAAACATGTACATGTGTGGGGAGAACTGGAAAGAATGCACACCTACGTGTTTACATATGGTGAGAGACCAAGTAAGCTGAGTACCTGGCTAATAACAGTGTGAAAAAAGTCTGCAGTGTGGCAGAATAGAAAAATAATGGAAAAATACAGCCTGGAAGAAACTAACTGAAGAAAACATGTCTTTTGTCTCATAAAATCTGTGTTTAAAATAAAATCATAACTGCATCTACTTCAATAAAAATAAAAATTAAAAAAAAAACAATGAAAATCAGTCATCAAATAAAGAGTAAAGTAATTGTTGGAATTTAGATTTTTAGTAGATATTATCACCCTTCACAAAAGGCTGCGGGAATGCAAAGATATGAACACCAGTGGCTGGTATAGGTTTTACGTTCCTGTGACATACTCCGTAGTCCTGGGATTATCACTGGGGATTGATCTTGTCTTATTTAATAAGTACGTACTCTGTGCTTGTATTTCAGGTGCATTGTAAAGCAAGTACCTAAAATTCCATGCATTATTAATAAACAGAGAAAGGTGACTCTTACGGCCACCAGAGAAAGATTCTATCCACCAACTATTTTTAAATGCTCGAGCCTCATATAACAAACACATCAGACTAGTCTCCGCTGAGAAGAGTTCTTGGTTTAGTTCTCACCCACACTGCCTGGACAGAGTAGAGCAGGTAGGGCAGAACTGCAGCCCAGGTGTTCAAAATGTGCTCCCAGGTACACCACGAGCATGCTGATTCCAAGCTCTAAATGAGATAACAATGACAAAGCCAGAAGGCTGCCAGATCACAGGATTCTTCTTAATCAAGTCAGTTCTTGAACTCTACACTTCAGAGGATATATATGTACACACAGAGATACTAAGGCATACATCTGCCAACTGTCTGCTGAGAGATCAAGCTAACTTGCCAGAGGTCTAACACTGTTACATAGCTATGCAGAGTTTTGATCCAGTCATTCTTGCATTTTGTCTCAGTCAGGCTGCATAACTATTGATGCTAGTTACCGAAGTCCCTTGTTCATTCCAATCATAGCGCCATGTCCATAGAAATATCATTTAATTGAACATCTAGAGAGACATTATCTCTTAGGAATAGTTGGTATTTATCGCTGGTTCTTCTTGTCCAGAGTGGTAGCTCTAGAAAGTCCTGAACTAAAACATCAACTTCTGAAAATACCTGGAACAAATACTTCTGTCAGGGCAAAATTCTGCATTAGTTGTGCATACATTCTTCTGTTTTATAAACTCCTTCTTCAGATAGTTGCTGTATTCAAGATTCAAACCAGAATTTTGAACATTTACGTAGTATTATGTATTTCAAGCATCTTACCAGGTGCTGGTTACAATAGGACTGTACTAGAGCCATTTATAATCCGCTTAAACCTCTTCTATTCCATTTCTGCATAGGGTCTATATCTGGAAAATATGTATCTTCTCTCAAAGACTATTACAGTCTTCATCAACATATTTCCAGACATAACTTTCAAATATACAGTACTGCAAATTTTAATGCTTGGCATGAGGCTCCTGTGAACTACAGAATACTCCCTTCAGGGAGTGTTTCAACAACATGTTGACAGAATAGACACCCCAGTCTGTATTTACACCATTTGGCTGTATTATCAGTAGTGAAAAAGTATAAGGGACTCAACCTGGCAACAAATTAGCTGAATGTAATGCAGTTTGGCATTAATCTAAAACAAAATTTACTTCATAAATTAAACAACTTCAGTTTTACTTCCTCTAGGACAGGAAAAGAAACATAATTAGGGAGCACTTTCACTTGCAAGAACATCAGTTATCATAGGTTACATGTGAAATGCTGCTGTCTTCAGATAGGGAGTTAATCTACCAACAAAATGTGTTGCACTAACATAGGTGAATTAGAGTTACACACTTAAATTATATGCAACTAATATATGCCGTAATATTTACCTTCACAAATGCTTTGGAGTTTCTGTGAACTGAGTGAATTTATATTTCTTGCTTTTATAATGTATTGTTCAAGTTATTTAAAATTCAGTAAGTAAATGTAATACCAAACAAATCTCCTATAAGTTTAGAAAAGGAGGTCATTATGTACACCATGACATTTGTGAATAGAGAAAGGATAACATAAATTTTTGTGAACATATTCTCATTTTAAATATAGATTTCAGTATAGGTATAGAATGAACTGAATCTGTTCAATTCTAGGAAAGTGTATAAGTATAGAGAATAAATATAGGATGATAATCTTATTTTTAGTTACAGAATTGGAGAGATAAGAGAGAGGATAGATCATCCAGTCACAAAATTCCTCACATTTAAAACCATCTGAATAAAATTAGAAGGAAGTTGGAAAGGGTTACTAAAAATGAACCCTTGGAAGTTTCGTCTGTAGGCAGTTTAAGGAGTTTGTGCTCAGGTTTTCCCAAGATTATGAACCTGATTCCAGTGTGATCCGTAGTTCCATATCTGACCGGGTTCACCGATACTAAAAAATCCCATACATAGGTTTAGGATACTTCAGACTTTTTGTGTGTGAAGAGAGTAGCCCTGTAGTCCACTTCCAGTGCAAAATGCAGCAGTATCAGAGCCATTGAACATATTTTTATAGCCTATACATAGTTCTGCTTATAGCACAACTAATTCCAAGGGCAAGGAGTCTAAATTCTACCACTGATCTAATGTGAGTACTTATATCATCAGTTAACAGAAATGTTTCAAATTTGAGTTTAACAGTAGATTGCCTTTTACATCAGTATTCCTGTTTCTATGCTTGTGGTTAGATTAATAGGGAGGCTGAAATACATTTTTTCCTTCAGACATCCAAGTAAGCTCTCTGACTTCTGGCACAATTTATTTGGAAAAAATATTACTCTCTGCTTGTGTCCCTGTTTATCTGCAAGGGAGAAAAAATACCTGCATCAGAAGGATGCTGTAATGGTCAGTATTTGATTGAGACTTTGGAGATGATGATCCATAGTTCCATATCTGACCAGGTTCACAGATACTATTAAATCCCATATATAGGTTTGGGATACTTCAGACTTTTTGTGCATGGAGAGAGTAGTTCTGCAGTGCACTTCCAGTGCATAGTGCAGCAGTGCATAATTTCTCAGAGTCTAATTCCTAGTCCTCAGCTGAAGCATTATTTCTCTCCACTGATAGTGTTCCTCATAAAAAGATAGTTGTCAGTCTTGATGGGAGGTCATTGGGGAATGGACAGTCCATCACTATTCTCAGGAACTGGTTCCTAAAGTTAATAATTTCCATTGATAAAAATGCAAGACTAATTTTAATGTCAATTCACCTGCAATTCAGAAAACTGTTATTTTTCCATTACATCTTTTTATCCCTCTAGTCCCAGCACTTATCCTGATCTCCACTTTATCATATGTAAAATTAACGGCTAATTTAGTATGTCTTGTTTTCTAGATGCATTGTTTTCAAGGAGAGAGATTGGATTTTTATTCTTTTTTATAAAAGAGGGCAAAATGTGTTTGATTTTTTTTTCAGAGAAGAACATGATAATGTAGGTTCTTCCTATGGTCACTATAGACATTGGTCCTTCTGGACACAGATCACAGGTTCCCATCTCTCACCGCTGATAACAGAGAGACAACTTTGTAGTGGGTACCTTATTCAAGTACCGAAAGCTATGTGGGATGAACACAGTCAAGAACTGATGATGAAGAATTTACTCGTGTTTCTGATTCTGAGACATTTTGCTTCTCACATGGCTACTTAGAGCAATTGTTTGAACAGACCCAAGTGATATGGGAGAATCCGAGGACACATTGCTCCGCCAACATATTCCTCTGCCAAATGTTCTAGTATGGGAAAATTTTTATCGAATTATTTTTACATTTGATTTTACATTGCTGACAAAACTTTTGAGTAGTATCAGACACATTGCAGAGCCTTGAGGATGCCCACCAGAATATTACACATGCATTGAATTTTCCACTAATAGAATCTTCTTGAGCTTGCTAGGCAAGTGTTAAGCATTTCTTTTAAAGGAAAAGAAAAACTACACAAAGATGAATCTTCTTTTGATTTAAGGATGCAATATACAAGCTTTGAAAGTTCTTCAACGTTGTTTTTTAGAAATTGGTGCTCCTGTAACCAGAATGAGCTATTATTGCAAATTCTACAGAACACATTTAATGTGTGGGTGTTCAGCAAACCACATTGAAAGTGTAGTGTGTTGTTTTCTTTTTCTTCTATAGTTAGGTCACATTAAATACTATGTGCCAAGTATCTCCAGAAATAAAAAGAGAAAAAAAAAAAAAGAAAACAAATCTCCCTCTCCTTCCCTCAAATAAGTGATTACAGCTCTAGTATTTATTACATTCTCAAAGGCAATCAACTGCCACCAAATAAACAAACAGCACAACTAAAAAGTCACAGCTGCCCACTTTCAGTGTCAGACATTTGAGATCAAGAGCTAAATGTAGTCCATTTTGTTATCGTGCAGCTGGGTTTCTTATGATGAAATATCCATTGATCCATTCCATTTTATTGGCTTTAGATGAGCTTTTCCTGATACACTGGTAGGAAGTCTCTTGTGGTATACAATTCAGACATTGTATTGGAAAAAAAAAAAAAATATCACACCCTTTGTAGTTTTTGTCCTTGATATTCTCCACATGTTTGGAGCATTTAACAGCTGGGGCTATAGAAAACATTTAGAAATCACATTCTTTTGCGTAGATCAATCACTTTTGTATACATTGCACCAGGCAAATGAAAATTGTTCATTTACATGTCAGTGGGAGTTTGATGTCTTAAAACAATCTTCCAGACATTAGTGTGGGCCACTGTTTGTTTTCCTTTGGTAAAAAATACCAAAAAACAATGACCAAAAAAACCCCCCAAACCCTCTATATATTCAGGAACGAAGTTCTAAAGTCGATTCAAAAATGAGAAATTAAATACATAAAACAATATGCTCTTCTCCACTGTAAGATTAAGAAGTATTAAATTCCTTCATCTAATGTTTTTTGGTAGTACTTAAATAAGGTCAGAAAGAGCGTGATATATAGTGTAGACTATGAATAAACAGATGTTTATCACAAACAGTATTTATAACAAAGACAGAGGTTTATGCAAGCTATGAAATGCTTTATATCATTTTTTCCCCTCATAATTATAAGTCTGTCTCTCTCTGACTCCCTCATCTCCTTTTCTGGTAGAAGGATTTGCCATAAGTTGCTTTAAAAGTAAAAAAATCTTTTCAGTTATCTTATACTGCAGCAATATGTGATAAGAAGTCTTGAAGTCTTTTTGTTGTGCAGTTACAGTTACAGTCAAGGTAACATTGTGCAGAATACACTCCTTAAATATCTTACCATAGCTGATATACTGACATTTTTTGAGGCCAACTAGAGAGTTTAGCTGGTCCCCATCTAAGTTATATACCCTAAAGATCACCAGTGACACCTCTGCTGATGGCTCAAAAATTTGGGAAGATGACTTTATCTGAAGGTGCAACCAGCCTAGAATCACTCAGTGTAAGATACTTGGATTTCCTTCACTGCCCTGTTCTAAAACAGAAAAGTTGTTCTAGTCAGGTGCTCTCTATTGGAACCCTGGGGTGTTGAAATTCCCTACTTGTCCAAAACACTTTGCATATGCCAACATGTTGGGGCCCCCTGCATGTCACATAGAGCCTGTGGCAAGAACTAGGTGAAATTGAAGCACTGCACAGTGTTATCAGTATGTTTGTATTAACTATGAGACCTGCATCTTGGTTGAAGGGGAGTGAGAATTAAAATATCTATTTGGCTTATATTTACAATGATCTCGGGCAGAGACTTTATTTTGTATGTTCTTTTGAACCAAGAGAAAATAGATTCATTGTTATCGGTTGTGTTGTTTAACCGAAAAATGTCAGTGGGAAAGTCTGTAAGGGTGCAAATAGGAAAGTAATTTTAACACTTTCTCCTGAATACTTTTTGATGTTTGTTTTTTTTTTTTCCTCCTGGCTTTTTCATGCATTCAGTTGTTGGATTCTTATCCATCAGCGCTCAGAAAACATTCCTCTCTTTCTTTAAAGGGAGACCACTAAGCACTTTACAGATTTGATGTCTCCTAGAAAGTAGAATATGAAAAGACAGGTCATGAAAAGGGATATGAAAAAGTATGGTGAAGAAAACCAAATGGTAATCAAGTTTACACATGGGGAGCAATTACTATGGTGGATACATACTGGAGTTTAGGTCAAAAGTACATATGCTGTATTTAAAGGTGTTAGGAGCATAAGAAAAGAGTATTTATTTCAGAGCTGTTTTTTATTGACCGCATAGAAAGGCTGATGGAAACAGAAACACAGTACAAATGCACAGTGAAAAATAGGTTCTTAAAAAACCCACCTAGAAGTGCTAAAATTCTGAGACAATGAAGATTTCACTACGACTAAAGCATATTCTGCATTCTTTGTTTACAGCAGTACTAAACACTGTACAGAGAACTTCCAGCATTGGAAACTAATAGGCTTAGTAGTCAGAACAAAAAATAGTGAAAGATAGAAGTGCCAACAATCAGGGTTATTGACTCAGGATAAAACTGTGAAAATCTTCTATGTACTTTACTTTCCCTGAATTCCCTCTGCTTTTCCCTGTAAAGTCAAAACAAATGAGTTTTGATTTTTAAGGCCTGAACATTGTGACATAGGAGCAGAGATTTCAAAGCCTGCTCTCCTTTTGTTAAAAATAAATAAATAAATAAATAGATTCCTTGATTTCAGGTGAGAAGGAACCATTCTTTCTGTTTAACCTCATCTCCTACAGAACTGCATCCTAATTGTTTGGTCATATCCACCGCTTCTGAGTAAAATTTATGAAAAATAACCTATCTGGAATTTTGGTGTTGTAATTGTGTTTCAGCGATGAGTGAATCTTCTGGCAGCTGCAGCTGAAACCCTGTGGTCGGTTACCTGTAAGAAGCCCTTTTCATTTTGAGTGGTCTTCATGACACTTAAAGGGACTTTGAGAAGGCACAGGGCTCTCTCACATTGGCATGGATGAAGGATTTGGACCTACTCAAGTCTGAGCTAAATCTGAATGGCCTTCATTTTCATGGTAGCAGTGGTGATGGGTTTCTAAGGCTTTCTTTCCAGCTAAGTGCTCTGTGCATTTTCAGAATATAAATGTAGGTGCCTTCAGAGATTTGTAGTCCTAGGAAGAATATGAATGGGTTTATCAAACACTTGGAAGGTGTTTAAGGAAGTTAAGATCCAATTTAGGTGGAAGAAGTTCCTCCAATATTTTTAGCTACCATGTTGACAGGTACAGACAGTTCCACTCCATGCTGCTTGTGCCCTACACGAGCCAGGCAAGAGATAACTCCAATCCAGAAGACATTTACCAATGTGAGTACTATTTATAAGCTGGTATGTTGCCCTACATGACTTAAAGAGCTAGAGCTAGAAAGCTATGAGACATTATTCAACAGAATAGTGCAAGGCAAGGTGCATTAGCCTTATGGATAGCATGGCTATGTGAATTCCAGACTGGAACTGGCATCTGCCCAGACTGATTGCAGCAAAGGAACTCAGGCTTGTCTGCACTGATCTGAACAGACATTCCCAGAGTTGCATTGCTTTTGAGCAGCAATTGGTACTCTTGAAACTATGTAAGGTTTGTATTCCACACTGCCCTGTGTCATCAAACTGATATTGAAACTTGGGCAGAATAAAATAATTTTCTGACTCCTATTTTGCAGGCATTCCTTTTTTCCTCTGTTGTTTATGTTTAAATCATGTGGGTTGGAGCAGTGTCAAACCACATGTATCTAAAACTCCAATAAAAGAGGGAAAAGTGGGAATGTGGATCAGGATTTGCAAAATACTCCTAATGAACAATGATTTATAATAATGAGATACTACTACTTGAACTAGTTGAAAGTAGAGTTTAAGTAACCCCTGCCTTTTAAAAAAAATTCAACATTTGCTTATATTCTCAAGAAGTAAAAAGATATTCATTGACATCAAATTTAAATCTGAAAGCATGTATTGCCTGACACCAAATCAGAGAACACTATCTGATCCCAGACTACTGATGAGAATATCTATTTTCCTCAGCCTATAAAAGGTAGCAAAAGGATGCAGTTAACACTTCTGAGCTGGTATAAAAGAAAACTGAATGACATCAAGGTCTTTGCAATTTCTAATCACTATAATTCTATAATTTGGTTTAAGATCAGTTGCCACATCAATACCAACCAATTTAGTACTTTTTCCACTTCGGAACATGATGAAAAACATTCTTGTTTTAATACCTATATAAGTGCTGATTTTTGTAGATGTCTTAAGACGTATAGTACATACAGTAGCTACAAATTAGCATATCGTGCATACGTTGCTTTGTATGCTTTCTGGAAGGGTTCCAATGATGACTGACTAACACATGGGATGTTTCCTCTTCACAACATTAAAGCGAAGTCAACACCTGCAGTGATGTAAGCCCATGACTCACCTGCCTGAATGGAGGTCTCTTTAGGATCAACTGTTGTGCACAGAATACATCTGCAACATCCAAATAAATGAGCCCTTCTAAAGTAAGTCAGCACTACCCCTGTTTAGAATGCAGGGCCCTTGTGAAGGCTGAGGTGAAGCAGCTGGCTAGCAGCTTTTGTGAGTCATTTTAAAAAGCCACTCTCACAGCTGGAGAGAAAATAGCCCTGGCAGCACTGGCAATCCATTATGAAATGTAAAAAGTCCTTTTCTGGGAGGAAGGAAAACTTCGCCCAGCTGTCAAGTGTTTGAAATGTTGGGGGAAAAGTGCGCACACACTCATGCACATGGCCCTGGTTTGCAATGTGAGGAGTAGAGAGGCCACATTAGATAAAATTAAATCTCCGCTGAGATTGAAAAAGGCATGGGTTGATGAGTTCACTTTTTAGAAATCAATAAGTGTTTTAGTGAATGGAGATATCAAATACTTTTTATCATCCAGGAAAGACTGACCTGCAAGTGTCTTTTCTGATTTAAATTCTCCTTTTTAACATACCTGTATCAAAAAGACATTTGACCTCTACTTACATTATTGTCCAGATGTATCGATCTGAAAGGAAAATCTAAATGGCAGAACAATCAATCCCTAATCTCATCTTTTTCCATTTGGCAAATGAAAAATGTAGTTAGTGAATGGCTACTGAATGTAAATTAATTTAAGCCAAAAGGTGCTGATGCTGCATATTTGCAGCATAATAAAAAACTTCAAATTTAGAAGACTGTAGAATGAAGCAATGATGAATTTAAGTAGAAAGATGTGGAGAAAGATGACTTGCATATCTGTGAAGCCTGGAGGGATTACATGTAAACGTAATTTGCAGACTAATGAGAAAACAGCTCTTCAGAGGTGAAGTTCAACGTAGTTTCCCAACTTCTTTCCACAGTTTGCCTTATTTACAGCCATATAAAATGCAATCTGATTAGTATTTTCGTGGAGCAGTACTGACATCTAGCGGTTGTTTATACTGATCCTGCCCAGCTGTACCTGGGAAATGGAAATAGCCTACCTCTTGCAGAAGTCCTAACTATGACCCTATTCTATGGCAGGACAGCAGCACCACATCATTTTCTCTGTGCACTGCAGTGATGTAAAGTGTGGGCCTAGATGAGGTGTCAGAACTTGGAAAAACTGTGGAATTTTAGAAAATGAATTTCTAAGTTTCTTGTGGCTTTGTTTTTGAGAGGGTTTAATGCACAGAGCTAGCCAGGGACTCTCCATTTTAAATAAAGGTCAAAGTTATCTATAACTGAATGTTAGCTCTCAGATAACATGTGACCAGAGATGTTTATCAGGTTGCTGTGTTGAAATGAACTATTGAGTAGAACAATAGCTTTATTATATGTGTAACTGGAAATAGTGCATTATTTTTTTTCAGCCTTATTGTTTATTTTTTATTACAGTTGAAATATTTTCATGTATTGACAATTGTATTTTTTTCCCAAGAAAAAAGTATCTTTTAATATCAGAACAAGACACCATCCCAAACTACAAGGAAGAATTTTGCCATTTCAGGTTGGACAAAGCTCTACGGAGCTACACTGCATCTATTCATTTCCCTTGAACACTTAAGGAAAATAATACCCTGCCAATCTCAACCAACAGTGAATAATGTAATTCCTTATGATAAAGGAGCTCCAGTAAGTATGTGTTCATCATCATTCTTGCCCATGCATCTGTCAGCTACCTAACTTAAAGCCTCTCAGACTTTTTCCATGTAATATACTGACTACACAAGACAGATTTTCCATTTATGCCTGGTCCCAGCAAAATGTATCACATTGAAATGAATTCCTCTGAGCCTTAATAATGCCCCCAACCAGCAGAAGCATACTCTGCAGCACATTGGCCATACAAGCAAGCTAGCCAGCCTACAGCATAAGATCAAAGAGGAGAACAAAGCAGTTTAGAGGTAAGCTTTAAGAGTAGCTCTCTTATTTTGTGTTAAAAAAATAATTAACAGAATAATTGATCTCCTTTCTTCATAATGAAAAGTAGAACCCCCAAAAGGAATTTTTTAACAACCGGAGTAAATATCAAGCAGTACCTTCAGTTATAGCTGACTGGCTTCTCTACAGTCTTCAACATTGGTATTAGAAGAGCGAAATACACAAGTGCCCTCATACGTATAATTTCACTTCTACTAAAAACTCTGTACAGCTTCGATAGTGTCCAAGAGCTATGAAATCATCCTAAGAAATCACTGGTTTTATTTCCCTTCCTTCTCTTCTTTGTCTCTTCATTCTAGCACATCATCATGCCATTCATTTCTACTTTTTTGTCTTCTTGATTCATTTGATTTGATAGATTTGGTATATGATTTGCCATATTGCTTAGTTCAGTTAAGAAGCTAGCAGATGCCTCAGAAGACAGGAAAACTGATAGTTCTAATAATAATTATTCTGAACATATTAATTATGGACTAGGCAATATCAGGAAGCTAAAAGAAAGATATCTCAAAATACAATTATTATAAATATATATATTTAATACAGTCTGTCAGAGAGTTTCACAGGCTCTACACTTCTGTAAGAGACTATTTCTTACTCAATTCCTTGCTTGTGCTGCCTTTGAAAATCACACGGTATTTCCTTGCTATTGCAGAATGAGATGAGGAGAACAGGAGATCTCAATTACACCATTTCTATGTCCTTAATCAGTTTTTGCTTTACAATGAGATTTGTTGTTCCTCTTTCTACAGATAAACACTGTCAATACTATTATACAAAAAATAATGCGGATGGATAAAAGTATAGTAATATTGTCATTTTTCTTTTTTTTTCCCCATCACTAAACATGTTCAAATTTATTTCCTTTTTCCCTCACCACCAATACATTTCCACTGACAGAAAATATATCTCATAACAATGAAATATATTGTCAACACTATTCTAAATAGCGTCATGAAACTGATGAAAAAAAGTATTTTCTTTTTCCAAGTGCAGTTGAAGGCATCAGGGAAACATAACTTGTCAGCATACAGGCTTGGTAGATTTCTGAGATTTAAAAAAGTAAAATAATGATACGACTCTACACTCTAGTGCAGAAACACTGATGCTTTTTAAAAAACTGGTTGCACAAATATAACTTCTTTTCTTCAGGAAATAATTCCACAATATGGCTGCTATGACCAAAATAGCTTCATCCACAATTGATAATAGCTCATGCCACATCACACAACAGTGAAGTGATGTAGCTAAAGTCGTACAATCTCTGTGTATTGAAAACTAGCACTGAAATAAAGTCACTGTAGGCAGAGTTACTTTCCTGGGAGAAAGTAGGCCTAAAGTCTAAACTAGGCAAAAGGGTTTGAGGCCAGGATTGTCTCACAGCTAAGTTAGAATCAGCCCAAAGACATGTTAGGGCAGAAATAACACCATGTTGCTGTCTTCTGTAAATCTGGCTTTAACTGCAACTTTCTTATTAGCTCCATTCTTCACTTACAGGTTTTTTTTTGTAGTAATATCGACACCACCAGTGGACTGATGTTTGTAAGGGAGTAGTTAAGAAGTGAGTAATAATAGTTTTGTAGAGGGTGGACATGATTATGATAAATATAAGTCAGAGGAGTTGTTTATTTAGGAAAAGATGTCATCCCTCAAAAATGAGAGAGAATCTTTATGTATCAAGACGAGTACCATCTGGGGAAAATTGGGTGCTCCAAGGCAATGAGCATCATTTGAAACCCCAAGTCACAGCTGTCTGTTTCTTGTCAGTTTGGGTCCAGATTATTGTCATGTTATATTCAATTGTGTCCTTACATGGACACAAAAGCAGTAGAAGACATGCTTATGGACCTGCTGGAACAGGGAGTCCAACCTCAGCATGAGGGTGAGTAGGATTGCCTGAGCAGCACTGTGTCATGTGAGAAATGGAGAAAGGAAACCTCGTTTTACCTTCCTTCTTTTTTTGGGCAGCTTTTGGAGCATAGATAATGTCAGGGCACAACACAGGCCTGTGTCCCCAAAGTCCAGGGCAGTGGGGGCTTCCTGGGGCAGCAGGGCAGGCAGAAAGGGGCACAGGAGAGCACCCCAGCCCTGGACATTGGGGTGGAGATGAGCCGAGAGTCAGTGAGGCTCATGGTCAGGATAGACCAGGAGGAGCAGGGCCTCAGGACGCTAACAATGGAGTTACTTGATGGTGCAGGTGCGTTATCCTTTGCCCTCTGACAGACTCAGGGAGCAGGCCTGTCAGGACTCACATGGCAGTGCTGGCTTGTAAAGTTTCAGCAGAACCTGCAGAAAGTATTCTATCTGTCCAGGTTGCATAGTTGACCTGGCTTAGTTGCTCTTTTTTGCCTTTTTTAAATTTTTTTTTTTTTTTTTTATTATTCTTAGTTTAAATGCAACCGATGACTCAGTATGGATCTCCTTAGTCCCCTGAATATCCTTGGGGTTGGTGGAATGGAGGACTTGTCAGGTGACAGCAAGGTTTAGCCTGGGGTAGGGAAAAGACACAAAGGAAATGGCAACATAGGATTAAAAATTAATCAAGCTGCTTCTTTAGAGTCATAAGACTTTTCTTATTTTTATTCTTTTTGAGGCCTGTTTCCTCTGACTTGAAGTCTGGAGAGGGAAAACATGGAATAAAAAGGAAAAGATTAAAAGAAAGTCCACTTCCAAGATGGGAAGCGAAAGATTGCAACAGGTATTTAGAAAGAGACTAGAAAAATTCATAAGTAAAACTCTCTTTGAAATATTAGACCTGCTTTATCTGAAAAGATTGGCATAAAGAATGGAAATAAAATCAAAATGAAAGCCTTTGTACATATCCTATTATTTCATATATTTAGCTGTAAGACTTTAGAAACGAAATAGCCCAAAGAAAATACGTTGGTAGAGTATTTCATATGGTTTAACAGCAACAGAAAAGATCTGAATGATTCAAAAAGCTTATATAACTGTTTTGTTTTATTCATTTACATAAATCACATTTACCGTAGGTGTTTTATTCAAAATAAAGTTTTGGGAAAATAAATTGAACAGATGAACCCAGGCAAACCTGGTGATTTTTTCATGAGTAGTGTTTGATGATAAAAGCATAAAAGCATAATGTGGTATCATTTCACCAAGGCACAATATGGATCATCCATATGGAGCAGAAGTTGATAATACTGCAAAGAAGCAAAAATAAACAGAACAGATGTACTTGTAAAATCAAGTCTGCACCCACCCTGAGTACCTGCTTCTTTGTGTAGAAACTTCTACAAGTTTTTGTTGGATGGCTGTGTCCCACGGTGTACCTGGAACAGGAAATAGCTCATATCTGCTTCACTGTGCACTTGATTTTATCATCTGACCATAGTGGTGTACAAAGCTCTCGCAGCCCTAGTGTGGATATCTGCACACACCTCATGATCTTGAGCAAGATAGTAAAGGAATTAATTTTGTTTTCTATCATTCCTCTGCAGACTTCATGCAACTTATGTCAGGTTCAAACTGACTCAGGTCTCAGGTGCTTCTTTGGCTGAGTAGAAATATATCTCTTATAATGCACTGTACAGTGTGGAGTCATGTGGAACCTCCTGGGGTATGAAAAGCTCTGCTGCTTAGACTCACTTGGTCTGACTCTTTGGAAGTACTATAAATTTTCAAACCTCTGCTTTTTATATCCTAGAGAAAAAAAAAAATTAAAAAATTGTTCACTTGTGAAATGTTCACCTACTTTTTTCTTCTGAGCAGAGAAAACAAGACATCAATCACTTGCACAACGTAACTCCAGTCCTCATGCCACAATGTGTCTACCATGCACTTCAGCAGATGAAACAGTTTTGGTAAATTCTCCATGTGTTGATTATGGATAACCAAAACAACTATATAAGACTCAGTTTTGGCCTGATTGGGGCTTACCATGACTCAGTATAGTCCCTGTGGTGGTGAAGGTCCTGTTGCTATTGCCTTCTAGCGGACATTGAGGATTATTTCTCCACTACTGACTAGGTGCCCACCCAATGGCTGTTTACACTTCTATATCCTCTGCTTAAAAAAGACTTGAAAATGTCCTCTTCTCCTCTCTTTATTACAGGTGCCATATTGCTACTATTTTCAATGCTGATGTATTTATACGCATGCTGTGCCATTAAAGCATACACTACAGTACTTGAAATGGAGTGACTGAAAGTTCTGTTGTATCTTTATAAATGCAACAGAAAGTACTTAAAATTATATGAAAAGCCTCAGCTGTTGTTTTCTTCCCTTTTTTTTATATCCCAACTCCCTTATTCCATCAGTAAAACGAGACAGATGTGAATCAACAGCTCAGCAGTTTGGTGGAATGAGCACTTACGAACCAGAGTTTTAAAAAGTGGGCACACAGGAATAGGTTCTTCATGCCATAGCAGGGCAGATCATGTGGTCAACATCTGGAAGATACCATACATGGACTCTGTTTTATTAAAGTAGTCACCCATCTGCTGCTTTCTCAGAGCGAGGAGCATAAATAGCATGCCACATCCCACACACTCCAGCTGTCCCCAGCATCCAGTGCTCTGCAGTTCTGCTAAAAATAAAAATAAGAAAAACTTTACTGTATTTCAACAAAGATTGCTAGTTAAAAAAAGAGATGGCAGTGTGCAGCAGAGAGCTGTTTAAGAGTACCTGTAAGCATTTCAAAGTGAAGAAGAAAGTTGTTTGTTATTTGAAGATTGTCTTCTCAAGCATTGCCATATTGTTTGCCAACATTTACATTACATGCCACAAGCCTGCCTTTTTCAGAAGGTACTGTAGCTATTTCTCCTATATTCTGTTGCTGGTGTGTTGATATGCAGTGGTATCACTATGAATGGATCACTGAGTCCACAATTGATTGCAGCTCAGTAATAAAGATTTTATAGCTTTACTCACTACAGCTCCCCTCACTTGAATTAGTTAGAGTACCCCTAACTCTGCTGTGATAGTGTGAGCAAGTTATTACAAAACCTTAGGAACTGACTCCTTATTTATCTGGACAGAAGAATGGTCTAAGGCAGTATGTCTTTCTGGGTTTCCAGAGGGAAAAACTTACCAGCACAGTATTAGCATAAATCCAGGCTAGAAAGGTTGATAGAAAGATTAGGCATAGCAGACAAATAGTAATTCTCTACTCCATCTCAGGTGGGTGGAGACATAATTTATTTCTTTTCACTCAGCATTAAGATCCTTGGAAAGAGGAGTCTAGAGTACAGAAGAAAGTATTCTGTGTGGAGCAAACCAGTAGTTAAGCAAGGGATATATTTTTGTGAGATCTAGTTCTAAATTGTTTACTGATTTAACTAAATCATTGCACGCAAACAACAAGATGATAACAAACACATTTTTAAAATATATTTTGGGTCTGCATTGCTTTCAGGGCAAATGCTGGCTTCCTAGTGCAGCACAATGTCTTGACAAGTGTATCAGAACCTACTCCTTTTCAAGATACATCCACGCTGCAGTCAGGCATGTGGATGCAGCCCACAGAAATGTGTATGTACTTCCTTCAGTGTACTTAGCTCAGAGACTAAAAGCCTGAAAACCAGCACAAGTTCAGCTCCTGACACCACGTTTGTGGCTCTAGATAAGTTTGTGCTGTCAGGGCTGAAGATCATTCTGTCATGCTTTCAGAGTTACTGGTGTCAGGGCCAGTTTGAATGAAATAATAATAAGTATTATTTATATTTTCTAATTGTAGGTATAGAATAATTTTCTTATCTTCTCCTATATTGAAATGTGTTCATAGATGTGGATATGAAACCCTGTTTCTACACCTTTTCTGGCTTTTTCAATCTGAACATAAGGAGTGCAAACCGGTGCCCATCTACAATAACACGCTACTGTACAGGTTTAGGCCTGTAAAAAAGACAATTATGGTAGCATGGTGCTGTCTGAAACTAAAGAGCCCCACTGATGCCCCACTAGGTACATGTCTAGTGACTCTGGACCCACACTTACATGATTAAGAATGTCATATGATGCAGGAAGGGGAAGGTACACAACACCACCATTCAGTGAACATGGGGAGGTCTAAACTGTATTATTTGGTACCGAAATTTCTTCAACAAGTCCTCCTATAACTATCCTCCTATATATTTTTATATTTTATCCAGTAGTGTGTATATTTTACACTACATTATCACTAGATGAGAATAAATTTTCCAGACTCTAAAGTGTGTAACACAGTTTTGACATCTTCTAACTGTATGCCTCATCTGCTCAGCTGCTGTAAAGAATCTTTGAGGGTTGGCAAGGGCTGTCACTAGGACACCCCATTGCCTTACTGCATTGCAGTCTCCATCACATTCAGAATGAAAACAATGTAAACAGGATGGCTTTTTATTTCCTAGATAAAGACTATTTCCTAGATAAAGACTATTGCACAAAAAGTAGATTATACCTCCAACAACTAGTATCACACAAAGTTGATCATAGTTCCATAAGCCTGTTCCTTTTGCAGCTTCACTAAGGATGGAGTCTAGATTCCTAACTGTCTTTACCTACATCCTCATGAAGCACTGCTGGGATATTAGTGCTTTATTTCCTAGAAGAGATGCTTTGGACAAGTGTAAGCAATTAAACTTAAGTGCACTGGGAATACTCAAGCTAAATTCTACATACACCAAAGAAATAGGTGTCCTAGAGTACTACATAGAATCTAAATGAGAACCTAAATCTAACACAGGTGGGGTTCTTGCAGTCTGTACCCTGAGTCACACTCTAGAGTTATTATGACGATGTAATGGAAAATAGGATGGCATTATCCAAGACAACATATAATTCCAGAAAAGTATTTTTCTCTAGCAGAAGAAAACCAACTAATCTTCTGACAGACGTTTAGAGGATTCTCAGCCTTGTACAAACAAGTTATTATTGGCATTATCTAAATGTACTCATCTGCTACCCTTGAAGCATGAACGCTTAGACTAGAATTTACAATGCATTACTTAGAAGCATAAACATGAGGGTAATTAAGAGCCTCAACTTATTACTAAGCCTTATCCAGTTTTGAGTCTTTCTTACCAGGTCATTTGTCATTAGCTCCAGTTCTACTTATCATTGGACATATAAAAAGTACCATCCGAACTTTGTACATTCCCTGTCTTCAAGGACTGATTTGTGCATCAAAGATATTTGCTATCTGGTGAAGCTCCATACACATAAATTTATAATTAAATTGCCCCTAGTCCCGTGCATTCTGTTTGTCAGAATGTTATCTGAAACAGTCATGGAGTGTATTATAAAGCTGGGCTTTACAAAAACAATAGTTTTGTTTGTTTTCTGCACTTTTGCTAAAGAGGTAGCAAAATGGACAACACTCTAGCCTTATTTTAAGATCACAAGGAGTAAATGTTACACTCCTACAAAATTGATTTGCAGTTACTACATTAATCCAGATTTTTAAAGTATTATTGGTGACTCTCCTTTTTGAGTGTTAGCCCTAGACAAACTCCTTGCAGAGATCCCTAGAAGGATATTGCACCTCTGAAAGCAGGAAATAGTTGGTGGTAAGTTTCTGCCTTGAGAAAAAACTGAAACTTCTGCATGAGTTATCAACACATAATTTTGTGTGGCCTTGAAATGTGAAGTAGATTATATAATGATATCTGATGGAGAGATTTCAGTCCTAGTTATGAAAGTTGAATGAAGAATTCATAATAAGTGATTTATTCAATTACATGGCCCTCTTTCTCTGCTCAGAGAATACAAATGAGTAGAGATGTATATTGATTTCCTATTGTCTTTTTTTTTACTTTGGAGACTGATTGTGATCAGCATGAGATAAGTATTTTTTACTTAGTGTTTGAAATCTGACTCATGCTGGCTTTATCAGAAAAATCATAAAGCATTGTTTCTTTCTTTCTTCCTCAATGAATGCTGCTCTTATAACCTAGAAGGCAGCCTAATGAAACCATTTTTCCTTCTTTCAAGCAAATAAATGTAACAGCTAACATACTTTAGATTAATTCTATGCCTTCTCTTTCATGCGTCACAGCCCTTTTGATGCAAGTATGAGATGCTTATTGTTCTGACCTGCAGTGGACTCCTGCATCATTAGATAGGTCTGGGGAGATGAGACAGGGAAAAGAGTATTCATCCCCGTCATTTTTCTCACATTACCTCAAAGTGATTGGGCGTGTCTGTGTAGTCTTTGCCGTAGTAGTGTGATCAAACTTTGCTTAATTGCTTCTATGTCACAGCTTTGATAAAAAGATTTGAGAATCTCATTCCTCTGATTTGGTTAAGCATCATCTTCTACAAAATAGACTAACCGTCTTTATGGATCGTTGCCACACACTGAAGAAAAGTAGTTTCAGCAGCAGCAGATGGAGACATTTTCCTGCCAAGCAGACTTCTGTGCCCCAGGTTATGCGAGGGACTGGCCCTAACATCAACATCAGCATAGTTTCCTCATTACAACCAGGCAGATATTCTTAGATGAAACCAAATCCCACGCCAGAGGGTGTCCATCACACAAGAGGATGTGGTACATGTCATCTGTATGCCAGGATTAACACTGAGTGCATGAACTGGAACAATCCTTGCTGCATACACAATGTGGCATTTGCCAAGGTCATGTTCCTACTCCTGCACTAAGAAAACTTTTTCCTCCTAATTCTATTTCCAGACCTGGATCTCATCACTGGGACCAAGTCCCTCTGCATTTTTTGTTGTCGCAAGAAGTTGTCAGTTCTTTCTCACCTGGGTAGCATCTGGTAAATGCAATCAGCACAGTCGTCATAGGCTTCATATTCCTCATCTGGCACTGAGTAGACTCTCAGCTTGACCATCTCACTCTGCTTTGTTCAAATAGAATCCTTTAATGTCTATAATGAAAACACTTCAACCTACCCATGGTACCTTGGAAGGTTGTTAAGATGTGTGGTTTATATTGTGTAACCATTAACATTTATTAGTAAGCATACAGGATTTCCTAGGGACTCTGCAGCATAGGTTTAGCTGCCTAAAGACCCTCAGATTTTGTGAAGAACAGATTCTTGAGCCCTTTCTCTATTCTTCAGAACAGGCAAGAGCACACAGAATAATACACTTGTAGCTGGAATAATTTTCCCTTATACATGGCAAACTAAAGAAATATAGAATTTTGCATTCACAGGACTTTGACTACTGTTCGAAGAAATGTGAATCGAAAAGCTGTCCATAATCTATTTTTCTCACTGTGATTAATGCACCTACCATATTATTATTGGTTTAGTTGTGAGGAATTAGCAATACATTTCAGGCACATTTTGAAATCTAGAAAAAATGGTCTTCATATGCACTGAATAAATATCTTTTGCGTGATATCCCACACTTCAGTTGCCTCAATACGGTAAAGGTTTATTGACTTACTGCAAGCTACATTTGAATAATTGCTTCATATATTATGATATGCAATATTACATCCTGTTTCTTTTCTATTTCTATAGCCCAAAGACTTATTGGAATCGGTGTGTCTCAGACTCATAAAAAATACATGACTTTAAAAAAAGATTGTTATAAAAAAAGCCACCAACCTTGAAAAACTGCAGAGGTGGGGGATTTTTGTGCTGGAATTCATTTCAGCTTCCTAACGTTATTCCTATGTATTTTCAGTTTGAAAGTACAATCTGGTAAGTCATAATAGATCCGTGAGACAGCTTTCCAGCAAGGAATTAAAAAAAAAAAAAAAAATAAAAACTCCCAGAAATCTGGATGTCTGATTGCAAGTGAGAGTAATATACTTCAGAGCTGGTGGAGAAAGAATTCAAATAATAACCTCTGTTATGTAAGGACTCTGCTACTTAGTCAATAAAAGATGGGTAATCTTCTCCCCAGAGTTTTGCAATATGAACAGAATATAACCAAAGTAAAATGTTTTACATGATGCTATTGTGTATGATTATTGAGCAAGTCAGAGAGACAGATGAGAAACAGTACTCCAAAAGGGAAATATTGTCACTAGGAGAGAACTGTCAGACTATTGAGAAGGCTGTCTCTTCCTGGCAGTTGAGCAGTAGGGTACTGATGGAGGGCAGAGTAGTAACCAGAATAGAGCAGTAACCAGAATAGAGCAGTAACCAGAATAAGTAATAAGGCAAAATATTGCTGCATTTCAATGTAAGCTCCTCCATACCCGACCATTCATGTTCGATATTTTAGTAGAAAATTTTACAACAAAGGGGAAAAAAAAGATGTATTTCTTTTACAAATATAAAAATATATATATATATTAAAATGTACCTATTCAGTGCTGGAGTTGGATTTATAAACTAATAACAACCTGGACTGGTGCTTGAGAATCAGTATTCTAAAAATGAAGTCCCTGCACTAAACTAAAAATTTTCACTGGTTTGCTTTGTTGTTTTTTCGGGGTTTTTTTGGTTGGTTTTTTTTTTTTCTGTTTTTTTTTTTTTTTTTTTTTTCCTCAGCACAGAGAAGTTCAGAAAAATACAAAGCTCTCATTTAATGAGGTACTATATAGCTCTAGAAGAAAGTAATCTCTAAAGCTCATGTTCTTTATCAAAACCCTCATAATGTTCTGAACTAGTTCTAGTGAAGTGTCAAAGCTGGGGCCATATGATTAGGTGTTTGCAGA
Organism: Baryphthengus martii; assembly: GCA_013396935.1. Taxonomy (NCBI): domain Eukaryota; kingdom Metazoa; phylum Chordata; class Aves; order Coraciiformes; family Momotidae; genus Baryphthengus; species Baryphthengus martii. The sequence goes on along the minus strand of VWZK01018453.1, from coordinate 26,089 downwards.
GAAAGATGAAGTCGTCAAACTAAGAAATGGATCATTGCCTAATTCCTCACATTTAAGCTTTCTCAAAAGCTGCTGTAAGGCTTTGAAGGAAGTACAGATTGTTTCTAATCTTGTATTACCCTTAACTAATAGTCGCGTCAAGGAAAAGTTGAGATACGGCTATGGCTTATTGTACCTCCAACAGCCTTTGTTCCATGTTTATGTTAATAATCCATCCTGTTGGGTCAGCATCTTATGAAAATCAATCTCTAAACTCGGATTAGACAAAATTAACACAGTAACTTGAACGGTATATTAAGTAGACCTTTCTTAAACTGTTGGGTTTAGATGGAAATGGCTTCAGAAGCACACACAGTAACCTCCAACAGGACCTTATGAGCCAAAAGATAATGCATGGCCGTATTCCATAATGCCTGTCCTTTGGAACAGACACACTTTTGAAGCACTTCCTGTTGAAGCTGGGCTACTGTGCAGTAAAGTCACCTACTCAGAAAACAAATGTGAAGAGACATAACTTCGGGCTTGTGATACACATAAGGAGAAGGGTCATAGGTGGCTTCCAGTCTTCTGTTATTAGGATTACCTCATGTTTAAAGTTATGTATTAGAAAAGCAAGAAAACAAAACACAAACTTGAGGTGCAGGAGGTGTTGCTGATTATTTTTTTTGTTTCACATGTATCAAAATGAAAAATTTTAATTTGAACCCCCTGAAACTGAAGTAGGAAGATGCGTGCCTAAATGTTTAGACATGGACAGTAGGAGAACTCTAGGGGCTTTCATTAGTTTTATAATATTAAAAGTCTGTTAGCTTTTGGGCAAAAGTGTATTTTTTTAGCAAAATTCTTGTGACTCTATTTGACTGAGGGGCTAGATTCAAAAGGGCAATTAAGCCCATTAGAGACCCCACTCACACTGCTCAAAATGTCATTTTAACCTTTTCAATTCAACTGAGAAATTGAATTAAATCAATGAGTCATTTCTCATTAAAGAAAATGTATCAAAGAACCCTCAAAGATGTTTAGTAACAGGTATTGCAGAGATAGTCCCATATATTACTCAAAGCCTAAAAATTTCCCCAAAGCAGAATTAAACAATACTAAAGACCCTCAAAAATCACAGAATCACAGAATAGTAGAGATTGGGAGGGACCTCTGGAGAGTCATCTAGACCAGCCTACCAGCCAAGGTAGGTTTATCTAGAGAAGGTCACAGGAATGCATGCAGATGGGTTTTGAAAGTGTCCAGAGATGGAGATGCCACCATCTCTCTGGGCAGCCTGTTCCAATGTTCCATCACCCACAAGGTAAAGAAGCTACTTCTCATGTTTAGATGGAATTTCCTATGTTCAAGTTTCTGTTCATTATCTCTTGTTCTGTCACTGGACACCATTGAAAAAAGACTGGTCCCATCGTCCTGCCATCCACCCTTTAAGTATTTATAAGCATTGATAAGATTCTCTCTCAGTCTTCTTTTCTCCAGAATAAAAAGTCCCAACTCCCTCAGCCTTTCCTCATAAGAGAGGCATTCTGGTCTCCTAATCATCTTTCTTTGTAGCCTTTTGCTGTACCCTCTCCAGCAAGTATTCGAAAAAGCATAAACATTCTTAATATGGAAGCAGGGTTTTTTCCATAAAATTACTCACATGTGTCCAGTCACTTGTATAGATTAAGTAGAGAAGCAAGCAATATATTCAACCAGTATACCTGCACAAATTTCCTGTCTGTCAAGAGCACATCATTTCCTTGCCAAATAAGCTGAACTTGCAGTCTAACTATTCCTCTCAGGGTTGGTACATAATGAAGTACAAACTCAACTGGGAATTGCTTTTGCTGCTGGAATTCAAACTAGAACAAGCAGACGCTACAGTGAGATAAGAAATACTCCTGCTATGCTCCACAGCTGCATTGTATGTCTGCAGCGTGCAATGTGTGAAATAGTCTTTGGCCTCCCAAGCATAGGCAATATGCCAACAAAGCTCTTGCATGTATCTTTGTGCCTTTGCTGTCTAAAGACTGTGGTTATATGCTTTGTTGAAGAAAAGGATCCATGAGAGTATAGAATGCATTATGGAGACGATACAGGTAAGGAGCAGACAAGAAAGGGTCTTGCAGCCATTGAATCTGTATATTCCTCAAAATGAAGCAGGCACACAAATTGAAAGGAAATTTCAACATAAAAAGGTGTCTTGACAACCCTCTGAACCTGGGACATATTCTTGTCCATATTTAGCCATTTAACTGAAATACCTTGGGAAATTCAAAGTTTACTTTTTTTTTCATACTGCACCCACAATTTCCAGCTCAGTAAAACAAATGTTATAGGACTTGTAGCAGCAAACATAAGACCTAATGGCCACGGTGTTAAAATATAAACTGTGTTATGGCTTTTCTTTATGTCTGTAAATTTTAATAAAAAATTAAAACACTATGTGCTGACATTTATTCTTTTTTAAAAAAAGCTTTTATTTATTCAAAGTATATGGAACAGATATTGAGTCAAGTCTTTACTGCTGAGGAGTTTAAATAAGTCAGGTATGAAATGAGTTAAATGATAGAGAAGGTAAATAAAAGGTAATAGTTTTAAAGGGAAATCAGGCCAAAAAAATTTTGAGAGTAACAAAGAGACAGGGAAAATATGAAAGCAAAATGGAAGATAAATAACTGGATAGGTAAGAAAAGTGTTAGAGAAATCTTAAAAAAAAAAAAAGAAAATAGAAAAAGGAAAAGTGGAAGTTGTCATTTAAAGATTTATAGCGAGGATCTGGGAGGCCTTCTCTTTTCTGTTTAATCTGAAGCAAGTTAAAATCGTAACTCCTTTTAAGAAAATGTTTGAGGACTAATGTTAAAAATCAGATGTTTTCAGAAATGTTCAGAAAGCCATCCCTGTAAAACAAAATAACCACATTTGTTATGTAGTGGAAAATATCTTCAGCTGAGAAGCAATCTTAAGGAAAATGTGAAAAAAAAAAAAAAATCCAAATGAAGATCTCTTAAGCCATATATTAAATGCAAAATAATACTGAAATGTAGGGAGAGGAGAATATTGTATTACAAATTATATAAAATATAGTAGAGAAGATTGCTGCTGAAGTTTGCTTTGTATCTGAGAAGACAGTATGGCAGAGTCATTGAAAAGTAGGGAAAAAATTTCTTTGAACAAATCAAAATCACCTGAGTAACATAAGTTGTGATTAAGCCTTATGTATCTCAAGCATTTCCTAAAGCATTTGCTTAATTTATCAATAGAAAGAATTACTAACTTCTAAGGACTGAAGGTCCACACAAGGACTGACTGTCCATGTTTAAGCACACAGATAAAATACTAAGTTTTCCTTCTCGAAGTTTTACATTTAGCAACCTCTTTCTATTGACTGGGTAAGAAGCTTGGTCAAACATCTAAGAAAAAATGCTTTGTGATGCATTTAAAACATGCACAAATTAGAGTGAGTTTTCACTTTACATTTAGATTACTGTAAACAGTGAATAAAATTCTTATGTTATTAGGCTTCTTAAACCCACTTCTGTGCACAGCTGAGGCAGAATTACACCAAAGAAAAAAATGTTTTACCATAAACCAGTGATGGAAATGAGAGATAAAGTATAATCCAAAAAAAAGAAGTATTTAACTGAGGTAAAATAGACAAGTTCTTTCAATACATGCAGTTGCCACTTTTGAAGTAGAAGATTTTTTTGCTAAGCCAATGTTGGTTTGAGGAGTCAACATGCAGCCCGAAAGCATGTAGATTGCAAAGTAAGCAAATAGCAAATAACATGGCTAGGTATTGGCACCCTGACCAAGTAATATTTTTTTTTCCAGGAGATACCATCATTTTGAAACGTGTATTATAATGTCTACATGCTCATGAAGGTGATTTTATGAAAGTTGGACTGTTAAGCTATGTTAGGTCCTCCATAGTTCACTTTGACAAGCTTTCAAGTGGGATTTTAAACGTGACCAGCAAGAGGAGGTCAGTCTCTTTTTGTTAATCCTTTCTTTTCACTATGATTTTAAAATTTCCCTAGTGGAATGAGAAAAATACTCATCATATTCCTTTAAAATGTTTTAAGCTATCAATAAACCATCAGAACATGAGTAGGCTACTGATTACATAATCAAACTTGCAATGCACACATGAAATGGATTTTTAAAAAGATCAATTAATTGACAAATTATAATCAATTTTCTGCAGACAAGTGAAATAAACAATTGCCAGAAACCCAGTTAAGTTTCTTCTCTACAACATGTAACAATACAGTAGTTAACTCTAGTAAACAAAAATAATATAATATCTCAAAAATGGGGGTATTTTTGGTAGATATTACACCAAATCATAGCTGAAGAGTGGAAGCAATTTAGTATGAAACATATTCTGATAACTAGTGCGTGGAGAAGATAACAAACAATGATAAGTCTTCCTTGTGATACATCACACAGTATCCATATGGTGATGCATAAGTTACATTAGTGGTTCCAAATAAGATTAAACTGATTATTACAGACTTGTCAGATTTTTTTTCTCCACATAATGTCACAGTAATTGTTCTCATGTTCTAAGAATACAATGGTATCAACAGCTGGATTAGGAGCTCTTAGTCTGCTGTTCCCACAAGAATACACCTTATGTTTTTAATTAGATTATTTCAAGATCAGGACACCATAAAGCAATGAGATGGAGAATGAAGGGATGAAAATAAAACAAAGGTAGAATTATAGACCATTAAAAATAGAGAGGGAGGGAGGAAAGGCCATCTTCTGATACTTAAGTAGAGACTGGGGTAAGTTTGGCTAAGAGGAGCAGGCAAGGTAGCTACACAAACTACATCAAAGAAGGAGATTTTTTTGAGCGAGGGTCTTAAACAGAAGTCTGAGGGAGCTTTGAAATATAGCAGAAGAGCTTTGTGGACTCTGCAAACTGCAGGTGATAGAGTCGTTCAGTCTATTTTGGTACAGAATTCCCATCGCCTTAGGAGCTCCACACAGAGAACAGAATGTCTCTCTGTGCTCAAAGATAGGCTTGATCAGTTTATTCTGTATGAAAAAGCATTTGCGTGAAGACCCTCAAAATCTGTGATCTAAGAAAAAACAAATACAATTTTACTGCAGCAGCTTAGAATTTTTTTCAATGTAACTTTGTGCAATCTAAGTTGAAAATTGTAAGATGAGGCAGATGCCATTTAGTTTTCCCTTAAAAAAAAAAAACCCTAAAAGTAAAATATATTGCTTAAGCAGCAGGCACCTTTTCCTTTTCAAGCTGCTGCTTATGCCTCAAGCAGGATGCTTATAGTCTGAGCATTTTTATTATAGTAAAAAAAAAATATTCCGGAACAATGCCAGAGACTCCAGCAGCTGTGAGTCAAAACTAAATATCACATGGGTGGGATTGCCATAGTAACGAACTCGAATGCATTAGATATATGAGGAAGGAGTCCACTCTTCGATTTACCTTTCACCTGAAGTATAAGCTGTGGTCATTTCCTCTGATGAAAGTTTACTAAAGAATGTTAAGTCTATAATCTGTCTGCTCTTACTCATTTAATATTCCACTAGTATTAATGGCATGGTAGCAAGGGAAAAAAACAGAGGACTGTCTGGAATTTAAAAAAAAAAAGACACAAAAAGTAGCATTAGATCCCTACTTCACTCCAGAACAGGATAAAATTTCTTTGTTGTTTGCAGAATGAAACTGATCTCCCATAAGAAAATAATTGCTGCTAGTAGTCATACTGAAAAAACCAAACACACCACCTTCAATAGCAAGTCTTGAGAAAGCAACAATACCACAGCAGATGTTAAACACCACAGCACTGGTAGAACCTTTGACATTCTCATGGGACAGTCTTATACGCATGTTGGCCCTGTAGGCATCAATAGGTCAAGAATTCTAACAGCATTAGAATTGAAAAGGATCATGATTGCATTTTAGAAAAAAAAAAACAAACTATACAATTCACTACACACAAGTGAAATGAGCTGTGCTTAGGTGAAGACTATCAGATGAAGAAAAGGATGAGGAATATCAGTCCTTTAGAAAAGTATCCATAGGCAAGGGGTGAAAGAGAGCTGCATTGAACCACAAGCCGGGTATAATATTATTGTGAAGAAGGTAGTCATCAGGCAGGAATATACCTGGTAAGAGATGTGGATGGAATCTTTCTGCTCCATCTGACAGAGAAGACCCAACCTAGAGTGCCATACTGAGGTGTGTGTACAGCATGGTGAGAAGTGAGCAGTCTAAAGGAAAGCAGTGTAAATGACCAGAGGTTTAGAAAACATGGTCTATGAGGTATGATTGAAAGAACTGAAATTTCTTTCCCCTTAGAAGACTTAGAGAGGGCATGATAAAAACCTTGAAGTATGAAAGCTTATTGTAAAAAGGTGAGAAGGTATGTTCTATGTACATAGAATAAATTGTAGGAAAAAAAGAATGAAGCTAAATATCTAAACACTGTTGAATACTTTTAAGACTCTCCACCACTGAGGTCTTTAGGAATTTGCTAGACAGTCACCTATCAATGATCATAACATGTATAGTTAATCTTTTCTTGAGGGATGGACTATTTCTTGGAGGCCCTTTCAGCAGTTTTTGGATTTAGCTATCACCAAATGCCAGCAGATCTTTAATTGAGATGTTGGCAACATAGTATATACTGCAATGTCTGTAGAAGAAACACACACCATCTAGGAATGTGGTCTACTGAAGTTTTAGGTTAAATGTATGGGATTTAATGCGCTTAGCTCTTGATGCTGTTAAATTTTTTTGGGGAAAAAGAAAAGACACCGAATATTATTTGTTTACAATGGTAGCTTCTACAAAATTACCAGTTTAAAGTTTTCTGGAGAAACAGAAATTCAAGGATGTTTGACAGATAGACTGTCAAGTAAAGCATTTGTTATTACTAAAAAACCCCATGACAGAATTCATTTGGAGGTAAGTTTCAAAGACAACTTCAATGACATGTTGCGAAATCTAAAGAAAGATTCATAGCTACTGTATGCTGAATACAGCTTTTCTGGGATGAAGTTTATTTTTTTTTGAACAGCAGAGAAGAATGAAAGTTTCATGGAAGGAGAAATATTAGCAAAGAAATTAAACTTCAAAAGGGATAAAGCATACAACACAGGGAGCTGAGTGTCAATATTTAAATATTTTAAGATGCTGAGCACTGACAATTCTCTTTCATTTTCACCTCAAAGACAAGAAGGGTTGTTACTGCTCTTCTGCAAAAAAATGAAAAAGTGGGTTTTTTTGTTTGTTTTTTTTTTATAAACAATGGAGAACTGATACTGATTTTGACATATATCTGACTATTAACCTGTGATCTGTTGTAGTTAAGCACAAGGGAAGACCTTAACCTGAGAAGGTCAGTGTGAGTCCCATACCAATTTTACTTTTAGAGGACAGTTTCAATTAAATTTGACAACATGCTGGTGGTTTCAGAGAGTAATGTGTCCCAGTCCTGTGAAAATGAAAATTTAGGTAAATGCTAGGAGACTTTGTTGCTACACAGAAGGGGCAAATGGACATTCTACACTTCAATAGGCAGAGGACAATCCATGCAGATTTCTACGTCATACAGCAGTTCACTCTACTACTTGCAAACTTGCATTGAGGGCACTAGTTCCATCAGAAGGCATAGCTGCTACAGCAGTAATGATGCTTTATGGTAATCATATTTTTGAAATAATGGTGGCAGAAATGTTAAAGATGAGCACACATATGCATGGGTCAATGTAGCTGAAGTAGCAATATTTTAAAGGCAGGGAGAGGAGACTAGGCAGCTGTAATACAGTGTGTCAAGAGTAAGACTAAATGATAGTCTATAAGGTTCAGTCATAAAGAGCTGTGCAGGAAGGAACGGAGTGAGTTAAAAAAAGACAAAATCGACAGCTCATGTGTATGGTAAATCTCATTGGGATCAGCAAGGGAGCACAGAGCCAATGGCATGAGTGAGAATGCTCTGGATACATGCATCTAATCTGGACAGGTTGTCGTTCCAGATGGCCAAAAGACAAATCACATTCCAGTTTGAACATTTTAAATGTTTAATTTTGTTTAAAAGTCCTAATGGAGCTTTCCTGAGCAAGAAATGGCATGATCAGTGCTATGTGCAGCTCCAGGTGTAAAAGAGTGCACTGTAGTCATTTTTATTTTGAGTGAAGTCCTCCTGGTGTGGAGCAGCCTCATGGTCCCTAGGCATCCTGAAAGGTGGCACTCCAACAGGATGTCTGGAAACTCGGCTGGTGTGTCACAGAAGAGGCTGCTCAAACCAGCTCTGCACAGACGGCTGAGAAAGTGCTAGTTCCCATGTTGGTCACCAGTGTTCAGAGTGCCAGCTTGGAGGCCAGTCTGTCAGAATTTAAAACTGCCTTCACAAAAGGTATGAACTTTATACATGAGAGGAGTAGGCAGCCTGCAAGGGACCCAGCAGGGATGCTTTCCAAAATGATCTTAAGCATTAAAGAAAAATACGGTTGTGGTACTGTACTGAAAGTACAGTTTTACAGTTTTAAAATGCAAAATATAATGCAAAGTATCTCCATTGAACACAACTTTCTAAACACAATGTCCTTCCATTCACAGGGGGCACCAGCTAGAGTGTAGCAGATATTGAAATTAGCACCATGGTGCTTCTGGGGATTTTCTAAGGGGAAAAAGTTACTGACAAAAAACTCATTTAAACTTTGGTTTTTTTTCCCCTATTCTATTCCTTCCTCTGTGCTCTAAACATTTTCTTCTTCCTGATAATTAAAGACCAACGTACTGCAGCTTGATAGCTGTCCACAATTCACAGAGAAAGAGGATGAGCTGTCTTATTTTACATAAAATCATCCATGAATCTACATCCCATCACCCTTTATACTTAGAAGCAGGGTTGACAGTTCCTCTTCTGGGCCTTGCTGACAGCATGTTAGAACTTGTGCCTCTGAATTACACCTTGGGCATCACCAGCCCAGAGGATGCAGAATGCAGGAGGTTTAAAGGGAACAGGGAAAAAAGAAAAAGGAGGGGTTAGAGCCCAGACCTTTAAACCTCACCAATTGGCCACGTCTGCCTGAGGAGATTTCTAGAATTGTCTTTAATTAGCAGTAACACTGTGTTGTCAGGAAGAGAAGGGTATGAGGGTTGAAGCTCTTGACCCCAGATGTACTTTGCAACTGGTAGGTAGAGCACAAAATGCCTTTTCAAAAGTCAGTAGCTACTTGTGGAAGGGCTTTCTCTTCACTCTTCATCATAGATGGCCACCAGATGCCATAGAAAATGACTCAGAGGAGTTTTAAGCCAACAGGGAATACAGGTATTTTAGCTTTTTCATACGGGTTTGCATTGGTGTTTTTACCTGTCTAACTTGAGTGGAAAGAGATGTCAGGAGGTTACCAGGTATGAGGAAGACCACTGTTCTCAAGTACCAGCACAGTATCTCTGTGTCTTCCTGGGACATAACATTACAGACCTCTTTTTATCTAAGCTACTCACAGTCGTAGTTTATTAAATACAGTCAAACTGCCCACACCACAGGTTAGAGTATTCAGTGCCAACATGGAATGAATACAAACCCACAGTACTCTTGTGAGCACATGGGTCAACCACTCAGTCATTTCATCATATCTGCCAAACAGATGTGAAACAGTGACACAGATTTGCCCACTTCACCTTAGTTACTTAAACATCAGCCATGATTCTCTACCTATAAGCAGTTTTGCAACAAGTTAACCTCTAAATTAGCTTGTAGATCCATTACACCCTAGAGCTTTCTTTATATTAGAAATGCCTGAGAGGTTGTGATTTTCTGTTATTTTTAGTTATGGATATCATGGATTGCAAGACAAAGTAGAACAACATTGAACAATAAATGAAATTAGCAAACAGTTAACATCGATCAGTTCATGTCTGTTGCCAAGGGCAATCTTGGTGTGTCTCACTTTAAACTCTATTGAGCAAATTAATGTGTAATTTCCTTATCATGAACAGTGGCTGAGCTAAAGAAGCTTCAAGAGGTAAGGAGTGCTAATGGATCTTGAAATTGAATCCTAGCCATGGCAATAAGACTGCAGCTGAGCATCACCATTAATGGATGGTCTGTGAGAAAAGAGAAAAGAGATAGCATGTTGGTCATAGGAATTTCTTCGTGCTGTATTTTCTGTATCACCAATTCTTGCCTTTAAAGTACCTCTGCCTTCTCTCAGGATTTATTTTTTTTTTTATAATGCCTCTCCTTCTCCTATTCCTCTGCACTCTTCCTCCTTCGGTTTATTTGCAAAGGTACCTAAAATACATTTAAAGCATTTCAGGGGTTATCTATGTCAGTTTCTGTAGCAGCAGCAATCACAGCTGCAATCTTTGTGTGACCAGATGCATATGTGTTCAGGCATGTACACAAACATACCTGACTGCTGAACTGACTTGTAGCTTATTTGTGCTTTGGTGAAGGAAATGGAACAAGAGAAAGAAGAGGGAAGATACTGTTTATTTGCACCTCTTGTTACAAAATCAAAGTAATGACTCACTCTTTCTCTTCTAAAATATATGTTAGAAAGAAAATTGTACTGTAAACTCATTTCTATGTCAAATACGTTTTATCTTTGCAGAGTCTATTCAGTTCGACTGGTTTGTGTGACTGAAAATAATTTTTCCTCCACTGGCAAGCTAAGGGGCTTTAAAAGACTTTCCATAAAACCTCAGAATAGTCATTTCTATGCAACTATTTTTCTTCAAAGGAATTAATAAACAGGAATTACTTCCACAATTTTTTTAACAAGCGTGATCTGCAAACACTGTTTCAGAATATGATCATAGATGATTTTCCTAGTAAGAAAAGTTAGAGCACTTTTCTTCTGGTTTTAGAGACCTTTTTGGGTTTTTTTGTTTGTTTCTTTTGTAAATGTCAAACACCTTTCCAGATTCCCACGCAGAATAAAAAAATTTCTAAAAGAGATTTCATCTCCAGTAGAATCCAAATGGAATTATTTGATATTCTGAATACACAAACCCACCTGCCAAGCGCAGACAGTGGGCGGACAAACAATAGTTATGTGGAAAGTTATCTCATAAGTCAATTCACATGTATCTCTATCAGCAGTGTATATCACAGGGCAGAAGTTTAGGGTGAAGGAAAAAAGATGAGGAGAGAGAATATACAAATGTGAAGGAGAAAAAATGAACATTGAGGCCTGAGGAGAGAAAAAGTGAGGGGGTACACTGATAGCTTTGATGCACAGCTTTCATTATGCTGTAGGATTTCCCTGATTTAACTACATTATAATATCTGCTGTTATGTTGATGATCCTGTTGTTCAAGTATGATTCATAATTCTTACTGAGAAATTATTTTTTGACTTCTCCAGATGGGGTAGCTTTCGTGATTATATTTTTCTGGGATGTTATTTTACAAATGTCACACATAAAATGCTGTGGACCTCATGTCTCCTTTACCACAGGTAAATTGTAAGTGGCATCAGTGTCAAAGTTGATTTATGTATGGTTGTAACAGAGAAGCTGATCAGTATTTTTTTTCACTAATTCACAATAATCATCCTTTTCAATATTTTCATTAAACATAGCCCAGAGTAGTAGGCTATGTTTAAATGGAATGAGAGGTCACTTCCATGCAGAAAGCATGACAACGAATTTTTGTTCAACTAAAAGTCATCTTTAAAATTTTCTTACCTGTTTGTACTGCTGATCAAAATTATGCCTGTCTTTTGTTCTTGGAAACTTTCATTCCTTATCAGATATTGTTACCAGTAATTATTCCCTAAGCTTTCTCTCTGGGATCTTCTTTTCTGATGTCTCAATTTACAGTACTGCCAAGAGACTTGTTTAATTAATAAATTATTCATAAACTTTTATCTTCCTGACTACCCCAGCTCTTGCTCTTGTAACTGTTATAAAGATTGCTTACTTTTACATTCTCTCTAAGCTCCTGGATGTTCTCAATGAATAAGTTACAGTTATAGCAATGTACCCTTTAGCTGAATACATGGAAACACCCTTTGTTTTCAGTGGAAAAAATAGATAAACTTGTGGCCCAGAAAGAATAACACATAACTAATACGGGAGAATGGTTTGCTGTTGAAGGCAAATACCTGATAGGTGGAGGAGAAACCCTGAGTCAGAACAGCACAGTTATGCATGAAACAGATTCTTCAAGTGACTGGAAACTACAGTGAAAAAAAAAATAAAAATATGTGTAGACATTTGCTAAGCATCAAGTTTTATGTTCCTGATTTCCTAAAATTCCTAAAATAACTGATCTCTAGTTGTTCAAGCAGCTCCAGAGCTCATTAGAAAAAAATTTTCTGACTGGATGAGATAAACATTAAAGTTTCAACAAAACCTAGAACAAGGATATAATTCAGGATTCAGTATGACAAAACTGAAACTTTCGGAAATCATAGAATCATAGAATTGTCAGGGTTGGAACGGACCTTGAAGATAGAGTTCCAACCCCCGTGCCACAGGCAGGGACACCTCCCACTAGATCAGGTTGCCCAGAGTCCCATCCAACCTGGCCTTAAAAACTCCAAGGGATGGGGCTTCCACCATCTCTCTGGGCTACCTGTTCCAGTGTCTCACCACCCTCATGGTGAAGAACTTCTTCCTAATGTCCAACCTAAACCTATCCTCCTCTAGTCTGGATCCATTTTCCCTTGTCCTATCTACCCAACATCCTAAAAAGTCCCTCCCCAGCTTTCTTGTAGGCCCCCTTCAGATACTGGGAGGCCACAAGAAGGTCTCGTCACAGCCTTCTCTTCTCCAGACTGAACAACCCCAACTCTCTCATCCTATCTTCATAGGAGAGATGATCCAGCCCTCTGATCACCCTCGTGGCCCTTCTCTGCACACGTTCCAGCATGCCCATATCTTTCTTGTAATAGGGACTCCAGAACTGGATGCAGTATTCCAGGTGGGGTCTCACGAGAGTGGAGTAGAGGGGGAGAATCATCTCCCTTGACCTGCTGGCCACACTTCTCTTGATGCAGCCCAGCTCATGTTGAGCTTCTTTTCCACCAGCACCCCCAAGCCCTTTTCTCCCAGGCTGCTCTCAAGCCAGTCACTGCCCAACCTATATCGGTGCTTGGGATTGCCCCGACATGGATATAGGACCTTGCACTTGGCCTTTTGAATCTCATGATGTTGACATGGTCCCACCTCTCTAGCCAATAACTAGAATAATGCGGTAGAAAAATGAATTTGAGTTGATGAACATTTTTTGCTGCCTTTTCTACCAAACTAAACAGAATATTCTATAATTGACTCAAACGCAGTAACTGATAAATGCTCCCCCTGCATAAGAATTCAAATTGGTATTGATTTCCACATTCCTGAAATTCTCCTAACAATTTTGCACACATTTAACAATAATTTGTGAAACTGTTAAAGATAAATGTATTGTTCATTGCTTCACTAATACTCTAGTAAGTCATGCTGGGCAAAATTTCATAGACCTATGGAATATTTTAATGGGACTTAATGGTTTACAGACTTGCCATCTCACTTCATCGCCACAAACTTTTACTATTGCACTGAAGCTGTAAGAAGGACTGTCAAAGCAGACTGTAAGCAGATCCTTGTCAGTAGTAGCAGAATTCATACAGGATTAATGATGACAAAACACTGTTCAAATATTGCCATCCTAAATGACATATATACACCCAATATGGCCTTTTTAACAGTCTGACTTCTATTTTTCTCACATTTCTCATGCTTGGTAATTTACACTAAGCATCTAATGGCATGACTTTGCAGTCCATAAGTCTTACTCAGGGAGGCCTGATCCTGGAAGTTTCCTCAGTGTTTATACTTCAGGGGGTTCAGGAGAACATTTCAGTATTTTGTTGTAGAATCATAGATTCATTCATTCAGATTGGAAAAGACCCTTGGGATCATCGAGTCCAACCATCAGCCCTACTCTACAGAGTTCTCCCCTATACCATATCCCCCAACACCTCATTCAAATGACCCTTAAATGCATCTGGGGATGGTGACCCAACCACCTCCCTGGGCAGCCTATACCAGTGTCTGACTACTCTTTCTGTGAAAAATTTTTTCCTAATGTCCAGTCTAAACCTACCCTGTTGCAGTTTGAAGCCATTCCCCCTTGTTCTATTGCTAATTACCAGTGAGAAGAGGGAGAACCTCTCCACAATGTCCTTTCAGGTAGTTGTAGAGAGTGATGAGGTCTCCCCTTAATCTTCTCTTCCTCAAACTACAGCAGTCCCAGCTCCTTCAATCGCTCTTCATAAGATTTATTCTCCAGGCCCTTCACCAGCTTTGTTGCCCTCCTCTGTGCTTGCTCCAGCACCTCGATATCTCTCTTGTATTGAGGTGCCCAAAACTGGATGCAATACTCAAGGTGTGGCCTCTCCAGTGGTGAGTACAGGGGGAGAGTCCCCTCCCTACTTCTGCTGGTCACACTATTTCTAATATAAGCCAGGATACCATTCGCTTTCTTGGCCATCAGGGCACACCGGAGGCTCATATTCAGCTGCTTGTATTTACAGCAGGAATCTTTTCATTACTTGTCAGCAGCGTAGGCAATGCACAAATGAGGAGCCATAATGTAAATAAAGAACCTTTACTGGAGCATCCTCATTATAAGAAAAGGTTGAGAGTTTTGCATCTGTTTAGCCTGGAGGAAAGAAGACTGAGAGGGGATCTTCTCAATGCTTATCAATATCTAAACGGCAGATGTTAAGAGGATGGAGTCAGACTCTTTTCAGTGGTGCCATGACAGGACAAGGAGCAATAGACACAAACTGGAATCCAAGAAGTTCCACCTCAACATCAGGAAAAACTTCTTTACTGTGAGGGTGACCGAGAACTGGAACAGGCTGCCCAGATTGGTTGTGGAGTCTCCTCTGGAGATTTTCAAAACTGGCCTGGATGCATTCCTGTGAAATCCACTCTAGGCAAAGCTCCTTTGGCAGGAGGATTGGACTCAATGATCTCCAGAGGTCACCAGGAGATAACTGCAACATCTCTACTTGGAACTTTTCTCTCTCTGCTGAATACTGGGATCTGCTTCAGAGAAAGGTCAGCTTTTTATGGACAGACTGAGCTGAAAAAGCAGAAAGCATATTGCATCCTGCCTAAAAGGATTTACAGTTAATCAGAAAATAAATTTCAGCTACTGGCTCCAAATTCACTTTTCCAAAGAAATTTCACATCGGTAAAACTTTGCTTGTACAACTGTTCACGAAGAGTGGTCAACAAAAGTGTATCAGAAAGTTTCAAATCTGGTTTCTGGCTATATTCTCTGCATGTTTTGAGTCTGATAGAAACTATATCCCAGCTAAATTAAAATGATGAAAAGTTCAAAAATGAACACTGAAATCTTAGGAAATTCTTGAGTAATGCAATCTCATGCTCAAGACATCTCTAAACACCATATTAAGCATTTGATATGCACTATCAGATACAGGTTACTGATTAAAGAGAATTTAAATCTCCTTTAGTATCTCCATTGTATGTTGCATGTATTCAGCCTGACTGTCTCAGTGGTTTGGATTTGGCAAAGCAGTTGAATTAAAAGTCAGAAACATGAAGCAATCTTAACTATGAATCTCTCCACTCCAGTTGCATAGACACTTCCGTAGCCACATGGACAGAAGTCTTTCATGCATGTTTTCAAATAAACAGGAAAAGTTACCAAGTAAAATCAGTAGACTTAGACTAAATATTAGAAAGAATTTCTTTACGGTGAGGGTGCTGAGACACTGGAACAGGTTGCCCATGGAATTTGTGGATGCCCCTTCCCTGGAAGTGTTCAAAGCCAGGTTGGACAGGATCTTGAGCAACCTGGTCTAGTGGGAGATGTCCCTGCCCATAGCACAGGAGTTGGAACTAGATGATTTTTAAGGTCCTTTCCAACCCAAATCACTCTATGATTCTATGAAAATATAATTACGTACCACAGGATAACTAATTACAAGCAACAACTTGTATTTTTGATCTTACTGAAATGTTAATGATCAGAGCAAATCATTCCCAAGTCTATGCTTCAGACACTTCACACAGAAAAGATATTATTCAGCACCTATCATAAGTTTAATGGTCGGTTTAAAACAAAAGGAAGAAAAGCCATTTGCAGATGAAGGATGAATTTGGAATTGCCAGCTTTCCACCTGTTCAGTAGCAACAGGACCTAGTTATCTGAATCACCCTAACTCTATGCTGAGACTATTTTTAAAAAAAAAAGAAATAAAAAAAGAAAAGAAGATATTTAAGGGCTGACTCCTCAATGAGGCACAGCATTACAATGATCTGAAGTGCCCAGAAATCGTTAGTCTCAATTTAGAGACTGATTTTTCCATACAGTGGAAACAATTAAGTACCAAGAACGGGATTTTCAGAAGTCACAACATGGAGAAGTTGCTATTTACAGTCATTAATTGAAAGTGTTGAGGACACAGGTGGGACTAAAATCTGTTATCTGCCAGGACCAGAGGAAAAAAACCCAAACACTTTATCTGCTTACTCAGACATCAGAAATAGCAACTCACCCTTGGATCATGGTGTTTCAACAGATCTCCAAAAAGAACAGTAGCATCATCCCCTTGAGCATTCCTGTAATATGTTGGATCCCCATCTCAGCTGCCTAGCTTGGACATGTGGTTTTGTCTTTCACAGTTCCATATTACTGGATCTCAGGTTATTTTGAGATGACACAGTAAAAGGACAGCTCTATTATCCCTTTAGAGAAAATGCCTTAGTTATTTACAAAGACTGCAACCCACATCTGTGACTGGCCTTTACAGTGGCCCCTTGAACTGCAAAACCATGAGATCTTCCTGAACAATTAACAAATAATGACAGAGCCTGCAGATAAAATGGTCTCGATCTTATGCACAGGACATACAGTTCTGCCCTGAGCAACTCACCACCAATAGCTGTGTATGTGCCCAGCATCACAAGTTTAGGGAGTGAATTTAGGCAGGTTAAACATAGGCAGCAACTGAGAAGAAAAATTTACAATTTCAGTTTTGGAGGTTTAAACACTTTTAGAAAAATAAGTCCCTTTTTGGTTCTACTAACTTGTCAAAAAACACTCATTGATGGACTTCCACGTTTTGGCCAGTGTTCCTCTCCTGAGGACACCAGCACAATGGTGAGGTCTCACTAGAAGTGTATGATCCCATTACTCCTGACACCCCTGTATTTTGATGAAAGGAAGTTAAGTAATATTGTCCTCAACAAAATGTCGGTTATTTTCATTTCATTTTATTTCTAATCTCCAGGAGTACTTTCTGAACCTTATAAAAGAAACTACCAGAGATGAACAAATTTTTGTTGTGTATTGTCCAGATGTGGAAAAGTCAACTAAGAAATTATCCCTGCAAGACAGAACGTACTAAGCAACTGCTAACTTTGGGCTTTATCCGGTTCTTCTGTCATTGCCAGGACCTTGACTGTAAGAATCTCATGCCTGAAGAACAATTATTCATTATTTTCTTTCATTTTACAACTGATTTCAGCATATCAACATAGTGAGGCTGTTCCTCTGCAGCGCTAAAATTGTCATTTGATGTGTATAATAGTTAATGAGCTCTCAAATAAAATCACAGGTACATTAACCAAAGAGTCTAACTAATGTTTTTAATTATGGGAACTGGATGCAATGCACTGAACAACTGTGACATTTGGTTTAGGCTCTGAGAGTTTGCTTACAATAGAAACGTCCCAGCAGTGGCAGCAAACAAGGGTCAGCTTTGTGAAAGATCCATATCAGCAGCTGCTGTCAACAAGTCAAGGCAGAATTAAATACAGCAGCTAGAGTTTTAGAGTTGGCCTGACCTTGTATTCCTATCTGCATGGTCCCCAGATAAAAAATCCTCAGTAACGCCAAAATTAAATGAACAATCGGTTCCCTGTAAGCAGGATAGTCTTTTACGCAAACAGAGATACGATGTGTCTTTTAGTAAGTTGTAACATTTTAATTGGAAGCAAATTCAAACTAAAACTTCTGAATGAGGTAGATTTTAAATTCATATATATGCCTTGATCAAAACTTTGCATCTCATAACCCTTTCTAAGCTAAAGTTTAGATTGGGTACGTTTTAATATGTATCAGTGCTTGACAGAAGGTGGCATGATGGAAGTGAACATTAAAAGATTGTTTGTTATTAAGTGCTTATTTTATTGGATGGGGAAACTTTGTACTTTGCTATCAATGAGGTACTAATGGAATTAAACCTTCTGAAAGAGATAGCAAATACAGCAACACAAACTTAATAGAGCAAATTCAAGTATTTTTAGCTTGAGATACTTCTGTCTGAAGACAGGGAAAAGTGGGACGATTCTTCAATAAGTGAGAAAGTTTGTACCATATCATTATTTGACATAAATTTCAATGCAAAAACTTTGCTCTCTCAGAAAAACAAGTGCTCCTTGTTCAATCCCACCCTAGGAAAGGATGAATGCTAGCATCATGCCTACCTAGTAGCTGTTGAGTCACACTGGCTCTTCAGAGACTGATGGTTTCAGTGCAAGCAACACACTGTAAATCCATATGCGGTGCCTAGACTTACGAAGCGCCAAAGCTTCCAGTGATAGGAAGAATCTGAGCATATTTATAAATCCTGGGACATTGCAAAGGCTTCTCTGCAAATACGTTGAGCCTCACTCTTCCAGCCACAGCGTGAACTCCTCAGGAGCCCACAATGTGTACTGACCCAACGAGGGTTCAGCTGTTGGTGTGCTTAAACTTGGTGCTCACATTGGTGAGCAACCCAGGGAATTTTTTCTTTGCTTGAAGCTCTGTACTGACTCCGTGCTTAAACCCGAGCAACATTTATTTAACCTCTTCATGACTCAATTTCCCTGATTGTAGTATAACTACAATAATACTTTCCCCCCCTAAAGACTGTTGTGCATACAGATCTTTAGGGCATGTGGAATAATATCGCTATTATTACAGCCATTTTTCAGAACTGGAAATCTGATAACCTCCTAATCTGTGTTATTTCATGGACATATGTGTTCTATTTAACCTGTGTACTGAAGGAGCCCTATCGTTGGAAGTTATTTGCCTAACCAGGCGTTTATTTAAAATTTTTGTTCTTGGACTTCTATATCCTATTGCTGCTTGCAATACTAACTTGTTTTCTTTTCTCATCTCACACATCATAATGATTTTTTTTTGCTAATTAATACATCATTGTCAATAAGTATGTCTAATATATTATCCCGATGTACTGTACAATGATACATTACACAGAAATTTAAAGAGTGTAAAAGTAGTCAGAATTACATTTGACAAAGAGGAAAAAGACAGGAACTAACCTTGAGGGGTTTCAAGTTCTTTCCATTTTCACTATGGAAAAAAAGTACACTGAGGATGTTCTGCATCACTAGGAAGATGTTTTGACACCCAAAAGCCAAACTCTTAAATAGGACTCAGGCTTAGATCTCCCAAATCACTGTTACATTTGGTTAAATCTAGAAAGGCTTGTGCAGAACTTAAACAAGACTGAATGAAGTTGGAAAAATGGTCAACACAATGGCAGACAATGTCCCTGTTGATAACTGGAGAGCCACTTGAAGAAAATATAGCTATGTAAAATAATGTTACATGTATGAACTTGTCTTTAACAATGGGATAATCAGTATTCTACACTAGTGATACATAATGCTAAAATACAGACTGCTCAGATGTCTCAATGGAAAAGGTAGCAGGCAAATGTTATGAACTGTTCACCATGAAGTTCTGCTCCATGTACAGCTGTGCTGAAAGAAAGCAAATAATTTCTTGGGGTGCATAAACAGTGGGGTGATAAGTAATACAGAAAATGTCTTTTATACTGTTACTGATGTAGCCCCTAATACTTCTTGATTTAGACTGGTTTCTTATCAGAGAAAATACACTGCAGATATAGACAGGTTGGGTGAAGATGGATAGAATAGGTTATTGGTATGGAAAAAAAATCTCTATTTTAAAGAAAGACTGAAAGATTATTATGTTAAACGATTAAAGAGGAGCATAATAAAAGTGCATGAAGTAATAAGAATGAACTGAGAATATAGACTTTACAGGGAATAGACCTTCAACATATTAAAAGTAAACGTTTCAAAAGCAATAAGCATCATTTCTACCTAGCTTGTGATTACATAGTGGAAGCTATTGCTACAGTATGTCTTTGACATTTGAAACTCAGAAAGCTTAAAAGTGTTTGCGTGAACGGGTGATGGATTGGATAATATTAACACTGGGAACTATTCATTCTCACATTTCAGGCTTCATTTTTTCTGTGGTATTTGGGGTTTGATTCAGTGACCTGGGCCTAAGCATACATACACCTGTAGTGCAACTTGAGATACCCCCAAATATCCTATGTCATATTGGATTCATAAGGATGTCTTGGATACAGTATGGTATCTCAGGTAACTCTACATACCTATGCTTCAGGAAACAAATATAGATCTTAAAGTCTGTCAATCTGAGAGGAAAGACACTGGTCTATAGAAGCCATGGGTCTAATTTAGGGTGAAAGATTCTATGTTTATGCTGAGCGTTCCCAACAAGAGTGAACAACAACTCAATGAAGAAAAGATGTTCATAAGGACAACTAAAATGAAAATGACTGGAAATCAACCTGTAGTCAAAATATTATTTTCAAAAATATACATAACAAAGAGCCCAAATTCTACAAGCCAAACTCCAAAGAAACAGGAAGATAGAAAACATTCAGTCCTCCCCTTAGTCACCTCTATCCTCTTTGCAGTAGGTCATCCAGCTATGAAGGTTAATGATAAACCTTCTGACTGCTGGCTTGCAGGTCTAAAAGATTGTATCAGGTACCTGATAATTATTTTCTGAATATACTTCTAGGAAAAGCTATTACCTTCAGGCCTGAGGGGCAAATTCCATTCACTTCAAACCATTTTCTTCATGGATAAATTCCTTCCTTAAGATTTGTTTAACTACTATAAGCCTGTAAAGATAAGTTTGTCTCATTTTTTTTCTAATGAAGGTGATGCTGAAAGAGGGGGGAATGGAAAATATTGTTTTACCTCATTAGTATGAACATCTGACTTCTGCCAAGTGAATGAAGAAAATATCATACTTGTTTAGAACAAAAACATACTATCAGGAGCATAAACACACTACTTCAGGAAGGTTACATTCATATGTGCAAAAAAAAGACTGATTTTATTTAAAGAAAATATCTGAATAACTAGGTTATTTTAACTAAAAGCCAAGAGGTCTTACATCGTAACCAGAGCAAATACTGACATGTCATTATAAACAATGTAAACATTTTAAGGTCACAAGAGCTTAAACTGATTTCCTTTAAACTGAAAAGCTTTGTTTCAAATGTGTCATTTATAGAAGAAGGTTTAATGACCATGTTACCTGAAAATGCACATCTATAATGGGAAAACAGACAACTTACGTAGCGTCTGTTCTGAGGTAATTTTCTATCCCATCGTCATTAAGTAGATGAATCCTTTAATTATAGATTAAAATTCAGTCATGCTGTTATCCCACTAGTTAATTCAATTAAAATGAACCCTTGTTAACTCAATCAAAAGGAATCAAACCAACTCTTGAATTGTTTTTCTTCCTTGTGTTTTTCTTTTGGAGGAGGAATGAGAGGATAAAGAGAGGAGGCATAAACTAACACCGGAGTGCTTGTCCCCGGACCCTGATAAAGCAAAGCTTGCTTTTTTTGTGTGTACATACAACAGCTCCCTGTAGGAAGGGGTTCTCCACTCTTTCAGTAGCTTTTCCACATGCCCAGAGATTTGTCCGTCACCCTCTTGTCAATGTGTAAGCAATAAAGTTATCATCAAAGTTTTAGATATAAGATTAAAAATGGTGATGGGAATGGGGGGTGATTTATTATGTATGACATGCACTTCTGTTTATGCATTCATGAAGGCCACGTCTGCAAGATCTGTAATGCCAGCTTGCACACACTGCACAAATATGAATAAATGAATAATTGTTTTGATAATATTAAACAGCATGTGTGATGTAGCAGAGCAACATCTGTTATTAACAGTATAAACAAAAGGAGTTTTTACTGTTTGCATGCCATTTCGTATACGGGAACAATGTAATAGGTCCAATTTGGTAACTCTTTGCAGACAGCAGGAGGAATTTTCTAGGCCTGATGTGGAAAACAGGAACAAGATTAGAGCAACAGTTCTTTTGAATGTCGAGAGGAAAAAAGCTCTATAAAAATGCTGAAGGAGGAAAGTATAAACTGCATATAAAATTGTTCAAGTTCATAGAAACCATTTCTCCTTTTGAATGTTATAATCTTCCCTTTACTTTTTCGTATGTCCCGCAGTGAGTTGAATAACAGTAACTAGAATAACCTGGATTTCTGAGAAATCTGGCAATGTTAAACACTTGTTAAGTACCACCTCAGATCACAGCCATGTAGTTAAAATATCCTTTATGACACCAGGAACCAAGAAGAATATACAACTATATTTCTACTCTAAATGTGTTCATAAGTCTTGATTCAATAAATGATATTGTATAGTGGAGATTACACAAAAGATACAGAAAATTAGGACGTAGTTTTGGCAATATAGTTGAGCAGAAATAGACTTGCTTAGGCAGCTGATGTGACTCATTACTACTAGCAGCAACTGGCTGTAGGTTCCTACATCCTCATTCATGCCACTCTTGGTGCTTTTCTGATCCTAAGATGAGCCATTTTTAAGAAGCTAAACCGAGAGAAAAAATCTTGTCTAAGGTCATTTTTCTACTAGTTAAGATCTCTGGACCATTTTTCTATGGGGATGAACAAATAAAAGAGTAAATAAAAGTCAACAGAGCGCAGAGATGAGGTTGCGTGTTCTGGATGTTGCTTGCTATATGATGAACTATATAATGAAATTGTACCTTCAGTCCACTATAGTGACTGACAGCATGAGAGAGTTGGGGTTGTTCAGTCTGGAGAAGAGAAGGCTAAGACGAGACCTTCTTGTGGCCTTCCAGTATCTGAAGGAAGCCTATAAGAAAGCTGGGGAGGGATTTTTTAGGATGTTAGGTAGTGATAGAACAAGGGGAAATGGATCCAGACTAGAGGAGGATAGGTTTAGGTTGGATATTAGGAAGAAGTTCTTCACCATGAGGGTGGTGAGACACTGGAACAGGTAGCCCAGAGAGATGGTGGAAGCCCCATCCCTTGGAGTTTTTAAGGCCAGGTTGGATGGGGCTCTGAGCAACCTGATCTAGTGGAAGGTGTCCCTGACTGTGACAGGAGGCTTGAAACTCGATGTTCTTTATGGTCTCTTCCAACCCTTACAATTCTATGATTCTTTGATTCTATAAATCATAGAATAAGTCACAGTGTCACAGTGTCTAGCTGGATACTTTCTCTTCATTTTTGCTGCATTAGCCCTCTTTTGCCATCACTTTTACATAATGACTTTTTCCCGACTATTGAACAGAAGTCTCCAGGTGTTCCAGCAAGAAACCCTGTTCTGAATTAAAGTTGAGTTCTTCACTGAACACCACACAGCTGCAGTTTCTTTACCTGATTTGTCTACATCTATCCAGTCACTAGATCTCTTTTAATGTAAAGAACACAATGAAGTCTCCTACCTTAACTAAGCATTTTAAATGGCTGCACTTCACTGTCTTTCTGAAAAATTACATTGGAACATCAAAACACAAGTAGCAAAGTACTTGGGAAAAATCTCTGTAAAAGTGAGAGACTTCACCTTCTCTACCATGGCCAGCACCAGCTCACTCTTCCTCTTGCATAGTATCAGAAGAGCTCTGCTCATTTCATTCCACCTCTTGAGGATATAGACTTGGCAGTCTCAGTCCTGAGCTTGACTTCTTTAGAGTGCAGTCGTGAAATGGACTTTCAGTTGCAGCATGTCTAAGACTACGAAGTTGTCTAAGATGTAAATGTCCATGTTCTCTGACTTGCACAATTCTTTCATTCAAATACCTAGAGAATTTTTTAAGTTTCAAATATGCGTAGAAATGTAAACCTCTTCTTCAATTACTCCATGTATAATAGAAATCTGTCATTTTTTTCACTTCTGAACAAGGCAAAAATACATTCCAATCCCAATTTTTGTCCTTTCATTTAAATATTCATTTATTTACATACAAAACTGAGAGCATCACTCTGAGCTCATGAAATCACTGTAAAGATAAGCATATTTTTTTCTACTGAGAATTCTGAGAGTTGCAATAAATGGACAGGTATGAGTCTTGTCTGGATATCCGAATATGAATATCTCCTTTTATTTCTTCTGGATGAGCTAGGGTAGTTCCTAGAGAAAGATGTAAGACATACTTCTTGGGGAAAGAGCAACCTCAAGTACCAGTATAGGTTTTGGACTGACCTGTTGGAAAGCAGCGTAGGGGATCCTGGTGGACAGCAGGATGACTATGAGACAGCAATGTGCCCATGTGATCAAGAAGACCAATGGTATCCTGGGATATATTACAAGGCAGGTGGTTAGTAGGTGGAGAGAGGTTCTCCTCCGCCTCTACTCTGCCCTGGTGAGACTGGATCTGCAATATTCTGTCCAGTTCTGGGCCCCTCAGTTCAATAGGGAGAGGGAACTACTTGAAAGAGTCTAGCACAGAGCCACAAAGATGATTAGGGGTGTAGAATATCTCCATTATGAGGTGAGGCTGAGGGAGCTGAGTCTCTTTAGTTTGGAGAAGACTGAACGGTGACCTCATTAATATTTATTAATATGTAAAGGGCAAGTGTCAGGAAGATGGAGTCAGACTCTTCCCAGTGATGTCCAATGATAGGACAAGGGACAATGGGTGCAAGCTGGAACATAGGAGACTCCACCTCAACATGAGGAGAAACTTCTTTATTGTGAGGATGATGGAGCCCTGGAACAGGCTGCCCAGAGAGTCTGTGGAGTCTCCTTCTCTGGAGACATTCAAAACTCACCTGGATGCATTCCTAATCTAGGTAATCCTGCTCTGGCAGAGGGGGCTGGACTAGATGATCTTTCAAGGTCCCTTCCAACCCCTAACATTCTGTGATACTGTGATTTTCATGGATATGAAAGAAGACTCAGGGAACTACCGACCAGATAGTCTCACCTGCACGAGCAGCAAGATCATGGAGTGGATCCTCCTGGAAACTATACTAGGGCACGTGGAAAGTAAGGTGATTGGTGACAGAAAATATGGCATCATTAAAGGCAGATTGTGCCTTTACAAATTTGATGGCCTTTTACAACAGAATTACAGTGTTGGGAGATAGAGGAAGAGAAACTGATGTCATCTACAGGGACTTGTGCAAAGCATTTAACACTATCCTACACAACATCCTTTAAATTGGGGAGACATGGATTTCATGAATGGAGCACTTGGTGGATAAGGAGTTGGCTGGATGGTCACACTTAGAGAGTTGTGATCAATGACTCAATGTCCAAGTGCAGACCATTAAAGTGTGGTATTCCTCATGGGTTGGTGTCGGGACCAGCACTATTTAACGTTTTTGTCAGTGACATGAACAGTTGGATTGAGTGCACCCTCAGAAAGTTTACAGAAAACACCAAGCTGTGTGGTGTGGTCAACATGCTAAGGGGAAAGGATGCCATCCAGAGGGATCTTGATGGGCTTGAGAGGTGGGCCTGTGTAAACCTCACGAAGTTCAACAAGACCAAGTGCAAGTTTGTTACTATGCCTTATCTCTCAAAGTTTCACCAACAGAAACACTACTCCGCTTTTCAAGAACAACACATTTATGCTAAATGATAAAAGTAAATATTTCAGGTAAAGCAAAAAAATCCATCATAGGTAGATGCTAAAATCTCCACAGATAACTAGAAGATAACTTCTTTAGAATGATAGGAGAAATGGAAAACACTACCTTTAGGATTTCAGAATGCATTCACATCCTTCAAGTAGGGTTCTGATGCAGCTTCTATGGACTTCTATGGAGCTTCTAAGGATCAAGAGCAATGATAGCACACATAGATTTTGTGAAAGAAAATAACCAAAATGACACTGAACATTTAAATGTGACTGTACCCAGAATATGTAAGTCTTTCAAAGGGTGTTAGGGGGTTGAATGTATTGAAAATACAAGATAAATCGAGTGGTTGATTTTGCTTTACACAGAATCACAGAATCACAGAA
>VWZK01018451.1:0-56452 GCA_013396935.1 Baryphthengus martii | reverse complement strand
GAGTACAGGGGGACAATCACCTCTCTGTCCCTGCTGGCCACAGTGTTCCTGATCCAAGCCGGGAGGCCGCTGGCCTTCTTGACCCCCTGAGCCCACTGCTGGCTCAGATTTAGTCGACTACTGATCAACACCCCCAGGCCCCTTTCCAACTTGCAGCTTTCCAACCTCACATCCCCAAGTCTGTAGCTTCCCATGGGGTTGTTGTGACCCAAGTGCAGACCCTGGTACTTGGCCTGGTTGAACCTCCCACAATGAACCTTGACCCAATGATCCAACCTGTCCAGGTCCCGCTGGAAAGCCTCCCTACCCTCGAGCAGATCGTCATGCCCACCCAGCTTGGTGTCGTCTGCAAATTTACTGAGGGTGCCCTCGATCCCCTCATCCAGATCATTAATAAAGACATTAAAGAGAATAGGCCCCAGTACTGAGCCCTGGGGACACCGCTTGGGACCAGACACCAGCCAGATTTAGCTGCAGTCACTGCCACTCTCAGGCCGGCCGGGCAGCCAGTTTTTTATCCAGCGCAGGGTGTATTTAATCCAAGCCTTGCAGCAAGAGCTTCTGCAGGAGGATGCTGTGGGAGACAGTGGCAAAGCATTACTAAAGTCCAGTTTTGATTCGAAAAACAGTTTACATTTTGATTCTTCCTTTATTGTGTCCTGTGGCAGGATTCTGCTGGGAGAGCAGGAGGAGGTGGGAAAGAAGCACTAGAAATTTTCAGGAGTTGGGATGAAAATCTGTTCAACCATCTCCCTCTCCTGCCTGCTGAGTCGTATTCGGCGTCACTTCTGTGCAGACCTGGCACCTTTTCTTTCGGAAAACCCTTTCCACACCCTGCTCCCGCCCTTTTGGGAAGGTTGTGGGAAGGGCACCGGGGCCCTTCCTTTCCCCTGTGGAGCGGGCCGAGAGTCGGAGTGCTGAGAATTGGGATTGTTTTGGTTTCTGTGGCGTGGCACCGCCATTCTTGCATCGAGCCTGAACTGCATCTAAGCAGAATGTTCTGAAAGAGCTGTAGCCTTCTCTTTTTTTTGGTTTGTTTTTTTGTTTTTTTTTCTGCTTTAAAAGATTCTGGCTTCAAAATCATCCGCGTCCTGTTTCAGGCAGATAGGAAATGTAAAACCCAAGAGCCTTTTTTCTGCCAGCTCTTGGCAATCTCCTGCAGCTTGTGTTTAGCGAAGCTCCTCCGCTCCCCTTTGCCACGTGGATGTTGTTGGAGTCAGGGAACCACAGGGATGGTAGGAAGCGGGATGGCGGGGGGAGGTCAGTTCCTGGCAGCAGGGCGCTTTAAGCGATGGCCCGAGAGCTGTGGCGCGATCTGCTCTGCCTTATTGTTAGTGCTCTTCCATCTTGAGGAAATCAGAAAAAATGGGAGGGGGCTCTGCTCAAACCCAAGGAAGTGATCTGTCTGTATCTGTATCTATCTTTTGATGTAGAGCCGCAGTCCGTGCCAGATGCCATGTGGAATATCTGTTGTCAGGGGGCTGGAGCAGGGTTGCTAAAGGCCTGCGGGCAGCCCTGGTGCCGTTACTAGCCGCTCTTACGGGCCTCGGGCAGCAGGCAGAGGTGAGTTGTTAAGTGGATTGGAAGAAAATCCTGGAGCGAATGAAGCAATTAGAAAAGGTAGAAGAAGGACGTGCCCAGCGGCAGCGTGGGAGGGGCTTTGAGACAGGGATCTGTTGGAAAGAGTTCAACACAGAGCTGTGAGGGTAATGAAGGGACTGGAACAGCTGGACAAAGTGGAACCTCAGCAAGTTGCAGAAGGACAAGGATAGATCTTGCACCTGGGGAGGGATAACCCCAGGCACCAGGACAGATGAGGGGTCGTCCTGCTGGAAAGCAGCTCCGTGGAGAAAGACCTTGGAGTCCTAGTGCAGTGTCAGGTCTCCCTGGGACGGCAACGGGCCCTGGTGGCCAAGAGGCCACAGGGCTCCTGGGGCGGCATGAAGGAAACTGTGTCCAGCAGGGCGAGGGAGGTTCTCCTGCCCCTCTGCTCTGCCCTGGGGAGACCACCCCTGGAATTCTGGATCCAATGTTGGGCTCCCCAAGTCAAGAGAGACGGGGATCTCCTGGAGAGAGTTCAGGGGTGGCTGCGAGGGTGATGAAGGGACTGGAGCATCTGTGCTGTGAGGAAAGGCTGAGAGCCCTGGAGCTGTTAAGTGTGGAGAAGAGAAGGCTGAGAGGGGATCTGATCCATGTCTAGAAAGAGCTGAGGGGTGGGGGTCAAGTGGAAGGGGCCAGGCTCTTTGCTGGGGTGCCCTGGGATAGGACAAGGAATAAGGAGTCCAAGCTGGAACCCAGGAGGTTCCACCTCACCAGGAGGAGCAACTTCTTTGGTGGAAGGGTGTTAGAGCTTGGCCCAGGCTTCCCAGAGAGGTGGTGGAGTCTCCTTCTCTGGAGACTTTCCAACCCTCCCTGGATCTGTTGCTGTGTGGCCTGCCCTGGGTGCTCCTGCTCTTGCAGTGGGGTTGGACTCGATGATCTCCAGAGGTCCCTTCCAACCCCCTCCCAATCTAGGATTCTAGGATTCTGCTGAGCGCTTGGGTGCTAGTCCGGTGCCATTGGAAAGAGAAGCGGGAACAGGAGCTCTGGAGCTGCTGGCCATGGAATGCTCTGAGGACGACGCAGGGTGCAGTGGAAGTGACTGTAGCAAGCAGGAGAAGGTGATGCCGTTACCAGGGCTGACACCACGAGAGAAATTGTGCTGCAGTGCACAGCAGGGTTTCCAGTGGTGAAGTGAGCACTGCCTCTTCTCTGTAAGTAAACCCTTTCTCAGCTGTGGCTGTGACACAGCCGGAGCGTGAAGGATACCCGTTCCTGCTGGCACAGGGAAGACAGAATTTGTGTCAGAGTTCCTCTTAGCAGGGTTTTATTTCATTCAGATAGGTATTATCTCTGCCCTTGAAGCCTTTGCTTTGCAGCAGCAGGTTTCTCCGTTAAAGCAGCCTCTCCTCCTTGGTAAAGCTTTCACTAAGGGGGAAGGGGTAAAGAGAGAGAACTTAGCTAGGGAATGCCCAGGTGGGTGTTTCAGCTGAAAATGCCTGTGAGGGGAGGTTAGAGGTGCTTGGTGCTCGCTCGGTTTGTAGCCGGAATTTGGGAAGAGCCAAGTTGCTGTTCGGGTGGCTCAAGATGGCTGTGCAAGGCAGAGCTCTGGATGTTAACAGCTGAGGGGTTTGTTGTTGGCATTTTTCATTCTGGGCACGTGCTTAGTTCTGCAGACTCCTGTTGGCCACAGAAATGTCATTTACTGTTATGCAGGTTCTCACGAATTCTCCTGCTCAATTTGCCCGTAGATAAGTCTTCAATCAGACTAGTGGTGGTTGATACTTGAGAAATTTCTCAGGGCTGTGAAGGAGTTTCCTGGTAGCACTGAATTCTGGCAGTAAAACTGAAGCAGTTTTTCCATTTTAGGAAAAATACCAATCGTATGTTATCTTGGCCTTTTCCAGAAGTTTGGGTGAAGTTGTACCTTGGAAGAAGCCTTAAGCACGTAGCAGTAGCAAGAAGTTATAACTGGAAAGCATCATCTTTGTCCTTTGTTGCTTGGGTTGGTTTTGAGCAGAGAAATTGTCACCTGGGTGATCCTGCTCTGGCAGGGGGGTTGGACTCGATGATCTCCAGAGGTCCCTTCCAACTCCTGGCATTCCAGGATTCCACGATCCAGTGCTAGACCGGAGAGCAAAAGGGATGGAGTTGCTGTGTTTGATCCTGC
The DNA here is from genome assembly GCA_013396935.1 of Baryphthengus martii. Lineage (NCBI taxonomy): Eukaryota > Metazoa > Chordata > Aves > Coraciiformes > Momotidae > Baryphthengus > Baryphthengus martii. The sequence goes on along the minus strand of VWZK01018451.1, from coordinate 52,743 downwards.
GAGTCTGGGGGGTGGGGGAGGCCAGGAAGTGGGGGGAAACCTGTCACCCACTCCCATCTCTGGAAGCATCTGGCAGAACCACGGGCATCTTTGGGGAGGTTACCTGGGCACTGTCATTTTCCATTCCCAGGAGCACCCTGGAACGCAGTTGGCAGGCAGCGGGGTTTACTTTCAGAGAATTCCCTGCAAAATAATCCAGGAAATCTTGTTTTCACAGGGCATTTTATAGCACTTGAAAAAGTATGTGAAGAAGTGGCTTTTGGTCTTGTGTGCAAAAAGCAGCCACGTCGGAGGTGAATGGAGAGGAGCATCTTGGCTTAAATGAAATAAAAAAAAGACTAAAAGACACTTCTGTGGTTTTACCCATGCCTATTTTTCTGGAAGGCCACCACTCCATTTGATGTTTCAAGGCATTCGTGGCTTTCCAGGTTCCTCTTCTTCCCAACTACTTCTCAATTTCATTTTTCTGTTTTGTGCCCCGTTACACTTTGAATGTCCCGTCGATGAACTCGGGGGGGAAGCGCAGGCAATAGGTCAGCGGTGCCAGATTTTTCAGCAGTGACCTATATATGCAATATGCAAGGTGCTAGAAAAGACTCTATTTTTAGAGGATTAGGAATTATTTAAATTTTTTGTTGTTGTTAATATTGAGGCTTATTTTACAGCACGTAGCATAAGGTTCCGCGAAGCATTTAGCTCTCGGTGCCCAGAGCTGAGGCATCAGCGTGAACTCTTGTCTGCGATGGTGTGTTTGCAATAATCTGCTAATCTACTCTAAAAGTCTCCTCTACTTTCACTGCATTTTCCTGACAAGTGAAATTCCAGCTGAATAAAACCCCAGACTTCAAAATTGGTGCTTTCAGCTGGAAGGATGTTTTACTAGCCACTCTCCAATCTGCTGAAAAGCAGATTTGGGGGTAGAAATGCTAATGAAGCTTCAATAGCAAAAAATGACCGCTGTGCTGAGGAATTTGGAGGTTGTATGTTTGGCTGGCAGGGATCAGTAAATAGATTTGTGCCACCTGACACTCTTTTTGTCAGCAAAATCTACTTGAATATTTTATGCTTATTTAAAAAAAAAGAAAACCAACCCACAACTGCATCTCTGTCAAAGTTTCTGGATTTTGAGGCCACCTCTGGGCTAATCTTCGCAGGCGGTGTGTACGGCTCTCATTTCAAAGTCTTCATTGGAAAGCTCCCATCCTGACTTAATACCATTAGGATAAACCCAGTCTAATTTAAGTGCTGTGGATGGAGGTATCTGTCGTTTCAGGGTTTTGATCTCACTGTAAATCTGGCCAAGAGGGGGTTGCATTTGAGAAACTGATGCCGTGTTCTTGAGCACAGCACTGGAAAGGGAAGATGGATTTTGTCACATTTGGATGAATTCTTTCTACATAATGCAGGTCAACCTCTTGCTTCAGCAAGATGGTGATCACGTCAGCTAGTCCACTTGAAAACAGGAGTATGGGAAGAATGTTTGTCATGTTTTCTTTGCCTTTTTTTTTCTTTTTTTTTTTTTTTTTTTTTTTTTTTTTTTTTTGTTTTTTTTTTTTTTTTTTTTTTTTTTTTTTTGGTGTGGATTACCATTCAGATTTCTACATTTGATAGGCTTTCTGCTTCTCAGTACTGCTGGAAGCTTATATATTCCTGTCTTCCTATGCAGCAATCTTAAACTGCAGTACTCTTAAAAGTGGGCTTGCCACAAGTCAAAACACCCCACCAAATCAAAAAATGGAGCATCTGCTACGTGAAAGTGGATAGATGGGTTTGTTTCTACTGTGCCCGCAGAAATTGTAGCATCATAGAAGGGTTTGGATTGGAAGGGACCTTGAAGATCATCGAGTTCCAACCCCTCTGCCGTGGGCAGGGACAGCTCCCACTCAAGCAGGTTGCTCAAAGCCCAATTCCAACCTGGTTTTGAATACATCCAGGGATGGAGCATCCACAGCTTCCCAGGGCAACCCCTTCCAGTGTCTCAGCACCCTCAAAGCAAAAAACTTCTTCTTTATCTCTAATCTAAATCTCCCCTCTTCCAGTTTCAAACCATTACCCCTTGTCATGTCACTACAAGCCCTTGGAAAAGGTCCCTCTCCAGCTTTCCTTTAGCCCCCCTTCAGAGTTACTGGAAGGGCCACAAGAAGGTCTCGCTGGAGCCTTTAAAATAGCAGTAAAGTGCAGCTTGACTGATTAAACCTCCCAGAGGAATGGCTCTGGTACCGCTCCCCTGTGCGGGACACATTCCCAGTTCACTGTAACTTGGGTGCGTTTGGCCAAACAAGGGGCTGTTGTGTGCTGGGGGCTTTGGTATTTGTCTTGGGAGAAATCCTTTTGGAATGCTTTTTTATCTTTTGTAATTGCCCTTTTATTTTGGGTGGCTACTGTAAAGAAGTAAGTAATTAAAGCTGGAATGAGTGAGATTCTGTCTGTGTTACCAGCCAGGTAGTTTGACTTCCATCAAAGTGTTATTAACTGTTATTAAGGCTGGATGTGTTGGTTGTAATGAGTTGTGAATGAGTGGCTCACTCCTCCCTCCCTCCTTTTCCTCGGGAGCTGGGGCGAGCGACACGCTGCAAAGCGTAGTGCAGATTTTTTTCAGGAGCAATAGAAGGAAATAAACACTGACTCTTGTTTACTTTCTCCCTCCCTCCTCAGATTGCCCTTGTTCTCCTTTCCAAATCCAATGTCGCATTGACTCCGCTCCGGCGTTGGAAGCCTGTGGGGAGCTGCAGCACATCAGCCCGGCGCAATGTCTCCAGCAGACTGGAAGGAAGCCCAAAACCAAAGCTCCGTTGGCCAAAATGCACCCTCTGCAGAAACCCCAAGGCAAGTGGCTTTTGTCCTTCTAGCAATGGCACAGGCTCCTATTGCACAGGCAGTGTTTTCTTTTTAAATGAAGGGGTTTAATTTTAGATCACAGCCACATGTTCTAAGGTTCAAGTGTAGCTGCCTCATTTATTTTTTTTTTTCCCCCAGTGTTATCTAACCTCTTAGGGAAGCCTCCAAGAAGAAATGGAGTCAGGACTAACAGATTATGCTGCACTTGTCAATTTATAGCTCCTGGTGTTACTCTTAATGCAGCTGTGAGGTGTGAGTTGAATTTAACAATACTCTTTGTGTTCTTTTAATGATTTTTTTGGTCAGCATTTAGGTCAGAATAGCATATTGTCTAAACCTGGTCTGGTTTCCATTTATTGTAAAAACCGTGCATATCAACAGGAAATGCCTAAAGAGAACGAATGTGTTTTAAAACAGAGGAGTAGAAGCTGAAGGAGTCATGTGAAGGCTGCTGAGTGGGCTGGGGCAGTTCCGTAGAGCTGCCAGACTGGCAGTCCAATAGGTAGCAATCCCAAAGCATGGTGGAAGAGAAGCCAGGAAGAAGCGTGTTCCAGCTGGTCTCCAGGCAGGTCTTTCAGCCTCCCCAGGCTTTTCTTCCCTCAAACTTCAGAAGGCTGAAAAAGACCGCAGTAAATTCCTTGCAAGAGGAGCAGTTGTTTTCATCTTTCTCCCTTGGTGAGATGAGGTGGTGTGTCCCTCAGGAGTGTCAGCTTGTCAGGTGCCTCCACTGCCACCACCCCCTGCTTTGCAGAAGTGGTTAAAATATTGCATGGTGCTTGCCTTGAGGGAATGGCAGCCCTGAAAGTGCTCGGTTCCAGAGGCCTTTGGAACAAAGGAGAGGGAGCCCCAAGGAGATGCCGAGTTCTCAAACCAGAATAGTTTGAGAAGCGTGTCCGTGGGCTGGGTAGTCGTTGGCGTGTGAGGAGAGAAGAGATTTTTGGCCATCCTTAGGGCATGTTGTACCCTGAGCCTCCACACCTCCACCTCCTCCCGATCCAGCTGCCTCTGCAACAGCAATTTTCTGGTGCCCGTTTGGCGTAAGCAGCTACCAAGAAAACACCAATTCTGGAAGGAGACCTTAAATGTTAACTTAGCGCCCTGGTTCATTCTTGAAATGTTCTGGGTTCTCTGTAATGCTGACATCTTTTCCATGCAGCTACCTTCCTTGCTTCCCTCCCCCTGTTTTCCTGGCTGGGCGCGCGATGGGTGCCACGTCCAAGGTTGTGCCGCCGTGTGGCTGGGACCTGGAGGGAGGAAGCGGCGGTGTTGGTTCCTGCGTGGGCCAGGACACGTGGAAGGTGGCTTCGGAGCACGGGCAGGAATTTTGCTTGGACTTCCGCTATGGGTCCTGGATCCCTCCCTAGTGGGAAGGACACAAAGCGTTGGCGTGGAGAGCTGTGGCACTCCTTGTCATCTGTGTCAGCCTTCCACTTTTGAGTGCTGTGGACCAGGCTGAAACTGTGAAGGGGATGTGGGGTAGGTCCTTGCCTGCCCGCTGCGTTATGGACCTTCTGTGAAGAGCCTAGAGATTGCCTTTTCTAGCTAGATGAGCCGGGTGGCCGAGTGGATACTTCTTTTGTTGGGTTTTTACGAGGAGAACCGTGGACAGGCACTTGCTGAACGGGTGGCACGTGAGTGAAACCCTGCTGAGCACAGTGTTGAGCTTCACCAGCCCATCAGATGCTGAGGGAACTGGGCTTGTTGAGTCTGGAGAAGAGGTGACTCGGGGGGACCTTCTCACTCTCTACAACTACCTGAAGGGAAGTTGTAGTCAGGTGGGGGTCGGGCTCTTCTCCTAGGCAACTGGTGACAGGAGGAGACAGTCTGGCCTGAAGCTGCACCAGGGGAGGTTTAGGTTGGATATTAGGAAGTCCTTCCTCATGGAAAGGGAGATTAAACACTGGGATGGACTGCCCAGGGAAGCGGTGATGTCGCCACCCCTGGAGGTGTTTAAGGAAAGATTGGCCGTGGCACTTAGTGCCGTGGTCTAGTTGATGTTGAGCTGTTAGGTCATAGGCTGGGCTTGATGGTCTCAGAGGGCTAGTCCAGTCTGAAGAAGTCTGGGATTCTGTGATTCCTGTGCAAGGTGATTTTCTTTTCCTGCTTACCTGTTATTCCTGGGTAAAATAGGTTTGGTGGTGGTGGTGGTTTCAAAATTTCACTTTAAGACAGGAATTCCAGATGGTTTTGGAGACTGGGCAGATCGATCCTTTTATATGAAGTGTCTCATGAAAACTCAAATCCTCAGAAGGTTTGGTTGTATTCTTCAGTGCTGAAATAAACTCAGGAGTGTAGGTAGATTAAAATCTGACCTCTGCTCAGAGTTTAAAGACTTTTGGACAACCCTTCATCACTGACCTTGGGCAGCAACCACCCAGAGAAGCTCCCAAGCTGCCGGAGCAGGGAGGACGTCTGGGCTACCGTGGAGCTTCGGAGAGATGAAGAGCGGTGCACGGGCCTCTGTTTAGCCTCCTAAAGAAAGTAACCTTGAAATTACATTCAAACCGGTTCTTAATTAAAGCTCTGTGATGCTGTTAATCTCATTCCACCAGTGCACCGTGTGGACCGGTTACAAATTGGAAATGCCTGAGATAAATTGTTCTTGGAAATGTTGTTTAATAAAACACCCGTTTAGAGTTTCCTCATTTCATGTGTTAGCTTTTCGGATGGTCTAGACCAGAGGGGATCCCTGGCAGTGCTGCTTGGAGTGGTGGGAGGTATCGTGCCGTGGGTTTTCCTGCCTTCTGGTGTCAGGTCTGCCCCTGGGAGGCTGCTTCCGCCATATGAAGCTGCAACAGCAGGCAAACCTGGTGTCATGGGTTACTGCTTCCCTATTGTGGGAGGCAAGAGGAAGCGGACGATTTCTTTTCAGTGGTGCCCAGCAATAGAACAAGAGGTAATGGGTTTAAGTTAGAACATAGGAAGTTCCACCTCACCAGGAGGAGCAACTTCTTTGGTGGGAGGGTGCCAGAGCCTGGCCCAGGCTGTCCAGAGAGGTGGTGGGAGTCTCCTTCTCTGGAGACTTTCCAACCTGTTGCTGTGTGGCCTGCCCTGGGTGCTCCTGCTCTTGCAGGGGGGGTTGGACTCAATGATCTCCAGAGGTCCCTTCCAACCCCCACCATTCTGTGATTCTATGATTTCTGCAGCCATTTACACTGCAATCAATATAAGGCCTGAAAAAAATGTTTTTAAATGACATTTAAATTGAATTTTTTTTTTATTTATTTTTTTTTTAAGTACTGGATTAAACTTAATACCTTTGCCTCCCTAGAAAATCCCAAAGCAGGAGACGTCCATTTTTACAACATGGGTTTTCTTTATCTTGCCTGTAGCTCAAGCGTAGAACCAAAAGAGGAAGGAAATTTGTGAAGATGACACCACGGAAGAGATGGGGGAGGGAGAACGAAAGGAAGACAAGCTATTCTGTTCCGCCTGTGGCCTGTTTGACCAAGTTCAATGCAAAGCACTGAAATCCACGGCGGAGTCAGTTATATTTTTTTTTTCGCCGTTTTGATTTGGGTCGGTTTGTTGTTTATTTTTTTGGTTTGGTTTTTCCCCGCTGTAAGAGGTTCAACGGTGTGGCTGAGCTTTGAGAAGCGCTGGGCGGGGAAAGCCGTCAGCGCCACGGCGATGGCGAGCGCATTTGCGAAAGCGGAGCGTGAGCCCCGCATCCTGTTGGGTACGGAGGAAGCGGTGAAGTTCTGCCAGCAGCTCGCCTTTGGTAGCGCCTCGTGAAACGAGCAATCGGGAGGCCGTTGTTTTCTGTCAGCGCCCGGCTCTGAGAATTCCTGGGGGGCTGCCCCGGGGCGGCTTCTAGAGGATGGCGAAGGAGCAGGTACCCCTCCTTCTGCGCTGAGCCCTAGGCTTTTGTCCTGCATTTGGGATCAAGAAGATGGAGATTTATCTTCCCATTTTTCCCCCTTTCTTTTACTAGTACCTCCTAAGCCTGTCCATCTAAAACCTGGGCAGGAAAGAATTCCTCCGGCACCTTCTAGGCCTTTGCCAGCTGATCCCAAGTCGTCGAGGAGCTTAGCACCTGGAGAGGAAGAAATCCCAGTGTCAGCAGGAGTCAACACGCTCATTGAGAAATTCGAAAGTATTCGGTAAGTGCGGCTTTGCCACATCTGCTCTCGCGTCTCCCTCTTCTGCGTCTTTCGTTTAGAACATAACAGCGGAAAAACAGCACTCAGAATGATCACTTAGGAAATCCTCTCAGGGTGTTTTCTGCTGGAATTGCAAAGCTTGACTAACTGCACAATGATTTGCTTATTTATTTTTCTGTATTTTTTAATAAAAGCCTATATTTCAGCAGCTTTTCGTTTGTAATGTACAGTTATTCTGCAGGATCTTAAGATCTGATGAATTTGTCCTAGCAGGAGCCAGTGGCCCAGAGTCTGTTTTCAGTAGGTTCCTGAACTTGACGTCAGGGTTGGTTTTTGCAGTCGAGGCACTTGTGTTATAAAATAACTTGAGTTTTCTGTCTGAGATTCCTACCGTAAGCTTACTTCTTGGAGGCAGCGCGGAGTTAAATCGCAACGTAGCAACATTATGTAGAGCAGTGTTTTCTCTGAAAGTTTTCATATGTGAGGCATGAACTAGACTAAAAATAGTATTTTGCTGTAAAAGTTCACTTTACAAATGCATGAAAACTCTGCTGAAGAACAGATCTGCCTGATGGAGCAAAGTGATTTTAATGTTTGGGTTTTTTTTTATAAAGAGGGAGATGGAGACAGAGACACCACACTGTGCCTTGGAGTCTTTTATCACCTGGGGGAGTCTGCTAAGGTGTCTTTTGAGTAGAGAAAGTAGTGTCTTTGTGCTGCAAAAACATCTTCACTCTGGCAGAAAACACCTTGCCCCAAAGGCTTGGTTCTGTTGAAGGAGTTCCTGTTGAAATGAACCCACAACCAAATACTTCTTTCAAAAGATGATTCCTCCCTCCCCAGGCCTTCAAACCAGCCTGATTTTTAAGGCAGCACGGGGAGCTTTAAATGCCTGGTGGTGCCACTTCAGTAAAACTTCTGGCATGGGGGGGTGTTTTTATCCAAAGTTGTTGGGTGCATATTTGTAGCAGCATAGAAATACAGCTGGACTCAAAGGTTGATCAGGCCCTCTCCATTTTGGAGTTCTCTTGAAACCCCCTGAGTGTTCATAGGGATGACTGTGGTGCTTCCTCTTCACCTGCAGGCAACCTGTACATGTTCTTCAAAGAAACCAGCTAAATTTATCTCTGAAGATGGAACCAGGCCTGGACTCATCTAGACAACCAAGCATGTGTGACTGTGACGCGGTGGCTTATGGCAGCCCTTCCACAACTGAAAAATGTGAAGTGGCTGAGAAGGAGCCGGCCGTACCCTGCGACACGGATCTCTCCAAGGCGGACATCATGAAAATTGAAGAGCTGAGTGCAGGTGGCGGCAAAAGCCAGGAAGACTGCGCCACTGTGACGGCCGGCCAAGGGTCCTCCCAAGAGCTCAGCAACAAGGACTCGAATGTGGAGCTCAACGGGAACGGTAAAATTCCCAACAGAGACAGCGGCATCGACAGTCCTTCTTGTAGCGTGGCCGGGGAGGCTTTCTCCAATGAGGAAGGTGCAGAGCAGAAGCAGGCCGACCTGGCCGGGAACCTGGGCGAGATGGTTCCCAACAAAAACGGCGGCAAAGCTTCCACTGCAGAGCAGAAGAGAGACTCCACGCAGGATGAGGACAGCGACATCGACGAAGGGAGCAGCGAGGAGCAGGAGACGGTGGAAGTGCCGAAGTTGGAGCCTTCAGATGTAAACAAGGTAAGGCTGGTTGTCGCTATTGAGTGCTCCAAAAGCAGATCCCAGCTCACTCTGGAGGTCCTGGCTCTGGCTGGAGATCCCCAGCACCGCTTCCATTTTTTGTTTGGGTGGGTGGGTTGGTTGGTTGGTTTACGTCAAAGGGTCATGGCGGTCGTCGTAATTTCCAGTTTGATGCAGGTCATGACAGGATGCTGGTCTAGATCCTGATCTCAGTCTTGATCCTGATCTAGATCCTGATCCTGATCTAGATCCTGATCCTGATCTTTCTTTTAGAAAGGTTCCCAGTTTTGATTAAAAAGGTTTCATAGAAGAGAATCCATCACAGGCAGAGGCAAAGCTGTTAAAATTTACGTGTATTTTTTAAGGTAAAGATTTACCTTGTGTTTCTTGTTTGGGTTTGTCTGGCTTCAGCTTCTAGTTGTTGGATGGCGGCGTTTTCCGGAAGGCCCCACTGATGTGCAGGTCTAATTGGACAGGGTGTCTTGCAGAAGCAGGGCGTTGCATCCTGGCAGCACACGCACAATGGAAATCTCTGCCAACAGTAATTTTTTAATTCTGCTTGATCTTGACTGCTTTCTGGGGGTGAGGAAGTTGGTTTGAGGGTATTTATATCAAGTTACTCTTTGGGAAATTATATGTAGAAGAGATTTTGGTGGAATCCAGAGTAATATGGTGCAGGTTGTTGTGTGTTTGCTGCAGCTGTGTAAGATTAATGACAGATTCCTTTGGTGGTTGGTTTATCAAGACAGTTTTAGAAATAGTGCTGCTGGAAGGGGTTAGATTTTTTCAAAAGAAAAGGAAACAGAAAAGCCTTTGAGCAAAATGGCTGCAAAATATTCTACCTGTTTTTTTGGTGGTTTTGCTTTTTTATATTTGGGCGTGGTTTGGGTTTATTTTCTCCCCCCCGCCTCAGCTGTCATGACAGTAAAGTTAATAGGCTGGATTTTGTTTTTTTTTAATAGCATGGTTCTGTCGAAATCCCCAAATATATCCCAGGTGGTGTGTGCCAGCAGCTCGTCCCTTGGGAACACACGGCGGTCAACGCTCGGGTTGGACCGGCCGGTGCCCTCTGCGGAGCGGTGGCACTGGCGCGCGGGTGATGCATGAGAAGTCGCTCGAGCTGCTGCCGCTGGACTCACCTCCCATTCCGTTGGCCTCACTCGTATGCTGCCGTTGGAGCCTGAGAGTCCCCAGGACACAGCTCCACCTGACTCCTCTCTCTGAGCACCTCTTCACAGAGCATCTAAAGCATCCGTTGACATCTCTTCGGTCGTCCGCTCTGCAAGGTTGTCGCTGTTCTGAACGGGCAGTGGTCGTCCGCGTCGGGATGCGAGGCTTCCATGGCTGTCGGGTTTCCCTCCCGTGAATTCCTACGTGAACAGCCACACTGGGAAACGCTTCATTGTGTTGTAGTCGTAATACAAGTGTCTGTGCTTGTGTGCAACTGAAATGGTGTGTAAGGTTGTGTTTTAGTTGCAGCAAGAAAGTGTTGCATTACATTAAAAAAAAAACGCCAACCTTAGCCTGGTAATGAAGTCTGGATGGTATTGAAGCGACCGCAGCAAACCCAAGCAGAAGACTTTACCACGTGATATAGAATCATAGAATTGTCGGGGTTGGAAGGGGCCTTGAAGATGATCATGTCAATGTTCTGTAAGGCGTTGGAGTTTCAGTGGCTGTTTTTAAGCCTCGTTCCTTAAGTTGAGCATCCGGACATTACCAACTAATGCTGAGAAAAGACATCGATGAGGCCGTGATTCTCTCTAGCGCACCTGCTGAATTTGTGAGAGGGAGATCTCTAGAAGCACATTCATTTGTTTCGTTTTCTTGGCTTTGTTTGGTTTTCTGTTCTCGCCGAGGTGCGTTTCTATGAGGTGCTTCCGGTTCCCAGCCTTGCGTTTGTACTCGATTTCCCTTGGCGAAAGGTGGATTTGCCGCCGCCCGAGTTCAGAGAAGTTACCTGAGTTTAGCAGCCAGATGGAGAGGGAGGGTTTAGGGATTTGCTGACACCTCTGTAGCGTCAGGATTGTGCCTTCTTCTGGGGATGCGGCACTGGAAGGCATGTTGTGGGCCAGGTGTTCTCCTCATCCTCCCTCTGGCCTTCCCTCGTTGTCAGCTCTTTGGTTCTCTTACAGATTTAGGGCACTGTGGGCGAAAGAGCGAAGCTTTCAGCAAGAAAAGACGGTGAGGTTGGAAGTTTAGTCATTCAGTGGTGATTCTGAGGCTGGAAGCTCACGCCACCCACCACGAAACTGCTAATACTCCAGCAACTGAGTTGCCTGCCCCACTGGGAGTCAGAGGGGTGAGTTCGGTCGTCACCAGCTGCCGGCTCAGCAGCTGGGAAGAACCATCTCCTCCAGGAAGCTTGACGTTGGGAGGAGGCAGCATCATCTCCCCACTTCCCCCTCCCTGCCCCTGGTCGCCGCTCTGCAGCTGCCTGCTGGAGGCAACCAGCGCCGGCACTGGATGTGCAGGATTCCTGAAGGCTTTCTTATGGTTGGAGGAGGATGCAGAATGGTTTGACGATGGCTGACGAACTCCTACCGTGTCAAGTGAAGTGAAGCTCATGAAGAAGCCTAACTGGGGGGAAAAAAAAACAAAACAAAGAAAACCAGATTAGCTCTTTTCTTCTCTCAATTTTCTACTTCAGGTATCTTTCCATCCCCCAGCTGAGCTCTTGCGCTTCCCATTGCCTGGAACGCAGCCGAGTTTCTCTTAGCGGAGCTTTAGCTTTGTGGCGTGATGTGGCACAACACGACTGGAACGTGCTTGAGAATCTCGGGAGTGGCTCCCTGGGATTTCTAGTTCTCTTTTACTGAAATGAAAATGAGCAAAGGGAGCTTATTGGTTTTGATAACGTCTCTGAATCTGTGCAGAGCTCCAAGAACTTAGGCATGTTAGCCTTGATAGTTACAAACGAAAATAAAATAAAAAATAGCAGACATAGCGGCTGAAGGGCTGGCTGTCGTGCTCTGTAGTCACATACCCAAGGCTTCTGGCTGGGAACAGCGGAGGAAGGCTGCTCAGGGGGCCAACGCTTCGTATCTTTTTATTTAGATGTTTCTCACTGATGTCTGTGGCCATTGGTAAGCACCAAAAAATGCCTTTCGCCGTCTGCGCCGCTTCCTGCCACATAAACCAGAAAGAACTGAGTCCCGCGTGGGCCTCGTACGGCCCCTGAGATGGGCCTCACTCTGGCCTGTACCTGACTGGAGCTTCAGTTCTGCTTTCATTCCCCAGTTCGTGTTGGAAAATTCGGCCAAGTCAGACTTTGGGGTGAGATTCTCTCCATGTGTATTCTGAAAAAAAAAAATAATGCATTGCAGAGGTCATAATGCTGGTTGGGAAGAATCAGATATGTTCTCATCATCTTTTTTTTTTTTTTTATATATATCCTAAAGGAAAGTGAGATCTCAATAGAACAAAGCTGACCGAGGGTAGGATAACTTTTCCACATTGTTTTTAAGTGGGGAAGTCGTCTATAATCATTCTGGGACTTCCTGTGTTCGCTGTAGAGGTGACTGGTGGGGTTTTAAAGCGTAAGTGGGTGTGATTTTTAACTTCAGCTGTAGCCCAGCAGCTTTCTGACAAGATTCCTGAAAGCCTCTTGTGATAGAGATCCCAACAGAGTGTGGTTGTGTGCGGCTGCTTGTAGGGAAAGCTCTTGCTCGCCTGAGTTTTGTCATATCAAGACTTGGCTTTTTATTTTAAATTTTCATTTCCTTTGTTTTTTCTTTTTTCCCCCATAACAGCCAGGTCAGGCTTTGCACCCCTGGCCCAGGTGTGCTCGGCAGGCACCCAGCAACGTTGGCAAGCGGGTTTGCGGCACAAACCGGCTCATGGAGTGCCCTGCCCCGGTCTGCATCTGTGACTGAGGCACTTGAGGTGCCAATGGCTTCCCACCATGGGCGTGGATCGGACCTTTCCAAGAAGCCGGTTCTGTTTACTCTGAGGCTGCCATTTCCGTGCTCTTTCAAACCTTTTCTGGGCAGTTAGAGACGGAAGTTCGTTGCTGAACCTTCCTCCGAGAAGCGGAAGAGCGCCGCGCGGCTGCCACTTCGGGCACTGGAGTGAGTTTCCTGTGTCTTGAAGCGGACGCCTCCCGCTTCCCTGGGCTCATTTCTCTTGTCACCCCCGCAGCTGGACTGTTCTAGCAAAGCTCTGCAGCAGGTGGAGGCTTGGGATGTGTGGTGGCAGAGAAGGAGCCGTGAGGTGCCGGGGCTGTGCTCAGTGGCTCATCAGCGAGTGCGTCAGGCAACTGGGCAAAGCAGAAGCGAGAGAGATTTACCAAAGAGCCAAAAACCTGTGTAGGATGGAAGACTAGAAATGCAAGGAATATAATCCACATGCGAGCGTGCATATTTGTTCTGCTTTTCCTTTAGGAACACAGAACGAATATCTGGTTTGTAGGGAACCGAATCGTGGCTCAGGCTTTGTCAGAGCTGTCCTGCCGCAGCACGGAGTAAGATGAGAAGAGTGGGACTGCCTCACATTTAATTAATCTGCTAGTTTCATTGGAAATGTTGGGTGCATTGAAAGGCAAATAGGTTGCAAATGAGCCTGAGGAAACGTGCCCCAGCAGAGCCAGCAGTGGAGCACAGAGTCGCTGAGCCCAAGCCCAGAGGCTGTTGAGCCGTGGGTTGGTATTTCAGCCGATGTCGGCAAGTTTGGTTTGGTTTGTTTTTTTGAAATCTCAACAGAATTGCAGCTGGTGAGGCTCATGAGGTTAAAAAGTGCCTGTGCTCTGTAAAGACTTCCTTCCCCAAACAAATGGAGTTGGTTGGAAATAGTTGTTTTTCAAATTCCGGCCTGTTCTGTTGGTGCCTTTCCTTCAGGGGCCCTGCTGCACCCAGCAGAACCAGCAGAGAAGTGATTTCTCATGGAGAGATCCTCACAGTTAGTGGTCATCAAGGCATTTCATTATAAGCAGTGTGGTGGATTTGCTTCTAACAAGTTTGAAGCTTTGTCGTGCTGTGACTTTTTTATTTTATTTTTATTTTTCCTCTTCTCCCCTGAATGCTAGTATGTATTGCGTGAATGAATGGAACAGAACCATGGAACCAGCAAATGGTTTGGGTGGGAAGGCACCTCCGAAGGTCATCTGGTCCAACCCCCCTGCAGGAGCAGGGACATCCTCACCTACAGCAGGTTGCTCAGAGCCTTGTCGAGCCTCATCTGGAATATCTCCAGGGATGGGGCATCAGCTCCCTCCCTGGGTGACCTGTGCCTGTGTCTCACTGCCCTCAGAGTGAAGAATTTCCTCATTTCTCATTTAAATCTCCCCTCTTCCAGTTTGAAGCCATTGCCCCTTGTTCTTGTATAAACCCTTGTAAAAATTCCCTCCCCAGCTTTGCTGTAGCCCCTTCCGGTGCTGGAGACCACGAGAAGGTCTCCCTGAAGCTTTCTCTTCTCCAGACTGAACAGCCCCGACTCCCCCAGCCTGTCTTTGTAGGAGAGATGCTCCAGCCCTCCCATCACCTTTGAAACCCTCCTCTGGACCGGCTCCATCAGGTCCACGTCGTTCTTGCATTGAGGGCTCCAGAGCTGGGGTGTTGTGCAGCGTGTTCAAATAGCTTAACAAAGGGAGTTTGCTTCCAAGAATTGGGCCGGCAGGGCAGGCAGAATCCGTGTCAGAGCTGTAGTCACGGTGCTGTTGCCAGTCTTCAGGTTTGTGCCTAGAAAGAGCGGGATCACAGAATCCCAGACTTCTTCAGACTGGACTAGCCCTCTGAGACCATCAAGCCCAGCCTATGACCTAACAGCTCAACATCAACTAGACCACGGCACTAAGTGCCACGGCTGATCTTTCCTTAAACACCTCCAGGGATGGCGACATCACCGCTTCCCTGAGCAGTCCATCCCAGTGTTTAATCCCCCTTTCCATGAGGAAGGGCTTCCTGATATCCAGCCTAAACCTCCCCTGGCGCAGCTTCAGGCCAGGCCCTCTTGATTGCTTCTGAAGAATGCCAGTGCCGTTTGAAATCCAGAAAAGCTGTTCTCCTTGCACCGAACACTTGGGTCACGTAGCTGTGGGTGCTCCATGCAAAGTGATACCTCAGTTCCTGTAGGATAACTAGAGGTCTGGTCTGTTTGACCTTCTGGCTGGCTTGGAAAAGTCTCTGAGGTCTTTTCAGTCTTATTGTAGTTGACCTAAGTATGGCAGGGTCGGGGGCGGGGGGGCTATATTTACATTTTTCTTGTTAACTTTGCTTGGAAACAAAAGAAGGTGATGCTCCAGAAGGTTGACGGGAACATTTATTTGACATTTTCTAACAATCTGCTGGTGGCCTGCAGAGGTATGGCCAGAAGTGCCAGCCACAAATTCTGTGGAGTGTGCAGGGACGGGCAGATTTTTGGGATGGGAAGCTGCTGGTGAGGGGCCTGGGCACTTTCTGCACTGGGAGCAGCTCTGCATGTCTAATAGACTGCAGCTGGAGTTTTCCTCCATGGATTTGTCCAGTTCTTCCATGAGCCTGCACAAAGCTTTCCCCTCTGCGGGGTCCTGTTGCTTGAAGCAGCGCCTCAGTGATTTTATTGGGTGCCCTTTTAATTTGCCCCTGGAGGAAATAGTGAATAGTTGCCTTCAGTTCCCTTCGTCGTTTAGACATCTCTCTTACCTTCATCCCAGTTGTCTTTTTTGTTTATGTATTTGTTTGGTTTGTTTTGTTTCCTCCCTATCCAGCCCTGTAAAATTTCCCTAAATTTGATCATCCTCGCTGCCTTTTTGGGATGGTTGGATTTCTGAACCTAAAGCAGGCAGCCCTCAGTTCTGAACTGCTTTGGTCGTGTGTCAACTCAGTGTTTAGAGTCTAGACCCTTAAAAAAAGAGCTAAAAGCCTGTATCCTAATAATAATTCTCATATTTTCAAGCACTTAAAGAGCCAAGAGTCACTGCGGCTCTTGGCTAAACTGTGAAGAAAGCCGGGACTTGATATGACTGCATCCCAGTCTTTAGTTAGTCCTTTATCATTTTATTTTTTGAAATGAGCTTAATGAAGGACTTGACGGAGCGGCTTGGGTTACGTTGCCGAAAATTCTTTCCAGGGAATTGGCCGATCTTTAAAGCTGCCTGGAAAGCTTGGGAACAGGCCCCAGAGAGGAACGCTGGGCTGGCCAGGGAGGAAAATCTGCAGCCAGCCAGGTCTGGTTTCTAGTTTGCTCTTTAGTCACAGGACCTGAGGCGGAAAAGAAGAACAGTTGATTTCCAGTCTAGCGCCTTAGTTACCAAACAGACTGGAGACTTCCCAGATTTGGAGGATATTTTTGGTTCTATATCAAAAAAAAAAGACCAAACTGTGATGTCCTGAGCAACCATTAACCACATCACTGCTTGCTCTTTCCGAAAATATCTCTGGAGCAAACTGATCTTTTGAGGATGGATGCAGAGCCGCTTCTGAAATGTGTCAACCTCCTTCGCTTCAGCTTTCTCTCCTGGCAGGGAATTTGGCCCACAGAGAAAATTGAAGAGAATGGTTGAGGAGACTTAGGTTTGTAGGTGTAGATGAATTGTGTGATTTGTAACTTTTCATTCTTTTTTAATTTTTCTTCAGTGTACAGAGCCCCAAAAGCTGTTCAACATCGCAAACGAGCTGCTCCATACTGAAGAAGCGTACGTTAAAAGACTCCATCTGTTGGACCAGGTAATACAGTTTTGAACCGACTTGCTTCCTTTTCTGTGAGCAGAAGTCAGGCCACATGGGTCAGCCCCATGCTCACAGACATTTTTTTTTAATTTACTTTTCCCCCCTGCCTCGCTGCGTTTCGTAGCTGTGACCCATCATGTTTATACATGGGGATAAAGTGAAACTGGTGTGGTGAATCTGAGCTTTACCCCACGTGCACAGCGAGTTGAGTCTGCAGGCTTCAGGTGTTTCTGTCGTTATCTCAAAGGATAAAAACCTAATCTGGAACGTGCAGGAGAGAAGTAAAAATGAGGACGAGTCACACTGCTCACCAAGAATTAATAAAAAGAAAGAAATCTGTTGCCTTGCTCTAAATCTTGTTAGGAGCGGTGACCTGGAGCCCTCTACCCTTCAGCTCCGGGGCCTCCATGGAACACTTTCCAATGTTTGATTGGCGTGACTGGCATCTGTTCCAAGAGGACCGTCTTTCCTTCTTGTTCAGTACCGTGTCACTTTTTCACCAAGACAAACCAAATAATCCCATGGTTTATTTTTCTTCACAGAAATAGGAGTAAGTGCTCCCCAGGGAGCTTCAGGGGGTTGTTCTCTGCAACTTAGTCCCAAAGGAGAGGTGTCCGATCTTCTCAGTCGTATCAAATCTTTTTCTGCTCACCCCACAGATTTTTCTAGGATGTGACTGCGGCTCACAGTCGTAAATCTAACCCAGGCTGACTGTGGGCTTACATTTTGTGACCTTCCTGAAAGACTCCAAGGAGCAGAAGTCAGGCCTTGTAGCTCTGTCCTAAGGCAGTCAGCTTTGTGATATTGCAATCTAAAGCCAGCCTGACCAGGATGGGCGTTTTTATAAACCCGCGTTGACATTTTCTCCTTGTTTTATGCAGGTGTTTTGCACTAAGTTGTCTGAAGCAGGTATTTCATCTGAAGTGATAACAGGCATCTTTTCGAATATTTCTTCCATCTATTGCTTCCACGGACAATTTCTTCTTCCTGAGCTCAAGACAAGAATTACACAAGAATGGTGAGGAACCGGTCGTTGTGATTATTTTAAAAATACCTTTTCAAGAACCTATAGCAACCATCAGGCCTGGTCTGATCCTAAAGTTTCAGTTGTTTAATGCAGTCATTCATTTGTTGTCTAGCACGTGGATGTGGAGTCCCTTAAGTGTTTCTGCCTGCAGGAGAAAATCCCTGAGCACTCAACATTTCCAGAGCGCATTGTGAGAGTTTTTTCAGTCTGAAGTATTGCCAGAGCTGTTTTCCTTGCTGTGGTTCCACTCTCCTGTTACTGCAGCACTATGAAATTCCACTACTAGGAAGGAAGGGAATGGCTTATTTTGGCCCCACAGATGAAGTGCTTTGGCCCCGCAGTGAGGGATTAAAAAAAGTCCTTGCTGCTCAGAGAAGAAAAATGCATCATTGTACCTGTTTCGTCTTTGCGTGGCACCTTGGAGACTTCCTGAGAAACCTCCATTTTTACATTGTCTTTAATGAATTGTGTTGTGGCTATAGAAAATCTAATTTCACGTTAAAGTTGTCATCATAGCAGCCAACTGGTGAAAAATCCGCACAGGTAAGATAGATGACTTTGCATCTGTCGATCTGCTTTTGTGGGGCACTGCAGCACTGCACGAGTTTTTTGCTCTGGAATTTATTGGCCTTCTGTTCTAGGAGATGATATATGTGACCAGGTACAGTGCAGATGTACTTGCTTTAAGAAAATAAGTGTCATTTTTTGAGGTTTGGGGTTTTTTTGAATGAGTAATAAACGTCAAATACCCTTTTAAATTGTTGAAGGTTTCATCCAGGGCACTGTGTAGAATATTTTAAACTAAACTTAGCGTGAAATACTTTGATTGCCTCTGTGTGTGAGTGTTCCTGCAGGTGGGAGAGAGCTATGGAAGTCTTGGAGCTGTGCTTTCCCTCTGGAGATAGGATTGATTCCCAGAGATGTCAGTACTTACTCCCAGCCTCTTTCCCCTAGGAACATCAACCCACGACTAGGAGATATTCTACAGAAACTCGCTCCTTTTCTGAAGATGTACGGGGAGTATGTCAAGAACTTTGACAGGGCAATGGACATGGTGAACACCTGTATGCAGAGGTCCTCTCCATTCAAAGATGTTGTGCAGAACGTACAGGTATGGTGTTAGTTGATATAATAGGCCTTGGAAATCCTCATTTCTTTGTGTGAGGGTGGTTTGGTGGCTTTTTTTCAAGTGCACAACACACTATTTAGCTACCTGATAGTACTGCTCTAGTACTAAATATGTAATACTAAAAATATACCATTTTAGTGTCAGTCCTTTCTTCTCTTTTGCTGTGACACAGATTTTATTTTTTTTTACATAGGTGGTAGTTTTTTCTCCACTCAGATATTTCAGAGGAGTAACAGAAGTCACAGAATGAAACTTTGCCATTGGCCCAGTAATTCTGACTCCAAATGTCCATTTACAAGCTCTTAAGGATTTCTGTTCCCCATTACTAATTTTAATTGGCTGTTTAATAAATGCATTTTCCTTGGGAGGTGGGTGTGTTTGAGTTGGGCAGCATCTGCCGTCGGTCTGTTTTTTCTGAGGCTCACAAAGCGGCCCGTGGCTCTGGGGGATCACAGCTCTTCAGGAGGATGCTTAGCGTGGATTTTTCTCTTAATTACACAAAAAGCTGTGTGGGGAATGGGGAAATGCTCTGCTTATACTGGCACATCTGTCAAACCTCTGGTCCCCTTGGGCCAGCTGAAGGGATGGGATGCAGCGGCTCCATCCAGCGCACTCGTGGGCATCCCTTCACTGGTGCTGGGAAGGCAGATACTGGCAAGGCAGATCCTGGGAGGGGCCGGGGAGGGAGCTCAGCTGCCTGCCCTAAACGAGTGGGTTGTGGCTGGGCCAACTGTGGGGAATCGGGTAATCCCGGCAAGCTGGGAGCCGAGAGGCCCTGCACAGAGGGTCGGGACTACGGGCAGAGGACTCAGACAGAAGCTTGGAGAAGCGGGAGCTGGGGCAGGTCCTCTCCTGCCAGGTTTTGATTCCATGTGGCCTTTCCTTAACCTCTTTCTGTCCGAGCCCAGGCAGCTCTCACCCAGGTTCTGTGCAGCAAGGGCCACCACAAATAAAAGTGCCTGGGCGTTCTGCGGTCTCCCCTTTGATCCGAGCCACTGACGGAGCTTTTTGAAGCATACATCAAGTTGTGACTGTCTTCCTTACAGCACAGGCATGTGCCCACCCTAAAGGTCGTCTGTCTCTCCTCAGCCCTAAGCTATTAACACAAACTGGCAGTGGGAGCTCAGTCTGCCAGACAGATCTGTAGCTGGCTGAGACCATCGGGGTTTCTGCTGTTGCTTGAGCGGGACTCTGATGCAGGAGGAACACAGGCAGTGCACAGAGGAGGTACAATTCTGAAGCCTACTGATGACAGTTGGCCCAGGGTACTTAGTCCACTCATCTGACCTACCTCTGCTGTCAAAAGCCGCAGTTTCTTGTCAAAACACTACTTGAAATCTGTTGTGATCCGACAGTAACGTGCTGTCCTCCAGAGCTGCTGGTGGAGTTGATATCCAGCTTCAGGCACATGGACAGTTACTAATTGTGCTAAATCGGGTCAACTGGGAGACAAACATCAAATGGTACTTGCCAGGTGAAGGACTGTCACTTACCAAGTTCTTTTCTGTCAGCTTTCCCTTTATATCATCACATAAGTACTTTTTATTATCTGCTTCTGTGTTTTGGATTGTGCCACGAATTAAACACAGAATCAATGTTTCTCCTTCCTCTAAAGTCATTTGAATTGCAGGGTAAACTCTGTCCCTGCCGACTGTTTAGGGAGGCTGCACTTGGTGTGCGGGTACAGCTGATGTGAGTCTTAAAGTGACTTCCTCCTCTGCTTCCCTATTTCTCCTCTGTGTTAAGGATCGTCCTATTGCCAGAGGAAAAAGACAGTGAAGGAGGTTTTAGCGGGTGGATCTGGGAATACAAAGCAAGTGCTAACGTGCAGTAGCGCAGTTCTGTGCCGCTTTTAGTTCTCTGTGGAGTCTGATTCTTTCTGTCTTGATTGTATTTTCTGGGAAGCGTAGTGCTGGAAAACTCAGAGAGCTAAATGTCCCTTCAGCTCCTATCAACAGAAATATTGTTCACCCTGCTACACCCTGAGGAGACATCTTGCAAAGCCAATTGGCGTCTTTGAGTTTCTTGAAGGGTGGCTGATACTTTTCTGTCAGACGTTCTTGTCCTTATCTCTGTGCTTGGCTTTGAGAAGCAGGCAAGTCAACAAGTGTGTCATCAGCTGCAGGATTTAGGAGGAAGGTTGAAAATACCTGAAACAGGCACCTTTCTCTGGGAAAAGCACACTGAGATTTCTCTGGTCGCAGAATCACAGACCAATAAGGGCTGGAAGGGACCTCTGGAGATCACCGAGTCCAACCCCCCTGCCAGAGCAGGAGCACCCAGGGCAGGCCGCACAGGAACAGATCCAGGGGAGTTTGGAAAGTCTCCAGAGAAGGAGACTCCACCACCTCTCTGGGCAGCCTGGGCCAGGCTCCATCACCCTCACTGGGAAAAAGAGTTTCCTTATGTTTACCTGCTGTCCTCTGCTCCAGCTGCACCCTCGTCCTGTCACTGGGTGCCACTGAGAAGAGCCTGGAACCATCCCCCTGACACTGCCCTTTCCATATTTATCACCATTCCTGAGGTCACCCCTCAGGCTCCTCTTCTTCAAGCTCCAAAGCCCCAGGTCCCTCAGCCTCTCCTCTGCAGGGAGATGTTCTGCTCCACTCCCTTCACAAGCTCAGGGGCTCTGCGCTGGACTCTCTCCAGCAGTTCCCTGTCCTTCTGGAACTGGGGTGCCCAGAACTGGATCCAGTGCTCCAGGTGGGGCCTCCCCAACACAGAGTAGAGGGGCAGGATAGCGAGCCTCCCTGGCCCTGAGGCTGAGGGTCCCCTCCACCCCCTCGTCCAGGTCATTGATGAAAATATTAAACAGCATTGGAGCCAGGACCGACCAAATAGATCAAGGCGTAGCATTAGTGAGCTGATGGAAAAACAGTGCTGTGGAGAAGAGTTTGTGTGTGTGTACATCTGTGTGTGGTTAAGGTGCTGGTGTGGGATTCAGGAGTCAGGTGACCTTGCTAATAGAAATTTCCTGTGTGCTTTAAAAGAAGTTCCTTATTCTTAACTGTGCTTCTCCTTTCTCCTCCCCTCTTTTAAATAGAAATATCCCTTAGTAGGGATCCTATCAAAATAAGTCCACTACAAGAGTCAGTACCATTGTAAGCAGAGGAGATCAGTGCCTTGTTGGATATTATTTAGTGTGATCAATCTCAAACCTACCTCCCTTCTTCTCAAGTAGGAAAAAAAAAAGAGAATTTGAGGCAGCTCTTTCATCAGAGGCAGTGGTGAGCAGTGTATCTGCTGCTCCTACAATAAGCTCTTACCAGCCCTGTGAGGCTGCTGATTTTCTGTGGTCTTTAGGGAGAAAAATGCTGCTTAGGGCCATGGGTGGGAAGAGCTTTTCTGAGCCTGTGGAGAAACGCGCAAAATTTAGAAGAAGATTGTTGCATTTCTGCAGACAATGCCGGACATGGGACAAAGGTTCACTTTGTAATCAAAAGTTCTGATACCTGCTGAGGGGCAGAGGCTCTACGGAGGGCTCTGGCCAGGTTGGATTGATGGGCCAGGGTCAATGGGATGAGGTTCAACAAGGCTGAGAGCTGGGTCCTGCTTGTGGGTCACCCCAACCCCCGGCACCGCTCCAGGCTGGGGCAGAGTGGCTGGTCGGCAGGAAAGGCCCTGGGGGAGTTGGGTGCCAGGTGGCCGGAGATGAGCCCAAGAGTGCCCAGGGGGACAAGAAGCCCCCAGCATCCTGGCTGGGGCAGCACTGGGGGGGCAGCAGGGCCAGGGAAGGGATTGTCCCCCTGCACTGGGCACTTCGGAGGCTGCCCCTTGAATCCTGGGCTCAGTTTTGGGCCCCTCCCTCCCTCTCAGAGGGACCTGGAGGGGCTGGAGTGTGGCCAGGGAAGGGGAACGGGAATCGGCCTCAGGTTGCTGCGGGGGAGGTTTAGGTTGGACAGGAGGAAAAATGTCTTCACCAGAAGGGGTTGTCAAGTCCTGGCCCAGGCTGCCCACGGCAGGGGTGGAGTCTGGTTTATGGTTGGACTGGATGATCTCCGGGGCTTTTTCCAACCTGAATGAGTCTGTGGTTCTGTGACAGTTTGAGAAGTTGTTTTGCACTCCTTTGACTTGACCCGAACGGTCATTTTGCATTGCTGATCAACACCAAAGACAGGGACAAAACCAAACCCTTTCGTGTTTCTTTTCTGTTACAGAAGCAGGAGGTGTGTGGAAACTTGACCTTACAACATCACATGCTTGAACCTGTGCAAAGAATTCCTCGTTATGAGCTTCTCTTAAAGGATTATTTAAAGAAACTTCCCGAAGAGTCTCCAGACAGGAAAGATGCTGAAAGTACGTGTCAACTCCTCTCTGTCTAATAAGCACGATAAAATCTTGGAGAGTTTTGGTTTTTTCTTCACATATCCAGATAATTTCAACCAGCACTGTGGTAGAAATGGAGACTGGCATTACTGCTATCCAGCACAAAGTGGGTTTAGTAGGGACCAGAGAAGAAAATCAGCTTTAGAAGTCAGCTCTAGGAATGAAGGGAGCTTTGGCAAAGAAGCGACGACAAAATATTGAAAGTTGGAATCGTAGAACATCCGGCACTGTGAGTTAATCCGTTGTGTGGCCAAGGACAAACACAGGAGGTCATCCTTGCCATAGGCAGAGGATGAAAGTTTGAGTGGTCTTAAAGGTATAAGGTTGCCTGGGAGAGCAGAGTAGACTCTGTTCCCACAAAGAAACAGGAGGAATGAACTTCTCTTGCTTTCCAGGAGCTTGTGATCTTGACCAGAACAGGGTTTGTGGTACCATAAGCACCCAAACCCCGGCTTAGAAAAACTCTTACAAACTTGCTTGTGAAGACTTAAGTGAGACTTAATTAACTTTCAGTAGGTTGATTCCTAGAAGGTGATGATTTATTTTCTTTTTTGGTCAATGTGTACTTTGACTCACCCAGGGGAGGAAAGTTCATCCATGAGACGCACATGGAGCAGCTGGACACGCGGAAGTGGTTGTGTATTGAGCCGCTTGTCCTTTTACCTTACGGAAGCAAAAATCCCGATCCTTGCTTTGGCAACAGTGATTTTGCAGGAAAAACACTAATCAAGGAGGTCAAAACCCCCCAACTCCCAAGATGCTCTAACCCAGAGAATGCGTAACCTTTGCTGCCTTTCTTGCAGAGTCCCTGGAGCTGATATCTACGGCAGCGAACCACTCGAATGCCGCCATCCGGAAAATGGTGAGTGGAACTGGCTTTATGGATTTGGAATCCAGCTGAAGCGCTTGGTTGAAGCGCCGGTGCCCTGGTGCAGTAAGCTCAGTAAAGCAGGCTGGGCAGAATTTTCAAATAGCGTGAGGCAAGATTTACCCATCGGTTGGGTGTCTGAGTTCTCTTTAGGATAAACAATCCTGTTGCGGTTACTGAGGATTGTTGAGGCTAAATTGCACTTTCCTGGTTCTCAAGGAGCCAGTTGGTTGAAAAAGGAGGTCTTCATAGAATCATCAGGGTTGGAAAGGACCCTGAAGATCATCGATTTCCAACTCCCCTGCCATGGGCAGGGACACCTCCCACTAGACCAGGTTGCCCAGAGCCCCATCCAACCTGGCCTTCAAAACTTCCAGGCATGGGGCTTCCACCACCTCTCTGGGCAACCTGTGCCAGGCTCTCACCACCCTCCTGGGGAAGAACTTCTTCCTAACGTCCAATCGAAATCTCCCCTCCTCTCGTTTGGATCCATTCCCCCTTGTCCTGTCACTACCTCACATCCTCAGAAGTCCCTCCCCAGCTTTCTTGTAGGCCCCCTTCAGATCCTGGAAGGCCACCAGAAGGTTTCCTGGAAGCCTTGTCTTCTCCAGACTGAACAACCCCAACTCTCTCATGAAATTCCTTATTTTCTTTTCATTGGAAACATGGAAAGATTCCAGTTAGGTCCGTTTGTAAGACATCCTTGCAGATTTCCACACTGTTTTGGGCTACAGATCTTCCAGCCTGGAAGTTGTTTTGGTTTGATATTGGCTCATCCTGCATTTAGCCTGTGCCAGTAGCTTTGGAAAGCCATCCTGCTAAAGCTGGGCAGCCGTAGACCATGGAGGCTTTGAACGTCAGCGCGGATTTTACATATGGAGTGGCTACCGTGTTGCCATTGGAATAAAGGGACTTTATAGCTGCAGGAGTTCACTGCTCTGGGCACCCAAGTGCCTCAGGAGCCGTTGTGTCAATGGATCTGAAATGCTCCGTGCCTGGCTTCACGCTCGCTGACCGTGTGTGGGTAGCAGGTTTGCATTTCCCCTTCCCTGTCCGACCTTTACTTCCTTCTCCCGGCCAGCGGGGCCACCACGAGACCGTCTTTCCTGTGGCTGCCGCGGGGAGGTGACCAGCTGCTGCCTGACCATTTTCAGGTCTTCCTGAAGGGCAGTTTTGAAATCGTCTCTTTCCATTTGAGTCTGGTATCTCCTCTGGCTGAGGATGTATTGCTGGTTTGGAGCCTCGAATGACCGTCTTGCTGAGGCCAGTGCACAGCCTCGCCACGGACACCAGGAGTGTGGAACCACCAGCTGGTTGATTTCTGTGTTGGATGTGGCTGCACCCAAAGAGTGACTGTCAGTGGGTCCATGACCAGTGGAGGCTGGTGACAAGTGGAGTCCCTCAAGGATCAGCACTGGGACCGGTCTTGTCTAACATCTTCATCAACAACAGGGGCAGTGGCATCGAGGGCACCCTCAACAGGTTTGCCGATGACACCAAGCTGAGTGGTACGGCTGACACGCTGGAGGGAATGGATCCATCCAGGGGGACCTGGACAGGCTGGAGAGGTGGGCCCAGGCCAACCTCATGAAATTCAACAAGACCAAGTGCAAGGTCCTGCAGCTGGATGGGGGCAATCCCAGCACCGCTATGGGCGGGCAGTGACCGGCTTGAGAGCAGCTCTGAAGAGAAGGACTTGGGGGTGCTGGTGGGCGAGAAGCTCACCATGAGCTGTCAGTGCCCGCTTGCAGCCCAGAAAACCAACCCTGTCCTGGGCTGCATCAGGAGAAGCGTGGCCAGCAGGGCGAGGGAGGGGATTCTTCCCCTCTACTCCACTCTCGTGAGACCCCACCTGGAGCCCTGCCTCCAGTTCTGGAGCCCCTATTCCAGGAAAGATCTGGACGTGCTGGAACGTTGTCCAGAGAAGGGCCACGAGGGTGATCCGAGGGCTGGAGCATGTCTCCTAGGAAGACAGGCTGAGAGAGTTGGGGTTGTTCAGTCTGGAGAAGAGAAGGCTCCCAGGAGACCTTCTGGTGGCCTTCCAGGATCTGAAGGGGCTACAAGAAAGCTGGAGAGGGACTTTTGAGGCTGTCGGGTAGTGACAGGACAAGGGGGAATGGATCCAAACGAGAGGAGGGGAGATTTCGATTGGACGTTAGGAAGAAGTTCTTCCCCAGGAGGGTGGTGAGAGCCTGGAACAGGTTGCCCAGAGAGGTGGAGGAAGCCCCATGCCTGGAAGTTTTGAAGGCCAGGTTGGATGGGGCTCTGGGCAACCTGGTCTAGTGGGAGGTGTCCCTGCCCATGGCAGGGGGGTGGAACTGGATGATCTTCAAGGTCCCTTCCAACCCTGATGATTCTATGCACAGACAGTGGGAGCGGCTGGGCAGGGTGGGAGCCCAACCAAAGGAAAAGCAATGGCTGTAGCAAAATCTCCCAAAGTTAGTGGAGGTTGGAATTTGTTGCTGGCTGGGGCTGCTTCCTCCTGGTGTGGTGTACTAGAAGAAAGAAATGCTGCTTCTAAAGCGAACTTTTTCTAGGAGTGCAGACATCCCTCAGGTTTGGGATGTGCTCTTCATGTTCTAGTTTCCCCTTTGGCAAAAAAAAAGAGCTTCATGAGTTCACTGGTTTGGGTTGGTTTTTTATTGGTTGGTTTTTACATTAGTGGTGTCTCCAGTTTGGTGTAAAAAATGTACTGCCTTTTGGGTGTTAGGTGATTTGCTCATTTGGTTTTAGTCCACAGCCTCCCCCCCTTTCCATGTTGTTTTGCAGGGCAGTTATTTTAATGGTTTGGGGCTTTTTAGTGTTTTTTTTGGTCATCGGTTGGTTTAGTCGGCGTTTAGAAGAACCCATTAGGACAGGAACTGGGGTAACGTGTGTTTGAGTTGAAAATTCTCCAGTCAACAAGGAGGGAAACAAGGTGTGCAAAGACCTGAAATTCCAGCTTGCTCTGTAGGTGACCAGATGTGACTTAGAGCTGTGTTTGACTGTTGGTTTGGATGTAACTCGTAGACCTCAGTCCTCGCTTTCTGTCCATTTGCCGACAATGCCTTTCGGGTCACCCCAGTTCAGTTTGGAGTTGAAAGCCCCACCTTTCTGAATGCCAGAACTCAGCAGGGAGATTTGCACAACTTTCTTAGTCTACCTTGTTGAAGCTGCTGCAGAGCTTATTAGAGTTCACAAATGGGTGAACTAGTTACTTTCATCCATTTGAGAGGGACTTTGCTACTTGGATGACTTGATACTAAGTCGGTGCTTTGCTGGAAAAGTGCTTCTTTCATCAATAATCTTGTCCGGGACTTAAGGATGCCTGGATGACATTGAAACTGTATTTGAAGCATTTGGATCCAAACGAGAGGAGGGGAGATTTCGATTGGACGTTAGGAAGAAATTCTTCCCCAGGAGGGCGGTGAGACCCTGGAACAAGTAGCCCAGAGAGTTGGAGGAAGCCCCATGCCTGGAAGTTTTGAAGGCCAGGTTGGATGGGGCTCTGGGCAACCTGCTCTAGTGGGAGGTGTCCCTGCCTGTGGCAGGGGGGTTGGAACTGGATGATCTTCAAGGTCGCTTCCAACCCTGATGATTCTGTGATTCTATGATTTTATCCTGGCCTATTCCAGAGGAACTTGTTGCCATAGAGGCCCCCACATAAAACTGCAGCACTCTCTGTACAGCTGAAATTTTAGACTTAGCTTAGAAATGCAGAACAGGACCATGTTGGAGACCTACCTGCCATTCTATCAGCAGCAATACAAAGGGTGAAACCTCTCAGAAGCTGAGAGGTGATCACACTGGAGCAGAAACCTTAATCTGACACATAGGGTGAAAGCTCTTTTAATAAATTCAAACTTGGAAACAATTTGGTAATGTCCTCATCTCCACTGTGGCCATTGATGCGGTTGCTGCCAGAGATACACATTTATTGAATACGAATATCTAAAAATATCACATAGATTCATCTCAAAATGTCATTAAAATGTTACAACCCCCATCTGAGTCATGAGTGACAGCACAGAGTGGGGAGGAGCGCTGAAGAGCACAGAACAGGTTCTCATTCATTTTTGAAAGTACTGAGCTATGGCAGAACCCAAAGACTGTTTTCTTTCCTATCTATTTACGCTGACCGTGGGTAATAGAGCAAGTGGAATATTGCACTTTTATATATATATATATATATATGTAAATTGAAGAGGTTTTTGCACTTGCAGGAAAAAATGCATAAGCTTTTGGAAGTTTACGAGCGACTTGGTGGTGAAGAGGATATTGTTAACCCGGCCAACGAGCTCATTAAAGAAGGGCACATCCAGAAGCTCTCGGCAAAGAACGGCACGGCGCAGGATAGATATTTATTCCTGGTGAGTCTCTTTAAGTTGCTGTCTTATTTTCAGAGGGAGCAATCCATTTTCTTCTTCCTGATCTCCACTACAAAAAGCATTCCCCAGCTGAGCCCAGCTCCTCCCTCCTCTGAGCAGGAGGGTGCTTTTTCCTTGAGGATCTCCTCCCTTCTTGCCTTTGCTGGGGGCTTGTTGGGGCCAAAAAGGTCTTTCCCACCTCCTTCCTCAGAGGTTATGTTTGAGAAGCGCTGGAGGAGGTGGGTTTCCAGCTGCAGCACCTGGCTGCAAGAGGCGGGCAGCTCTTGCTGACAGCAAGTGAAGGGCTCTTATAGGAGAACACCCTGGAGTCGTGTCAAACGACCGGCTCTGCCCGGAATCGGCATTTACTCGGAGTCTTCCCTTGTTGCAGTTCAACAGCATGGTGCTCTACTGTGTGCCAAAACTCAGGCTGATCGGCCAGAAGTTCAGCGTTCGTGAGAAGATGGACATTGCAGGACTGCAGGTTTGCGGCTCTTTTGGTTTTTTTCCTCTCCCCTGTTCTACTGCTTCCCCACTCAGTAGCATCAGATCCCCTCTGAAGCTAAAAATCTAACAGTCTGTGTGTATAGAAATAGACTAAACCTCTAAAATCCAGGATTAGGTCTCTTTTTTTCTTTGTTTATTTTTTTTGGTTTTGGAATGATTATGAGGTAATCATCCCTTGTCCCCTGGCTGCCACCGAAGCTGCGTTTCCCGCCCCCCCACCCCGCTGCAGGGGAATGGCTGGTGATGCAGATTCTGAGCTTCTGCAGCAAGACGAGTCATTCTGGAGACAACCCTTTGGTGTTTTGTTTCTACCCCTGTACTGTATTGTGAGGCATCCTTTCAACTGAGAACGAGTATCTTTGGAAGCCATTAAAAATGACTGAAAGGCAACGGAGACTGGTAGGAAGCTGATGGGTTCTTTTTTCAGGTCCAAGAAATTTCCAAGCAAAACGTGGCTCATACTTTTTCAATAACAGGAAAAAAGAGATCCCTAGAGCTGCAAGCCAGGTATGGTGCTGCTTCTGTCTCTGAGGTTTGGGAATATTGATGTAGAGCTTGGTGACATGAGGGGTCTGGCTGTGCTAGGGCAGCAGAGCTTTCAACCTATGGATCAACATCCAGGATGTGGAACTTCCCACATGCCAGGGAATATGTTGGTCCCGAGTCAGAGCGTGTGAAAGTGCTGCGTAGATTTGCTTGATTGACTGCCCGGGGTGTTTCTAGCAGTGCTTGTGTTTTGTACTGCATGAGTAATTCAGACATTTTTGGCATTTGTTTGGTAATAATTGAAGTCAGCAGTTCTTGGTAATGTTTATAGAATACTGGATGGCAAAGCTAAAATCTTGAGGGAGATAAAGCTGCGAATGGAATTTACTGAAAATATTGCAAGGAGAATTACGATGTTTCCTGTGTTTGTCTCTTGTTTGAACAGGACAGAAGAGGAGAAGAGGGAATGGATTCAGGTTAGTGCCAAACCATTGCAGTATGGGCAGGGAGCACCATGCAGTCGGCGCCTCTGGTGTTCACATTATCTTGGAGGGGATCAGATAAATGCGGCTGAGCGAGGGAACTGGGTAGTCCAGCCTGGCATAGCTGCTCGTTGGAGAAGCATGGGGCCGTAGTTGGAGCTCTGCTGCTGACCCAGGGCATCCTGGGGGGGTTGGGGGCGGGGGGGCTTCCAATGGGTTCCCTTTTCCCCCAGTGCTCAAGCCCAGTGAGAGGAGAGAGCGAGGCACCGGCTCTGAGCCTTGGCTGTTCTTGCAGCCTGGCTGCTGGCTGTCTTGGCTTTGAGCTTACCCACTGGTGAGTTGCACCACCCCTCGTAGTTAGGAAGGTTTTTAAGTCTCTGTTTCACTGGTACAAGTGTGAGGGGTTTTCCCTGAGGTGATCACCTTAACCGGCTTCCCACGGGAGAATTTTTTTCCAAGGGGTGTTTTCTGAGGCTTATCACCTTTGCTGGTGCTTCTGTCTCAGGTCATTCAGGCAACAATTGAAAAGCACAAACAGAACAGTGAGACATTCCGAGCTTTCAACAGCTCTTTCTCTCAAGAGGACGAGCACCTCCCGGATTCCTTGGTGAGTCAGAATGCGCGCTTCTCCTCCTTTGCCGTAGCCAGCAGCTACGCTGGACTTGCACAGCTGGCTGTAAAACAGAGTGGTCTGATTCCTCCTTTTTCTGTTTCGTTGGAGTGCAGTTGGCTCCATCTCTCTGGCTCTCAAATGCCTTAGCAGTCAGAGTTACTCAGCCAGGCAGGTATGGAGTAAATTACCCAGGGTAATTCGGTGCAGGAGACCTTCCCAGGCCCCTTTTCCAGACTGGTGGCTCATTTAGCACAACAGGGGTAATTCTTCAAGGTTGTGAGTGGTTGGCTGGAACGGCGTTGGTCATTACCTTTCCTCACCTCACTTTTGGGGATTATTTCGTTTTTCTCATTCTGTTGTTATTTAAAAAGTTTTAAAGAGTTAAAAGGGAATTGATGTGTTTTCAAAGGATCTTGAAAATACTGTCTTGTAGATAAGAAATAGATAACAAATATACTTCGGAAAGAACACTCTTCAGCTGTATATGCAAAATAGCCTGGAAGGGTTCTTCTCTTTTTTCTCTACAACTGTGATGTGCTGCTCTGTGCTCCATTTGCTGGGAATCTGGTTTTGGAAGGATTCACGTGAGGATAACAACAATATCTCTTCATTCAGCTTGAAAATTATGGTGATCACAACCATAGCCACAGCCATTTGCTCCAAGCTAAAGAGGAGAGAGCTTGGGAAGGGGAAATTTTAAAGAATTTCATGTGGAGTTGCCTGTGTAGTGATGATGTCAGTGGTCAAATGCAGGAGATCTTGGAGCATAGGGAGAGAAAGTCCATCTGCAGAGATTAAACTTTGGGATCTTTATATCTTCCTGCTCTCCTAAAGTTATTTGGAGTTTGTGGGTTGTTGTTTTTTTTGACACCTGACCTTTTTTGAATCCTCTCCTTTCCCAGATCTGAGTCGGTGACTCGATGATGCTGGATTTGTCTCTGACTCATTTCCCAGGGGGCTCAGGGAGGTGTCAGAGGTACCTTTCATCCCAGCATCCATCAGTCAGGCCAACAGCAGAGACCTTCACAACCCTCTGCAGAGTCTAGGATCCAGTTGCTGAGGGCAGCCAGCAACGAGCCACTCTCAGAATACGGCCTCGCTTAAAAACACTCAGAAAGAATTGGCAAATAGTAATTCATGCTGGTAATTTTAAGGTAACTCATGGCTGCCTTCAGAACCAGTTTTCTGTCATGGAAAAAAACCTTTTGCTAAGAAGCAAACTCATAAGCACAGTTCTTTCTATCCAATTAAGACCCAATGTCTGTTCAACTTCATTATTATTATTATTATTATTATTATTATTATTATTATTATTATTATTATCGTCTTGCTTTGTAAATTCCATTTTTCTTCTGTGTCTGTGGTGCAGCCAGGTGTTCATACTCTGCTGGCAGAGGAGAAGTCTGGCTGATCTCCTGGCTTTGCTGTTAATGCAGCATGCCTTCTTCTGGCACCAGGCAATGGCAGGATGCTGACCTCTATTTTTAGAAGATCTAGCTAATCAGTTTTGAAACCTGATGTCTGGACTCATTGTGGTTGTCAGTTGGAAAGAGCTGAAGGTAGTTCTGTAAGGAAAACCAGGTGAATCCTTGGAGCACTCTTGGCAGCAGCGTGCCGCTGGAGGCAGCAGTGGCCATACGTACCTCGCTGTCCTTCTGGGAGATTGGGCAGAGCGCTTTCGAGGCAAAAATGACAGTAACCTTTATGTTGTGCTCTCATGAGTCAAGAAACAGCTGTGCAGGCATGGATACTGGGCTGAGTCCTGGAACAGCTACTAGAAACTGGACTCTGCTCCTAATAAGCCTGTAGAAAAACAGGCAGATTGCCTTTTGCCTGTCCTTGGCCCTCCGTTTGCCCTGTGACAGTGCTTAGGGTTGGTTTCAGTGGCTCTGTACCCTGTTCTCGCCGTGCTTTTGTTTTCCCTCCTGCCTTAGATAAGCTCACACAAGCCTTGAGGGTAGATCTTCGGGCTGTAATTTGCCCACAGAAGACTCGCCCTTCCTTGGAGGGGCAGCGAGCTGACGTCTGACCTGATTCTTAAGATGGTGCCTTGACCCTGATCTTCAACAGTTACGAAGTTCCTGCCTTGCAGGAGGTGAATATTCAGCGTCGCTGCTGGTCCATCCTCTGCAAGATAACTGGAGCAGTGACCTTTTTAAGAAGTCTTTTCATAAAGCTTCAGAGTCGCTTTATGACTTAGTTCCTTCCAAAAGAGGACGCTCGTTTCCCTGGTTTCCGTTTTCATCTGCAGCATTTCAAGGCTATGTGAAGGGGTTTGGGTTTTTTTGAAAGCCCTCTGAAAACGTTCTCAAAGAGAAGGACCTCTCTTAGTATAGCTCGATCTCAGAAGCATGGGAGGCTCGTGGTGTGGCGGAAGGATGTTGGTGGAAGGCTGGCAAGGGAAAGTGCTGTGGAGAGCTGAGCTCTGTGGACGTGGCAGCCCTTAGATCTGAGACTTGGGAATGCTTCTGTTAGTTAAATCCCGATTTTTAGGTCATGTCACGTCGTCTTTGTTTCCCACCTGCGTTTCTGCTCCTCCCCCTGGCTCTGGAGTGGTTTGGGCAAAGCCATGAACAACCGTCTTCCTCCACCCCAAATCTTACGGTAACGTAAGAGGGAGAAGCCGTTTGGAAATCTTTTCCGGGTGAAGAGTAGAAGGTATTTAATTTTTGGCACATTATTCCAAATAAGTATTAAAAAGGCCTGGGCATCTGAACAGGCAACCAGAGGAATTTGCTCTTTTCCCTGAACTTGCCAGGGTTTTCCACAATCTCTCCTTCAGACCCCGTTTTCTCTCCGCATTTTTAATTTCTTTTCCTGAGCCCCATGTCACAGCACACTGGCGTCCTTTCTCTTGGCAGAGGGACCTAAATGTCTGGGTTGCTTGGGATTCCAGTGGAAAGAAGCTCCTTTCCGCAGCACTAAGGAACGGATGGTGAGAAGACCCTTGGGTGGCTGGGTTTTTTGCGAAGGCAAAAATAGTTGGTTAGAGTTGAGTCCGTGATGCTTCCCTTTTAATGAAGTTGTGTTCCCTGAGGAAGTGCTCGGGGCGGGGAGGGGACACAGGACACAGCCTTTGTCCCTGCGGATGCATTTGGTCTTTGGTTGTTCTCAAAGAGTCGATTAGAGTAGAAGTAGAGTGGAAATAGTAGAGTGGAAATAGTAGAGTGGAAATAGTAGATAGAGTAGAAATAGAGTAGAAATAAGAGAATAGAAATAGTAGAGGAGAAATAAGAGAGGAGAAATAAGAGAGGAGAAATAAGAGAGGAGAAATAGCAGAGGAGAAATAGAGTAGGAATAACAGAGTAGAAATAAGAGTAGAAATAGAGTAGAAATAGCTACAACTGGGTCCTGGAAGGAGTAGCTGTTGAGTTTGACTGCTTACTCAAAGCTGCAGCTCGAGTTGTTTCTAATAAGAGGGCTTGAACCTTTTTGCTTTCAAGTGCAGTGAAGCTGGAGTGCAGAAATGAACTGGACACGTGGGTAACCTCAAAAGAGGAGATGGTGCCTAAAGGGCAGAAGAAGGATCTGTATGAAGAGCAGGAGACTTTATCCTAAGGAGCCTTAATGTTTTGAGACCCCTCTGTGAAGTAGCAAATTCCCTGTCGATGAGAGACACAGGAGATGGTTTTCCTTTTAGGGTGTAGCCTCTGCTTTCAGTGCACATAAGCTGCTGATTTGCCCTCTGTAGGTATCAACTACACCTTGAATAGCTACCACTTTGCACTTACTAAGAGGTGCAATTCAGAAGAACTTTACTCAACTGAGTACTGTTTGAGTCTTCTCTTTCTCAATGTTTAATGTATTTTGGGAAGACTGTCCATGTTGAAATGGTTCCGTGCCGTTCTGTTTCCCTCAGGTGGCGAGCACCGGCTCAGTGGAATTGATGCCTGGAGCGGATGGCGGGGCTGCCTCCGGAGGGGTAAGGAATTTGAAGCTGATGCTTTCACAAGAGCAAGGAGGGGGAAGGGGAGGGTGAGTTAGGTTCTGTTTCTTTTGCAGCAGGAAGTAAAAAAAAAAGTCAGTCTGTTGGTTCCTGTTGTGCTGCCGGTCACTGTGGCGGGGCTGTCCCTGAACTTCCCGGCTCGGTTACAGCTGCAGCTGCTTGCAGAGCTCACACCGTCTGTAGGTCAAAATCCTCCTGGGGGATTTCATTTGTGTGTGTTATTCTGGTTCGGTTTTGGGTTGAGATTCCTATAGGGAGCTCCATGGAGTGCTTGGCGGGGAGAGGGCAAAGAGAGACCAGGAGACCTCATGGATGAATCCTGTCGAATCGTGTAACTCAGGATTTCCCCTCCGCAAGCCAGTGTGGGTTGGCAGCTCTTTCATAGTTCTGCTTTTCATTTTGCTTTTGGTATAGAGGAGGAAACGATGGCCTGTGATATCTGGCTGCTGCAAAAGTAAAACAGACTCTGAAAGGCATTTTTCATTTTGATCGATACAATTCCTGTGCCTGCTGCTGAGACAGACTAGAGGTTTTGAGTCCTTAATAAGGTCTATTTTTAGCATTCTTATCTCTCCCTTCTAAAATGGCTTCTGAAAACAGCAGATTTTCAGGAAATGCCTTGGGGCTAGCTGACTCTACTGAAAAAAGCCCCAACAATGAAGAAACAACCACCACCAAAAAAAGCCCCTCTTGTCTGCTGAGACAGCCTGTCAGATATTCTGTAGTTTAAGAACAAGGGACCCCCTCAGCAGGCTCCTCCAGACCTCTGGCCAGGCCTGTAACTGTACCGTTTCCAGAGGATTGAGGAAAGGCTGGTCAACAAGCCAGCAACCCTACTATACAAACAAGAACTGATTAAAAATAAGTGTTTGTAGTTAGTCTTCCTTGCTGTTCACTGCTTGTTCACACTTGACATTTTCCCTCAGTAATTTTTTTATTTGTAGTCAGTTTTGCAATTAGTCCCCCTGCTCCTTGAGTTATAGATGCTGTAACGAGGTAGCTACTGAAATACTGTGCAGAACCTCTTTTTGATTAAAATCAAACATACAAAAATTTCATTTGGTCTTAAGTTTCTTAGGGAAATGTAAATTTTGGTTGTAATTAAATAAAAAAACCAACCATATCCTAGTTGTGTCAGTGATTTGCATAGTAGATCCTGACACGCTATTTTTCTGAACGTTGTATATTTAAAGAAAAAAATTAATTCCCGAGATACAAATCAAAACGGAGTCGATGAAAACACCAAGCTAAAAATAGCCCAAATTGCGTACCATCAATTCTGGGATCTCCTTCCGCTGTGTTGTAGCAAACGAGTGACTTCAGCTTGAGCAATGAATTCAGCTGGTAGTTGCAGCTTTAGAAAACAGGGGGTTTTAACGATGACATTCCTTTGGAAACGCCTTGGTGAGTGCGCAAGCGTGCACCGCCCGCACCTGACAGCTTCCAGGGGCAAACCACGCGGCGGTGGTGGCGGCCAGCGAGCTGTCACCTCCTTCCTGGGGCTCTTCCCGGTCTCCTGAGGAGCCTGCCGTGGTTTTCTTCAGGGTTACATCTTAGCAACTGGGAAGAAAACCAGCGGCATCTGCAGGAGGAAAGTGGAAGATTTTCATGCATGCGTGCCGAGGGCACGGTCAGGAGCCAGCCAAACACTTTGGCTGCATTGTAAAGTACAAAGTTACAGCACCAGTGGACAAGGGAAGAGCAACCGATGGCATATCCCTGGACTTGTGTAGAGTGCTCGACACTGTCCCGCATGGCAACCTGGTCACCAAGCTGGAAAAACATGGACTTGATGGACGGGCCGCTGGCTGGATATGGAATTGGCTGGATGGTCGCACTCAAAACTCACGGTCAATGGCTCCAAGTCCAAGTGGAGGCTGGTGGCGAGTGGAGTCCCTCAAGGATCAGCACTGAGTCCAGTCTTATTAACATCTTTGTCAGCGACATGGGCAGTGGCATTGAGCGCACCCTCAGCAAGTTTGCTGACGACACCAAGCTGGGTGATGCGGCCGACACACTGGAGGGAAGGGATCCATCCAGAGGGACCTGGACAGGCTGGAGAGGTGGGCCCAGGCCAACCTCATGATGTTCAACAAGACCAAGTGCAAGGTCCTGCGTCTGAGTGGGGGCAATGCCAAGTATCACTACAGGCTGGGTGGAGAAGGGATTGGAAGCAGCCTTAGGAGAAGGACTTGGGGGTGTCGGTCAATGAAAAACTGACCATGAGCCGGCAACATTCACATGCAGCCCAGCAGGCCAATCCATCCTGGGCCGCATCAAAAGAAACGTGAGCAGGAGGTCAAGGGAGGTGATTCTCCCCCTCTATTCTGCTCTGGTGAGACCTCCCCTGGAGCCTGGGTACAATTCTGGAGCCCCCAACACAAAAAGTGCATTGAACTGTTGGAACGGGTCCAGAGGAGAACTCAACAGATTGTTTTGGGATCCCTTTTTTTTTTTTTTCTTTATCCTTAAAATCACCCAATTTTACTTCTCATTCCAGAGCGATTCCTGTAGAAAACCTTCGAAATCCAAGCGAGAGAAGGAGAAGCAGCCTTGCAAAAGCTGCAGCGAGAGCTTCAACTCCATCACTAAAAGGAGGCACCACTGTAAGCAGTGTGGGGCAGTAAGTATCCGAATGCACTCAGCTTTTTAGCTGCTTCTGCAAAGGCCCTTGAAGATTTTTTTATTTTATTTTTCAAGTGCAGGAACTAAAAGATGTTGTGGTTGACAGTGGGTTATTGGCAGGGTCAATCTTTCCACTTGCTCAAGTCCCTGGGAATCCAAGGCAAAAAAGAGGAAAACTGATGCCAGGGGCCGCCTCGTCTGTGCCGTTCAAAAGGCAAAGGCAGGGCCTCTGTGGATAAAAGGAGAGTGGATGCCCTCCTGGGAACGGGCAGGTGTCTGGGGATGGAGTTGTCCCCTGTGCTTTGTTGGCAGAAACGGAATGGCCTCCTGACGGCTTTACTTCTCACAGGGGCTCTTTCCAGGAGGAAGAGCTGAGTGTACAATGGGCGGGTTCCTCTTTCCCTAGAGCGGAATTGTCCCAGATTGCTGGCGCCCTGGTGCTTTCCTCCTCCTTGAAAAACAAAAAAATAGTAATCCTGCAGATTGAAGGCCAGGCTACTGAAGGCACTCGGTCACCCCGCCCCAGTGTCAGTCACTGACAGCTCCATTCTGCAAGTCGCAACCCGTAACGTGACTTGAAATCTGCCTCCTGTGCCTTGTGCCTGTTTCCTGGCGCCCCCAGTGTGGAATAATGGCATGGAAATAGCGTTCTTCATTTGGAGGGGAGGTGAATTTTCAGGTGAAGGGAGATCAGATGTCCCTGCTATAGAAGAAACCTCAGTCTCAGCAATTGCAGTGAAATTGCTGTGCCAGGGACATTGGGTTTGTTTTTATTAATAATGACTAAAACCATGAGATACGTTTCTGGAGGTTTAAACTCTTCCATCTGTGTAAAACTTGAAACCTTTTCCTAGTTGATGTACCTGATGATCTTTGTATCCAGGCAGGCTGAAAGTGTCCCTGTTTTTTGGTACTTTAAAGGTGAGTTAACATGTTCTGCTTAGAGCTCCTTTTGTCTTGGAGCTGGTAAGTGACCTTTGGCAGGATCAAGGCGAGGAGCTTCCCGCTGGGACACGGAGCCACAAAGCCAAATAAAAATGTTCTCAGCTGATAGAGGGCCGCTTTTTGAGAAATGGGAGGTGCTTGTTTGGGGTTGTGCTTGGTGGTACAGTTCCCTAGCAATGCTGGGATCTCGCATCTCCATGCTGTCCAAAGAGCGTAAGATTGAACGCACAGAGAGAGTAGCTCTTCCCCAGCAGAAGTAGTGCAGTTTGGCCCGTGAATTGGAAGATGAAGCATGACAGTGTAACCTTCCCCAGGACATGGATGGAATTCCCACCAAAGAGGCAAAACCCAAATACCCTGTCCAGCAAAACTGCCCATGATCGTCTGTTTTTAAAGTTGCAAAGCTCAGTCCTGTTAAAGAATACCAGCTTTTCCCCAGCAAAAGGGAGATAAGAAAAATCACGTTATTAATAATTTACAGTGAAACAGTCATTGGTTGTGTGATGTGATGTCATATCTACACCTCCCGAGGGCCGTTTGTGGTGTGTCACCGGGTGTTCTTGGCAGCTGAGGGAGGGAGTCCAGAGCTGTTGCATTGGCATCAGCCAAAGTCAGTTTTAACGGATCATACATTAGGCTCCGCTCTTTCAGTGCTCGGTGGTTTTTGGATTCTTCAGTTCCGTCCGGCCAAACTGCCTCATCGGTGGGGAAGCATCAGCCACCTTTGCTCTGAAACTCAGTCCTTCCTACACCACTTCAGAATTGGCATTTAAAAATCACTTTGTGCACTGCAGCCCTTCTTGACTCATAAAAGCTTGTAAGGAAACCCAACTCGCAGGATGTTAAAGCATTTCCCCAAAGGCCTCTGTTTTCTTCACTCAGCTCTGTTGTTACCCAGCGTGAGATCACAAATCCGGAAATTATTTGCGACAGGAAACTGAAATACTCTGCCAGTCGCTCCATTTTACGCAGATGTTGTTTTTCCGGGTCGTGCTTTAGTCGCAGCCATCCCGGAGGTGGCTTTCTGGGGAGGAAGGTTCTGTTCGCATGCTGGTTAATGAAGGACTCTCTCCCTGATACAGGTAATCTGTGCAAAATGCTCCGAGTTCAAGCCGCTCGCAGACAACAGCCGTCAGAACCGGGTCTGTAAAGATTGCTTCCTGCGCTGGCGGGGGAGTCCCTGCATCCCGGCGGCAGAAGGAGTGGCAGAACAAAAGAAAAGACTCAGTACCGAGGTACAGTATTTATCTAAGAAACTTTCCCATGTGCTAACCACCCTCCTGAGTCTCTCCCTCTCTTTTTCTTCTTTTTTATTTTTCCTTTTAAACGTGGTCATTTAAAACAACGAGAAGTATCTGGTTGTCTTCTTTCCCCTGCCGTGGCAGTTGACTTTCTGGTCTGTACCTTGTGCTGAAGATGCAGGCAGCCTGGCTGCTGTCTGGAGGCGCTGTGGCCAGCGTAGGCCGCTGTGGGTACGGGGATGCACAGGGATTTGCAGCTCAGCTCCAGCTTTCTGAGTAACCAAAAAGAGGAGAGATTTCTTGCTTCGTTTTGTTTGGGGCGTTTCATCTTGAGTCGTGCACCAGAACTGTTGGCAAAACGTGGCGAAAGAAGGTTGATTTTTTTTTTTCCCCACTTTTGACTCCTTGTAGAAGATCGTTTTGCGCTTGTTGTTCCGCATCCTGTCAAAATGTCACGGAAACGGAATTTTTTTTGGTTGGTCGCACCAGCGCACAGCATCATTCAGAAAGCCTGTTGGTGTTGGCTGAAGCTTCCTCACCTCTTTCCTCCAAGACGTGGCTTCCACAAATACCCTGTGTTGACAGTGGCCACAGAGGGCACCACGCTCTGTACAGCCATAGCGCCTCACCCTGCCCTTCTTCTCAACAAGAAACCCGGTGGCCAAATGGGTTTATTTTGTCCTTACCCATGACAACAGGTGATTCTCGTACGGATGCTGGTTTTGGGCTGTGGGCAGAGCTCTGAGCACCGGTACGGGCCACGCTTTTCGTGGACCAGCTTGAAGAAAAGGCTTTTATTTCTTTCACGTGCAAAATGCACCCACAAGTCGCTGCACGTGTAGACAAGGACAGTTGGCTCAGTTGAAAGCGGACCCAGAGGGACGTCAGATTCTTGAAAGAGCCACTGAAATGTGACCTGTGGCTTTACTTCAGAAAGCAAATGACAGCAGAAAGCTCTAAAAATCCAAGGAAGAGAGTAATTTCTTTCAGAGTCACAGGTTGTTAGGCCTTGGAAGGGGCCTCAAAAGGTCATCAAGTCCAACCCCCCTGCCAGAGCAGCAGCACCCAGGGCAGGCCACACAGCAACAGATCCAGGACGGGTTGGAAAGTCTCCAGAGAAGGAGACTCCACCCCCTCTCTGGGCAGCCTGGGCCAGGCTCCGGCACCCTCACTGGGAAAAAGAGTTTCCTTGTGTTTACCTGGAACCTCCTCTGCTCCAGCTGCACCCATTGCCCCTCGTCCTGTCACTGGGTGCCACTGAGAAGAGCCTGGCTCCATCCCCCTGACACTGCCCTTTCCATATTTATCACCATTCCTGAGGTCACCCATCAGGCTCCTCTTAACCATTTGTAATTTTCATAATGTGCTGAAGCTTTCAGCCTTCTGCTACATCTTCAAAGGATCAGGTGAAATGCAAGAAGCCAGGTGAATAAGAAAGCGAGCTCCAAAGAGAGTCTTTTTCTTTCCCTCCTATTTCCATTCAACTTCCTTACAAAGCTGAGTAGCGGCTGAGGAGGTTGTTACCTGCCGGTGCCGGAAATCCCCAGGAGGCTTCTGTGCAAAGTCTGAGCTGAACAAGGATTTGTTTTTTTCTTTGCTTTCTGTCAGAGGACGGCACTGCTGCTTCCAGCCTGGTTTTGCCCCAATGTGCTCTGGTTTGTCTGTAGTGGCTGTTAATACGCTCTCTGCGTTCCAGAGAGATCAAAGAATCGTCAGGGTTGGAAGGGACCTTGAAGATCATCGAGTTCCACCCCCCCTGCCATGGGCAGGGACACCTCCCACTAGAGCAGGTTGCCCAGAGCCCCGTCCAGCCTGGCCTTGAACACTTCCAGGGATGGAGCATCTCCCAGCCTGCTTTTCGAAGCAGGAAACCAGCTGCCTCATCTTCATTACCAATCTCAATTGACTTGGTTGAGGGGGAAATTTAATGTCATGTCCACTGGGAACTGTTCAGCATCTGCCTCTGTTACATGGAATTGGGCTGTGTGGTGATTTCTGTGAAAATAATGAAACTTTTGTTCAGTTCTGGGCTATCCAGTGCTTGTCCTACAGTATTATTTGCCTCTGGACAACTTCAGTAAGTATCTTTAATACTTAATTCTAAGTATTTTTCTCATGTAACAATAGAAACAGCTTTTTTTTCTCTTTCTTTTTTTCTTTCCTTCATCCAGAAGCAAAGCATCTTAGCAGCTGAAAACAGCCTTTTTAGCAGCTACCTCCAGTTCCTTGAAAAAGGGAAGACATGGTACAAAATGTGGGTGACCATCCCCAAGACTGAGCCTCTCGTTCTGTATCTACAAGGAAGTAGCCAGGTAAAATTGCATTAACGTGTTAATGTGCAGAGAGGAAAAAAAAACTAAAAACAAACCTAAGTTTAAATATGTCAAACTGAGAAACAGGTCAAAGGATTTAGCTTGGTTTCACCAAAAATAAACTTAGTGTTTTGAATATAGCACAAAGCCTCAGAGATTTCGGATTTCCTTCTTCTGCGGGTTTACTGCTGATATATGTATGAGCAAATGTGAAACTCATAGGTAGCTTTTGTTTTCTTTCTCTTTGTTCTGTCCTTTTCCTGTTAAAATAATTTGGTGAGGCTTGGGGTGTTTTTAGAGATTTGAGACAGGTATATTGCAATGTCTAATTATCCTGTCACTAGGGAAAGCACTTCCCTGTAAAATGGGTAGAGCTGGGGAGCAGTCTGAGTATTGCAATTGCTACTTCAAGCTTTTCCTGGTTTTTAAACCTTGTTCTGGGTTGGGAGGGTGGAGGAATTTATGGAAACACAGATGTTCTTCAGCCTGGGAAATGGCCTGTGTTAGATCAAGCTCCTGGTTGTAGCGTCATCTGGATTTATCCTTACTTGAAATTTGCTGTGGTGAGCGTTACGATGGCTTAGGTGGGTGGGTGGGTGGTTGCTTTGAAAAATGTGCTGTTGAAGCTAATGAGCATCGGGGTGTGGTGGAAGTTAAGTGGTACCCAAGATCTGATGTCCAAAATGGAAATAGCAGCTCTGCTTCCTTAGTGCTGAAGATAAAGAGTTGCCAGTGCTGGAATGAGAACCCCCACCCCGGCTCTTGCATTCGGCATGTGACACATTTCGGTCCAGCTTTGGTTTATCTCCTGGGTGGGCTTGTGGGAGAAGAAACAGGTTTTGCAGTGAATCACAGAATCACAGACTGGTAGGGGCTGGAAGGGACCTCAGGAGATGATCAAGTACAACCCCCCTGCCAGAGCAGGAGCACCCAGGGCAGGCCACACAGCAACAGATCCAGGGGGGTTGGAAAGTCTCCAGAGAAGGAGACTCCACCCCCTCTCTGGGCAGCCTGAGCCAGGCTCTGGCACCCTCCCACCAAAGAAGTTGCTCCTCCCATTGAGGTGAAACCTCCTGGGTTCCAGTTTGTGCCCATTGCTCCTTGTCCTGTCATTGGGTGTCACCGAGAAGAGCCTGGCTCCATCCTCCTGACACTGCCCTTTCCATATTTATCACCATTCCTGAAGTCACCCTTCAGGCTCTTCTTCTCCAAGCTCCAGAGCCCCAGCTCCCTCAGCCTCTCCTCCGCAGGGAGATGTTCTGCTCCACTCCCTTCACAAGCTCAGGGACTCTGCGCTGGACTCTCTCCAGCAGTTCCCTGTCCTTCTGGAACTGGGGTGCCCAGAACTGGGTCCAGTGCTCCAGGTGGGGCCTCCCCAACGCAGAGTAGAGGGGCAGGAGAACCTCCCTGGCCCTGCTGGCCACGCTTCTTCTAATGCCCCCCAGGAGCCCCTTGGCCTTCCTGGCCACGAATGCGCCTTGTTGGCTCCTGGGCATCCTCTTGGCCATCAGGACTCCCAGGGCTTTTTCTCCAGAGCTGCTCTCCAACAGCTCAGCCCCCACCCTGGGCTGATCCAGGGGATTGTTCTTCCCCAGATGCAGAACCTTACACTTGCCCTTCTTGAATTCCATTAAATTTCTCCCCACCCAGCTCCCCAGCCTGTCCAGGTCCCGCTGGATGGCAGCACAGCCTCCTGGCATCTCAGCCACTCCTCCCAGCTTTGTATCGTTGGCGAACTTGCTGAGGGTCCCCTCCACCCCCTCGTCCAGGTCATTGATGAGAATATTAAACAGCATTGGAGCTGGGACCAACCCCTGGGGGACACCACCAGTCACAGACCTCCAGCTGGAGTCTTCTCCACTGACCACAACTCTCTGGGCTCAGTTCTTCAGCCAGTTCCAAACCTATCTCACCACACAACCATCCAATCTGCACTTCTTAAGTGTGTCTGTGAGGATGCCGTGGGAGACAGTATTGAAAGCTTTGCTGAAGTCAAGATAGACCACACCCACTGCCCTCCCCTCATCTGTCCGTCTGGTTGCACTGTCATAAAAGGCTATCAGATTAGTCAAGCATGACTTTCCCTTGTTGAATCCATGTTGACTACTCGTGATAAGCCTCCTTTCCTCAACATGCTTTGAGATGGCGCCAAGAACAAGCTGTTCCATCAGCTTTCCAGGGATGGAGGTGAGGCTGACCGGCCTATAGTTACCCGGGTCCTCCTTCTTGCCCTTTTTGAAGACTGGAATCACATTGGCCGTCCTCCAGTCCTCAAGCACCTCTCCCGTCCTCCAGGACTTGTCAAAGATTATAGAGAGTGGCCCAGCAATGACCTCTGCCATCCCTCTCAGCACTCGCGGGTGTATCCCATCAGGGCCCGTGGACTTGTGCGTAACTGAGCTCTGACCCAATCCTCACCAACAGAGGCAAAATCTTCCTTCCTCCAGACTTCCTCAGCAGTCTTAAGGGTCTGGGACTCCTGGGAGCAGGTCTTAGCAGTAAAGACTGAAGCAAAGGCAGCATTCAGTAGCTCCGCCTTCTCTGTATCC
The DNA here is from genome assembly GCA_013396935.1 of Baryphthengus martii. Lineage (NCBI taxonomy): Eukaryota > Metazoa > Chordata > Aves > Coraciiformes > Momotidae > Baryphthengus > Baryphthengus martii. Next base: position 9,075 of record VWZK01018451.1, on the reverse strand, counting down.
TCAGTCACCAGGGCACCCACTTCATTCAGCAGCGGGCCCGCATTGCCTCTGGGCTTCCTTTTGCCTCCAGTGTACTTCGAAAAGCCTTTCTTGTGATAGGAAGGGTTTGCTCTTTGTTGCCATTGCTTTGTGGGGCTGTAGCTAGGCTGGGAACTAAATATTAGCCATGTTTTTCGAAAGCTACTCGGAGCAAAAACAAGTGCACTTTGTCCTGAGAAGTCTGTGTTTTGCCGCTTGTCAGCAAGAAGCCCTCTGAGTTTTCAGCGAGCGTCTGTAACATTTGAAGAGCCCGAAAGCTTGAGTTTGGAGCTCCAGCCGTGGCCATCTCGGCTTCAATTGAGGCCCCACGCTGAGGGAGCTGCTGCTTTGTCCCGCAGGCCACCCGGCATCGCTCTGCTAGCGGGAGACGCCCAACTGGGAGTGCGAGTTGCAAAAGCAAAGGAAAGGGGAAAAAAAGCTCAGAAAAGAAAAGCGGAGAGAAGGGGTTTCCTGAGTAACTCCTCAACTGCGGTGCGAGCTGCGCCTCGGCAAAGGCCCAGAGCGAGCCCCGCGTCCTGCACAGGCTCAGCCGGAGGCGGGCGTGGGGAAGGAGCCTGGGAGTAGAGGAAGAGAGGTCCGGATTCCTTGGCTTTCCTCGCCCAGGAGCAGTGTGTGTCATCTAGGAGATGACCGTGGCGAGGAGTTGAGAGGAAGCAACGCTGTGACCGGAAAAGAGAATTTGCCGTAGCCCTGCGGTACATAACTCGGCCGTAGTTAGAATGGTCTTCCGTTCTCCAGCCCCTCTCCTGACAGGGTTGGAAACTGGAGGATCTTCTGTGCTTCAGGTGCTGTGATCTTTGGTCCATGTCCAGCCAGATTTGGTCTTGAGCCTCTGTTGATATTATTAGTAATATCCTCCCTTCTAGGGGAAAAGCGGCTGCTGGTTTCTAGGAGCATTAAATTTAGTGCTCGGTGTCCTCAACTGTTTCAGGAGTGAGAAGCATCTCGCAAGAAAGCAGCAGGAAGGCACAGAGGGCAGGGCTCACCTCTTACATTCCAAAGCAAGCCAGCATTTACTACCAGGAATCACCACTTGCAGGCTGACACTGCTGCTTGGAGACATTTTTTCGCTGGGTCTAGAATTTTTTCCACCGGTTCTAGAAATTTTTTTGCCGCTTGTAGTCATCTTTTTGCCGGTTGCAGAAATTTTTCCGCCGCTTGTAGAAATTTTTCCGCCGCTTGTAGAAATTTTTTCACCGCTTGTAGACATCTTTTTGCTGCTTGTAGACATTTTTTTGCCAGTTATAGAAATTTTTTTGCTGATTGTAGAAATTTTTTTGGCGCTTGTAGACATTTTTTCACCAGTTATAGAATTTTTTTTGCTGCTTGTAGGAATTTTTTTGCCAGTTCTAGGAATTTTCTCGCTGGTTACAGAACTTTTTTCACCAGTTGCAGAAATTTCTTTGCCGGTTGTAGGAATTTTTTTGCCAGTTGTAGACATTTTTTCGTCACTTGTAGAAATTTTTTCTCTGGTTACAGAAATTTTTCTGCCACTTGTAGACATCTTTTTGCCGCTTGTAGAAATTGTTTTGACACCTGTAGACTGTTTTTGATGGTTGCAGACGTTTTTTTGCAGATTGAAGATGTTTTTTCAATGGCTATAGACATTTTTCCAACGGTTGTAGAAATCTCTACAAACAACAAAAGTGAATCCCTTCTTCAAGGGCCTACCATTCTCACTTGTGTAGTCTCTTCAATTTGCATCTAGCTGGAGGGAAAAATGACAAAGTGGATCCCATTCCCTTGCCGTTAAGCTGACATTCCGGTTAGTTCTGCCTTAATCAGGGTAGATTCGCCTTCCAGGAAAAGTCCTCCTTCCTGGAGGCCGCTGGGAAGCGCTCGTGTGCTCAAACGTTATTTTCCCAGGCCTTGTTTGGTTTTGTGCAACCCCCTCGATGTGGCTCACAAGCCTCTTTAGTCCTCCAAAGGCTGAAAAAGAGATGCCTTTTGGGCATAATATTGCCAGCAATGGTACTAAAGGTCTTGGAATGCAGCCTGGGAGTTGGAAAGCTGGAGCGCTGCTTTAAAAGGAGCGGGAAGAAGAGCTGCCTCTCGGGAAGAAGGAGGAGGAAACGAAGCTGAATCTGAAGCTTCTGCTACAGAAAGTGCAGGGGCAGTGGGTTTATAGAATGAATCACACACAGCCTGGTTGGAGCTGGAAGGGACCGCAAAAGATCATCAAATCCAAGCCCCCTGCCAGAGCAGGACCCGCTTGAGTTTCTAGAATCAATTATTTAAAATTTAAGAATGAGTGGGTTTATAGGAATTAGTATCTTTCCAAGGCCTCCACCCGGAGCTTCTGCCGCCATTAGACCTTGTAAAATGTGCAGTTCCCTCCACAGCTCTGCAATGAACTTACACCTGCTTGAGAAATGTAGAGTGAAGGAGCCCCAGCTAGCCGGAGAAGTAAGGAATTTTGGAGGAGTACAGAGAGTAGATCTAGAGTAGTGAGAGCCAGTGTATAGAATAATTTTCAGGTCTATCTAAGAGAAAATTTTACTCGAGAAAACTTAGTCTTCTGTAAACACGGCTTGCTCCTGGAAAATAAGGGGAGTAGCTGAGCTCAGCGATTTGGAGAAGTCCTTCTGTGGCTTGTCCGTTGAGCCCATCTGGGCGAAGCTTTACTTGGCCCCGTGCGAAGCGGCGCCCATCCGCTTTTCCACGGAGCTGATGGACTTGGTGTCGTGGCCTGAGGTTGGGGTGAGATGGTGAGCAGGTAGAGACTGGAGGTTGGATGGAAAAGCAGGAATTTTCTAAGCTCGCTCACAAGCAGTGGGAGAGAATGCCAGCAGTGGGCAAGTGTCCTGCGGTAGGTTTGTGTAGGAGCTGAGCTGCGTGGGGTGTTGGAAGGGCTGCAGCGGAGCAACAGAGAGATGCCGCTGTACTCCCCTGGGTGAAAAACCCGCTGGTGTTATCCTTGTGATTCCTGACAGTCTTGCATATCCAGAGTTTTTTGTGTGTTGCTCGCTCTCCCGGGAGGATGATGGAAATCAACCAGAAAGTGAAGCTCCTCTCAGCACCAGGGGGTTTGGTGTGATGAAACACCGCCGTCGTACGGCCCAACAGTGGTGGATACAGAAATATTCAAAAAAAACCCCAACCAACCAACCAACAAATCCAACAGCAATCCAACCATCCAAACCCATGGATTTGGCATATGGAATTTCTCTCTCTGTAAGGCCTGTAGCCCCAACCTATCACCTGCCGTAGGGTGCCAGATCCTGCTGGGAGCAGAATGGCCCCCGGCTTTGCCAGACTCGGGTGGGAGGGGAAGGGCTCGTCAGCAGGAGAATTCCAGCCCCGCTGCCCATCTGGCGCCGAGATGGGCAGCTGTGCGGAGCCACTTGAGGCTGAGCACCCAAGGCCGAGCGCCTCACCTTCCCTGCCGCAGCTGCCGCACTCCCGAGTGGTGGAAATCCCATTTGGATCGGGCAGGCACCAAGAGAGGGGCAAAGGCATCCAGCTGGGAAAAGGGAGGAAGCGGGAGAAAAGGGCAGCCTCCTCCGTCGGCCACTGGCTGCCGACACCCTGCGCTTCCCGCTCTGCCGACAGTCCCAGTTCTCCCAGGCTAACGCAGCTCCAGCTCCCCCCGTCTGCTGCGCTAAAGGGAGACTGGGAAAGCCACTTCCATGGGCATCTGGTGCTTTTTGTGTCGGCTGCCGGGATCTGGGAACGAGGGGTGTGCTGCCGGGATTTGGGAATGGGGGGTGTGCTGCCAGGGTCTGGGAACGGGGGGGTGTGCTGCTGGGATATGGAAATGGGGGGTGTGCTGCCGGGATCTGGGAACGGAGGGTGTGCAGCTGGGATTTGGGAATGGGGAGTGTGCTGCCGGGATCTGGGAACAGGGGGTGTGCTGCCGGGATTTGGAAATGGGGGGGTGTGCTGTTCCTAAGACAACCACTTGACTAGGGACTGAGTCCTTCAGCGTTTGTCCCAAATTTGTCATAAATTTCCGTGCCTGGAGCTTGAGCTTGAAGCAGATGGACTCTGGCAGTTCTGCAGGACAATAAGAAGGAGCAGGTGACTCAGTGGAGAAGCCTGTCTTGACTTCACAAGATGTGTGGACGCTTTGTGTGTGTGTTCTGCCCCTTTAGCTCCTGTGTGCGGGAGCAGTTCTGGAACTCAAGTCGCTTTAATCTGAGTGTTAGAAATGTAGATTTTTTTTTTATTATTTTTTTTTTGCCGTTGTTCTCAGAGCTGCAGGCCCCTTCCAGATTTACTAAGTCATCTCTAGTCTGTGCAGGGTGACAACAAAATGTCTTTGCCACCTCTACATGGGATGCCTGGTTGCCTTTGGGATGAGGCTGCTCCATCAGTAGCTGCTACAGGAGGCCACAGCTTCTTGCAGCTGCTCGGTGCCTGTGTAGTTCAGACTTCTGTTTGGGGACCTGCCTTGGAAAATACTTCGCTGGCCTTGGCTGAAATGAGTTGCCTGGTCATGGCACACCCTGCCTTGTGAAAGTGAGCCTTTCCTGAGAGCTTGGGAGGGTTGGTGGATGGTCAAGGTGAGGCTGTTGGAGAGCTGAGTGGCTCCTGAACCCTAGCAGTTCGTCTCACCTTTAAAGGATGCCCAAGAACCTGAGCTTCCTAAAAATCCTAGAATGGCTTGGGTTGGAATGCACCTTAAAGATCATCTCGCTCCAACCCCCTCTGCCGCTAGGTCAGGTTGCTTGTCTAAACTGGCCTTGAATGCTTCCAGGGGTGGGGCATCCACAGTCTCTCTGCACAACCTGCTCCAGGGTCTCATCGCCCTCAGTGAGGAATTCCTTCCGAATTTCTCATCTAAATCTCCCCTCTTCCAGTTTGAGACCATTGCTCCTTGTGCTATCCCTACTAAAGAGCCCTCTCCAGCTCTCCTATCGTCCCTCTTAAAGCCCTGGAAGGCCCCCAGGAGGTCTCCCTGGAGCCTCCTCTTCTCCAGGCTGTACAAGCCCAGATCTCTCAGCCCGTCCCTGAGGAACGTTACTTGGCACCGATTTCCACTCGGCCGTCGAGCTGTCGAGCGCAGCTCTTTGAGTGCCACCACCCAGCCCATTCCTTATGCGCCGCATGGTCCGTCTGTCAGAAGTAGCTACTGATTGGGGTGGGTTTTTTACTCAGTTGGCCACACTGAGAGGCGTCGTTAATAACCCAAGACCTTCTGAGATTGGTTTAAAAATCTGAAATTCTCGTTTATTTCCAAGCCTTTTCCCTGCTCGTTGTCTTTGTGTCTCTCCCGAAGAAGTTCTGCTGGTTTGTCTCCATCGAACCAATGTTACCGACTCACAAGGGATTCCACCAAACTATCCTCAGCTGGATCTGATGGCCTGTACCTAATGCACAGGGGGAGGTTGTAAAAGATAACTTGCCTAAGTTAGGAGGAATTACACGGAAATGCTCCGCTGGGCCTCTGCTGGTTCTGTGTCCTTGCTGTGAAAAGGGATCTGTTTGCTTCAAAGGATAAAGACCCGACAGGGAATTCCCGGTGATGGTTTCAAGCGAAGCGGCAGCCATCGCTGCTTCCCTTGTTCCTGAACGAGCCTGCGCAGCCTGGAGCCACGTTCCCGCCCTTCCGGCGGCGTGGGTGGCTGCGTTCGCGCTGTGGAAGGCGTGGGAGCGCTGGGGCCGGAGAGACACCCCAGTTTGAGAGTGGTGGTGGAGCTGCCGGGCCTGCTGACCTCGCCCCAGGCGCAGCGCAGGTGTCTCCGGCCACGCTTCCCTTTCTTCCAAGTGGATTTTAAACTCTTTGGAGCGGGCGTTTCTGAGGAATTCTTTCTTCCCCTCCCAGCGTGCCCTCGCTCCTGCCATTGCCACTGCCGTTGGTCACTGAAGTTTTGCATTTTGTTCTCTCTTCTATAGGACGGACGGAGCCCGCGTCCCATCCCTTTGCCCGGATATGAAGTCAGTCTGCCGGCTTCCGGCGAGAGGTTTGAGGGGAAACACGTCTTTAAGCTTTACCAGTCCCAGCAAACTCTGTATTTCAGCGCAGAAGATGAAGAGCTCCAGATGAAATGGATGGGAATTCTCACCAAAGCGGCCAAAGGGGAACTTGAAGAGGTGGCCGAAGGGCTCGGCAACCCGTAGAGCGAGTCGGGTTCGGATTCTTTTCGATGTGCTGCCGAAGCCTCCCTCCCACAAGGGTATCTGTGGCACTTTGGGATCTGTCTGCCTTTCTGTTTTCCTGTGGCCACCCAGGAAATCCGGCCGTTCCTCTCCTTTCGTCGCCCATCTCTCGCGGGCGGCCGTTCCCCGGCATCCGTTACGTGAAGGGACGAGGCGGTTGTGGTTGGTGGTGATTTTCAAAGCGAAAGACAAGAAGCGTGAACTTTAACAAAGGCGGCGGCGCGGCGGCCTCTCCTTTCGCCAGCCGTCTGGTTGCTCCTTCTGGTTGCCATCGCGTGCAGGATGTGTATAGACTGTGAGGAGCTCGCAAAAATGCCGCCTTCTAAGTTAAGTGTTGTAAAGGCTTGTGCTGGTCGCCGACGTCCCGCTCTCTGTCCTTCCCCCCCCCCGGGTAAAAGGTCTTTGTGAAGTGTGAGCTGAATAGTCTCCCTTTGCTCAAACTCTCTCTCTGCTCTTTGGAGGCGCCTCGCTGCCCTGGCGAGCGCTGTAAAAGGGGCTTCGGAAAACGATGGCCGACTGCGCAGGAGAAGCCGAGAACAGGGAGAAGCCTCGAGGCTTTTAAGCATTTCTAATCTTGTTTTCTTTTGAAGCCAATCCCTTCCTGCCCTCACCTCGAACCCATTCTGATGTAAGTGAGCAAACCTTTTTATACTGCCCACTGGGCTGCGATCAATAAACCAGAGCATTTTTCGTACACGCGTTACAAAAAGGTGACTTTTTCTGTTGGCTTGGTTAATTTAAAAGTGACCTGGGGTTTATTTATAGAATTTGTAAATACTGTTTCATAAGCGTTTTAAGAATTTTTAAGATCTCGGCCGCTGAACAGGATTTAGTGCGTAGAGCGAGAAATATTTGTATGAAGTGCATTTGTAATTTAATTTCCCTGTTCGCCTGTATTTGTCTTCATTTCCAAGTGAAATACTTCTCTATTTAAATAAAAAGTCATGCAATGAACTCCTGAGCCAGATTTCCAAGGCACGGCAAAGCTTTAAGTCGACACCTACTAGAGGTTTCAAACAACCAACCAAAAGAGCCAAAGGAAGAACAAGAAGGCCTGTCTGTTCCTAGTGGTAGTAAGCATGTAGTAGTGATGGATGAAAAGGAAATAAAACCTGTCCCAGTATTGTCTTTTGAAATGGTTTGCTTTAACTTTTGTTTCCTTGTCAGCCTTCTGCGTTTTCTGAGAGTGGCAGGAAGAAAGCAAAGCTACCGTACAGCTTCAGGTTTTCAGAGGACTGTTGAAAATTAGTGAGTTGAAAATTAGCAGAGTAGTTTCTGTTGGGTGACTGACGAAAAAGAATTCTTTTCAGTGGCTGTTATTTCCTCCCCCAAGCTTCCCTGGAAATGTAAGGCTGTAGAATCCTTGCCTTGAAAATGGACTTCTTTTCAGAATACTTCTGGTTTAGGGTGGTTGTGTTTTGGGTTTTTTTTGTTTCCAGGGGTTGTGGTTAGCTTGGGGGTTTTTTTATGTGTTCTTTATTTTTTGGTTTTTCCTTTATTACTTCACTTGATTGGGTTTTTTTTTTGCTTTGTTCCCAAGAGAGAGATGGGATGGGAGAACGATAAACCCAACCAACCAGAGTGCAGCTTTCAAAGCAGAACTTAAGAAGACAGGGAATAAACACTACAGGCTTCCTGGAATTCTGCTTATTTCACGTATCCTGCCAAGGCAAGGAAATAAACTACTTTTTTCTGCTTTTTTTTTCTTTTCTTTTGCAACTTAGGAGCATAAAAGAAGGCCTGAGATGATGGGCCCTCCAGTTCCCATGATGCTGAAAAGGCATTTGGCTACCAAGAGCTTACGTTGTAGGTCTTGCCTTTGCTTCTTGTCGTGTCATTTCTGTCTGTAGTATCTCACAGGTCTATGAGGTGTCTGGTTCCACAGATAGTTGCAGATGCAAAAGGAGAAAATTGCTTGGTTTAGCTCTCGCATTGCTACAGAACAGACAAACAGAAAGGAGAAACCTCCCAAAACTTACTTTTTTTTTGAAAATAACCTGTGAGTTCAGACAGACCTGCTTTGCCAATGCATTTTTCATGAGCCCAGGAGCATATCTGGCGTATTTGCCTCCGAGAGCCACATGAAACAGAAAGTTTTCTTGTGTCTAAGACTGTTTGTTACTCCAGTCACCCTTCTAGTAAGAGTTATGGAAACGGCTCCATCATACGTGACTAAGTAGCTCAGAGGAGGGTCATGTCAATGTCAGGATTTTTTTTTACTACTTTAGGAAAGGAGAAGCAGCAGATCTCTTGCTTCTTGTACAGAACGCTAGGTTTCCAGCATTTCAGCTGTTGATGGAGAAGAACTGATGTCAAATGAGAAAGCTAAGTGTGCTCTTTTATTCTGAAAGAACTATGCTGTGCTTTTGCTCCATCTCTGAAATGGAGCATCTTTTTTTTTTTTTTTTCATTTATTGGTTTGTTCCAAAAAAAAAAAACCAATGAAGTCATCAGTTGACTAGGCATTTATGGAGGCAGACCATGAACTCCAAGACAAAGAGGGAAATATTACCTTGTTCAATTCCTCTGCAAGGCAGCAATACTTGATTCTCATTCTTTGGGAGGAGGGAACGAGCGACCAGGGATTTTCTTGCCTATTTGGCATCGTTTCCCAGAAGGAGCTGCCCCGCAAGACCAAGACTGCGTTCAGAGTGGGGGTCGCTCTCTCGGGCAACCACTTTGCTCCCCTCATTGCCTTTCTCCAGCACAGGGAGCATTTAGCTGCTAAATATAAGTGACCTTAACAGACACCTTCCTTTTTTTGCCTACCTTCTATTTCTCTTTTTCTGTTCTTCGGTCCAGGTGGGGCAGAGCAAGGTTTTTGCCTTGAGCTGGTGCTTTCGTCTGGGTTGTCACTTGGCCAGGCGCCCTGCGGCACCAGGGAAGCCTGGGGGGAGTGAAGTGGTTGTGTCTTCACAGAATCACAGAATGTTA
>VWZK01018446.1:29954-42322 GCA_013396935.1 Baryphthengus martii | reverse complement strand
CTCTGTGGAGTTTACCCTGAACTCTAAACCGAGACAGGTGTAAATCCAAGAAAAGATTTTAGATAGTGTAAAAAAAAAGATCCAAGACTTCTAGTTTTTTTCATTTTATACAAGGAGTCACATTGTAATATAGAATACAATTTTAAGATTAGTTAAGAAGCACTAGTTATGCAATAAGAGACATTCTAAGCAATTCTCATTCAGAATATGAAATTTGTTTTAAAATATAAGATACAGTGATAGATAATTTACTCTTCTTCTGTTACTTGGCAGAGTTGAAATATTCAACTATTTTTTGATTCCTGGAATTATTAAAACAACTGAAATTAGAAAAAATAATCAATATGTTGTAAATGGAAAAAGAGACTGAATCCTCAAACCACGCTGGGCTGCCATAGCAACTTTCAACTTGATGTGGCTGTAGAGTCATACTTAGTCAGTAAAAAAATCCCAAACAAACAGAACAGTACACCTCAGTATAGTGAAATTCAGATTTTCACTGAGGTCTGTGACTCAAGTGAGACAGTATTTTATTCCAGGGATAGAGAAAATCACGTATTCAAAAATTCTTGTGAAGACATTTGGGGAAGATGATGAGATACACTGGGAGTAGCTCTGAGAGGTACTGTTGGAGACACACAGACAGAGAGACTTTGAAGACAGGAGACTCAAGAGGTGTCAGGAGAGGATCTGGGGCAGAACTAACAGGGCTGCAGAAGAGGACATTGAAGTGATATCCAGAGGATGCCATGATATATCCCCAGGATGGTGTACTGCACAACTGCGACCGCTGCTGAGCTGCTAACCTTCCTTCTGGAGAGAGACAACATCCTGTAAGGGACAGGAAAGTCATGTAAATACCAAAACTGTACATATTTCCGTGATTGAATATTTTTGGTATCTGAGTCCATTTAGTGTCTGCAGTTTTGCCTTAAGTCTGACACAACAGTATCCAGGTTTTTTCCTGACAATTTTGCTGATTGCATGAATAATCCTCCCCCATTCCCTTCCTGTGAGCAGCTGAAAAATTTAGATTAAGCCACCCATGTTTTCATAACAGTATAGAAGCAGCGGCATACTCTTGACTTACGTGGCTGAGAGATAGCAAACGAACCCAAAAAAGGAAGCAGCTTCTCCATCTCAGGTGAAATCAGCCATTCCCTCTGAGCAGCCTGCTTTTTCTTCCCAGTGATTTAAATCCCATTTCAGTTTCCCTGGGCAATCATTCAGAGTCTCCACATAACCTGCTGTGACTGAATCACAACATTTAAACGATCTCAGCTTAGCTGAGCTAGATGACAGTCCTAAATATCCTAACCCTTTTCAGTGTATATTCAGATGGATGAGATTTAAGCACCAAAAGGAGTTCAGGTTTCTTCTACACACCTTCCTGCAGTCAGTTACAGCTTTCATGTATTAACTGTAACTTCTAAACAAAGTTGTAGAAAATGGTTATGCTGATGTTTTCAGTACTAAAATCTGCAGACTTTAATATGTATCTACCTTTTTCATATGGTGTACTACATATGTTTACCCACAGGATAAGTGCTCTTCTTTACTTCTATGCTGTTTGACTTGCATTCAGCTTCAAACTAAATAAAGGAGTGTGCACACGTGTTGAGGATCAAATGTGGAATCTCAAGACCATGCTACTCCAGTCATATGCAAACATAAAGCTGCTGTGTAGACTGGAAACTCATTTACCAGCTTGAAGCACATTTAGGAACCTAAATGAATGTGGGAACCTAACTAAATAATGCTCTTTTATGAATACCGACTTTGCAATGCACTTGGACATGTGCTTTTGTGAGAGTCAGTTTATTCCGATGTCAAAGAAGATCTATATGTAATCACTGAAGAGTAGCTATTGTCATATAAATTCAAATAGTGCATTTAAAGTGCACTATCTTCCATTGTCCTACGACTGATTTTTCTGTAAAATGCTAATTGATTTCAGTAGTATTTATATGCCTGCCCAAAATGTTGACATGATATAGCCTTCACGTTTTATAGCTTTGTAGATAGAAGGCTGAAGTTAAAGACACTGAAAAGAAAATTACATTTTTCAGAATTTAAAGAATCACTTGAACTGACAGAACAGCCAATACAGAAAATACTTACTAATAAATTATATGTTACAACACAAAACACATAAGGTTCACCTACTTACCTTCCATTTCTCAAACCCTTTTGGAAATTATTTCTAAAAGGAGATATGATTTTTCAATCTGTAATGTTCACTGTCAACTACTATAATAAGGGAGCAGACAATCTTTATATCATGTAAACTAAAATTGTAGAATGTCACTGTGCTTTTTCAAAAGTGTAAAATTGTTCTAAAAATAAGACTGCCAATAGTCCGAAACAGCAAAAAAAGTATGATTCAGTGTATATAATTTTCATTGAAAGATGCTGTAGGTAGTAATAAAGCAACAGCAAACAGTCAGTATAAGAGGAAGACAGTAGACCTACTAAATATAGTTTCATAGTTTGGCACTGTCCAGCCAAAGCTCAGGAGGTCCAAGAGGACACAAATGTCTTGTATTTGCAAAGTGCATATTCAAGGTTTATATAAACTAAAGGGACTTCAATCGCACAGAGCTCTCCATGACAGCTGGCACCCTGGATTAGAATCATAGAATAGAATCGTAGAATGGTTTAGGTTGGAAGGAACCTTCAAAGGTCATCTACTTCAACCTCCCTAGAGTGAGGAGAAACATCTTTACTAGGTCAGGTTGCTCAGAGCCCTGTCAAACCTGATGGGTTGTAAGATATGCCACAGTAAAGTAAGGCATCAAAGATGGAATAAAAAATAAATAAATAAATAATCTGGTGAAAGATAGTGATAATTTATGCACAATAATCTAAATCCAAAGGATAGATACCTAAATCTTCCACATGCTAAGGAGTAATACAGACCCCACAGAATTTTTCTCCAGAAAAAATTCTTTAGGTATTTATGGTAGGCCTGAGTTCCATACCTACATTCAAACAAAACAGTTGAGATTTAGTTACCTCAATATAGTAACCTAGTGTCATTTTTTTGTCCTAGGATGCTACAAATGTTGTATAGGTATATTAGCTGGATTTATGGTTATCAGCGCCTTTTGGGACAAAATCTGGAAACCAAAAAAAGTTTTTCCACAGTGCCTAAAGTTTTATTAGATGTTTATACAAAGATAAATCTCATCTGGTATCTGCAATTAGTATTGTGTCTAACACTGAAGTCTATGCTCCCTCTCTAGTCAACTGAGTGTAGTGTTCCCAGCAGGTGGAGACTAGAGAACTAGTCAGCTGACAAAATTTAGCTGTCTGGTTTACAATGACAATAATCAATTTCTGAACTCCTTTGGTTTTATTGATTGCAAATGTCTTCATTGACTATAATGTGAGATTACACAGCTAACTCACCCAATACCTAAATTTGATGTCTAAATCTGGAGTTGATTACACCTTAAATGTGTTATGAAAAGTACAGTATTCCTATAGTGCTTCTCACTCCTTTGGGAGAGGTGAGCAGTTCAGCATCTATATCTCTTTACGGCTAGTTGGATTCACAAACTCTGATCTTAATGCTTTTGATTATAGATAGCCTTGGAATTTATAATTAATGTGACTGTACTGAGTTCAGTAAACAGTCCAGTGTTCAAAATTATTTTTGTTCAAATACATACTAGGGGAAGGAAATGACACCCTTGTTTTGTATATTAATACCTTGACGAAAATGCTGGACCAGAAATTATATATATTATCTTTTATGTCATAGGCTACTGGTTATAAAACTTACTGTGTATGCACCAGTCTCCTGCGTGACTTTAAATATGTAGTATTCATTTGATCTGGAGAATTGCATAGGACATAATAGTCTCTCTGAATCTTTAGTTTTCCTTTGGTAAAATGAAATATCAGTACTTTTTTACTTTATGGACTCCTGATGTACCGTATTCAGCTAACATGAGTAGTGTGATTTTAGTCCTACAAAGTATAACTAAATTATGAACTGTATTATTTGCAGCAAATGTCTTTTATCTTTTATTTTCATTATTCATACTTACAGTTGTTCAACAAAAATGTTAAGGTCCTTATCAAAATAGTTCTGTACTGATGAAATAAAATACTCATTTTCTCTTAATGTAGACTGAACATTCAGTACCATTTAAGATTCTGTTGGAAAATGTTAGGTTTTAATAATCATGCAAAATCAATCCATTAAATTTCAGAGTAGAGGTTTCAAGATAGTAAGAAGAGGGAAAACTGGATTTTGAATTCAATTACTTCACTGAAACATATTCAGGTTATCCCTGAATTCAATAACCTCTGAAATAAGTGGGTTTAGTATTACTATAACTGCTATTGCAGATTCACTTTCCAGGTTCCTAAGTCTTTCTCCTTCTTTGTGTACACATGTACAAATTCGCTTAATAAGTCACATTATCTTTCAATATTCTTGAAACTTTGTCCTTTCTTTAATTATAATTTGCAATATAAACCAGTCTCTACCTCAAAATATACTTTTCTGACTTTGCCCGCTCCCTACCCTGCTTTAGGCTTAATGAAAAGCAGTAAACTGATAATTAGCTGCCCTAAACACCTTAGGTATTAGGGGAAAAAACCCAAACATCTGTGAAGTATTATCAAATATAGTCATAGGAATTTACACTGTTTATTTCCCTAGTAATCTTATAGGTTACTCTTAATGTTAAATTTGACATTTGTAAATTTATTAAAAAAATACAGATTATGTAGGGCTTTCATTTATCACAGAATCACAGAATGACAGGGTTTGGAAGGGCGCTCTAGAGATCATCTAGTCCAATCTCCCTGCCAGAGCAGGAACACTTAGGGCAGTCCACATAAGAACACATCCAAGTGGATTTTGAAATCTCTAGAGGAGATTCCACAACGTCTCTGGGCAGCCTGTTCCAGTGCTCTGTCATCCTCACAGTAAAGTTTTTTCCCATGTTGAGGTGAAACTTCCTGTGTTCCAGTTTGTGTCCATTGCCCCTCGTCCTATCACAGGGCACCACTGAAAAGAGACTGGTCCTATCCTCCCCAAACCCACCCTTCAGATATTCATAAACATTGATATGATTCCCTCACAGTCTTCTCTTCTCAAGGCTAAACAGCCCCAGGTCTCTCAGCCTTTCTTCGTAAGAGAGATGTTCCAGTCTCTTAATCATAGCCCTCCATTGGACTGTCTCTAGTACTTACCTGTCTCTCTTGAACTGGAGAGCCCAGAATGGGACACAGAATTCCAGATGTGGCCTCGCTAGGCCAGTATAGAGGGGGAGAATATATATAGTGAAAATTGATAGCTATATTTTTGCTGTGATTAATTCTTCTTATACATTATTGAAAGTACAATCAAACACTGAATGTATGTATTAGTCACTTTCTCTCCAAGTACACATGCAAAAATGCACATGCAGATGCATATGCCCAGAAGAAAAATTAGTTATATTCTTGAGAGAAAACTTAATTATATCAGGTAGAATAAAATGCACCTTCTTGAAGTAAGTGTCTGCATTCTGTATGTAGTCAATGAAACTGAAAATGAGTACTTCTGAAGACGTCCTGAGTGAAAACACTTAAAATGGGTGTCTCATTTTACGCATCTATTAAGAGGGAAAAATAGCAGAGGTGAAAGTTATATCAACAAACTTCAAACATGTATAAGACAGCTAGCTCTAAAACATAGATGCCTAAATTTATGATCTTAAATACCACCATGGAATTGCTTTATAGTCCTCTCCAGAGGCTCCTTTATCTGATCTATTTAGGATATTCATTTGGACTGAGATAAATTGCCACCTTGAGACACTTATTCTTTCTGTTAGCTAGAGAAGTTTCTAAAGTGACATTCCAGAGATTAAACAAATTTCACCCAAGATGGCAACTATTTAAGACGAAGTCAGATTCTGAAGTTAGTCAGAATAGATCGCCTTTTTATGGAGAGGTATTATAGCTATCATAAAGCTACATCCCATCAAAAGTGCCTTTTGACATACATAAAGCATAGCTGAGGCTGATGAAGATGCACCAGCATTAACATTGATGACTAAAAAATAAGCCGGGTCTCAAGTAAGCAAACAAGGCTTTATAGAAATAATCTGAATTGTTTTTTCAAAACTCAATTTGATGTTTAGAGAGAGGAAAAAAAGTAAAAGGCTGGTAAACACATGCCAAATGAACCAAGAAAACAATCAACCAAATAAAAGATGTCTGGAGTAAAAAGACAGAGGAATATTCACATAGAACTTAAGTTCATCCATTTGTCAACCTAACACAAATATTAATGATATTATTATGATAGATTACATCATAAATAATTGCACTTTAAAAAATCTCATAAGATTATATCACTTTTTGTCTTCTCATCCTTTCCTCAGTTTTAAAAATGAGGTAAAGACTCTGATTTCTTTCTAGAGATCTTTGTGGTATAAAAATTGAGGATTATCAAGAGTATATATTTTTAGAAGTTAGGGCTTACATTTAATACTTTCATCAAGACTTAGTTAATTCAAAGATCGTTAGGGAGTTAATGCATGTAATTTTCTTCTTTATTCAATCCGTTTAGGCAATTATAGGCTTCCAGGATGTGTAACCAGTCCTTCTACAAAGTAATGATTTAATTTCTTTTATTCCAACCAGTCATATTTGAATCCTTTTGTGGCAAAAGATCAGGCCAGATGCCTTTGACTGTGCAATAGTGCTATGAACTGTAGGAGTCAGGTCAGGAGTTTGTAGATCTCTAGGGAAGCTGAATGGCAACTCAAAAGACTGTCACTGAGAATGTGATGTTAGTCACTTCATTTTTTTCCATTTCAATGGCCTCGATATTATTCTCATGTGAAATATACACACTACCACATAATATTTCAGAGGGGGGTACCAGAACATTGACCCTGAATTCTAGTCGTTGGCTTTTGCCAGTATACAAAATTTATGTTGGGTATTCATATAAACAGGTCTTTTCTTCTTTAAAAGACTGTTCATTTCTAGAGGGGGATTTTTAAAAGACCTAAACTATTTACCAGCAGTGATTAGATCTTTTAGAGAAAAATACACAGCCTGTACATGCTAATTGTTTTCACTAACTTTACACCAACTTCTTGCTTTTTTTAGAAATTGCACTGAGTCTTCTAATAAGGCACCAACACTGATGATCATCAGAAATCTTTTCTACTGGTAGAGATCTATGTACATTTATTTTATTCCGCAATATAAAGTAACTGAAATTAGTACTATTAATTACCTGTGGTTTACGTTTCTGCTACTGGACTGAATGAGTCAAACTTGCAGTACAAATGGAAAACAAACAATGAAAGCTGTATTTTTCACTTAAGAGGAGGAAGGAGGAAGGCAAGATAGCCTCCTAGGAAAGCTCCAACTTTTTTTTTTTGTTATTTTAGTGGATATCCAATTGGTGCCTAAAATACCATGAATAATTAATGAGGAATGAACAACAACTAGTAAAAGTATTAAGAACGGTCAGAATATAATTTAATTTCAGTCTTCAAAGTGACGTGACTAAATATAATCAATGCTATGTGCTCAGTGCCAATGCTTAGTCTATGACAGTTTAAAGGTTGATTTATTGATCATGTCTATTCAAGAAACTCTTTAATTAAAAGGTGAAGAATATTGTAGATTTATTGAATGTTCTGTGCTAACAAAAGCCAGTAAGAATCTTACGCTTCCTCCAATGAACTTACGATTAATAAAACTTTTATGGATTACAATATTATTTGCTATGCATTATAGATACATAAAAGAAGTATCTGAAGTAACTCCCTAGATGTATTAAAGGACAGCTGCTTGTCCGTTACAATATACTATTTAAGTGAAAATTTTTTGAGGAGTAAAACAACTCTAATATGGCACTGAAATTCTTCTATGACTCATAAAGACACAGTAAGTAGATACAAGTTACATGAATAAAACCCAAGTCGAAAGCTGCTTAACTTCCCTTTTTTTGTTTGTAAGACATTAACAGGACAAAATGCACAGCAAATACTGTCATGTTTTCCCTTCCCTTTTCCATTTTGCTATCAATTGCAGTTGTATTAACAACGGGTTATATGGCAATCATTGGTTTTGAACATTTACCAGGTCCTTGCTTCAAGAAATATAAAAAAAAAATAAAAAAAAAATTGTTCTTGCTGTATATTAGATGCTAGAAGCCATAATGTTGGGCATTGTTGCTGCCTATCACATATTGTGTTTATAGCCTTGAATTCTATCCCCTTTAGAGTAAAGTTTAAGTGTTGGTTTTGATGGAAGCGGTATCTCATCACTGGAAGACGTCTAATTTCTACTGTAATCCTTTTACTACTAGTTAACTCCAAAGAGACTTAGAGTCCTTCGTGATAAAAAGCATCAGACAGGAGTCAGAAACCTCAGAATTTAAGATAGAACTCAGAAACACCTTAGGAAAAAGTTTTCTATTCTACAAGTAGTATGAAAACAGACTCATAGCTGTTTGTGCAAATTAGTAGAATCATGAACTTTGAAATGAAAGCTTAATTGAAAATAGTTATTTTCTATTGTTATCTAGAAACTTTGAAAAGTAGAAAAATACAATAGAAGGGATTTATATAAATGTAACTATAGAGAGAAAGAGGGGTGGGAGGGAAGAGGGGATAGAGGAGAGGGGAGAGAACACGAGTTAGCAAGTGAGTACACATCTCTTCTGTCTCCCATTTGTGGTATGACTACTCTTTGGCAGAATTTTATTTTTTTTTTTTATAACATATTGGGCATTCATCAACACAACTTTTGTTGTACTAGTGAATAGTCATTGTCCAGGTATTTTTTTCAGATCTATCTTTATTAATCCATGTCTCTACAGGTTTTTTGACAAGGTATCATAGCTGCAGTTTTTGACACTACCCTTGATGTTGAATATTAATTATTTGCATTGATGTGAACTTTATTGATAGCTGCTTGGAAATCAGTTGGTAGTAAATACAGGAAACTAAATGAGTGCAGAGCTATTTTATGACAATACATTAATTATTTTATTTCTATGCTTAGACTGGATTTTGATTTTTTTTATTTGTTTTGTTTTGTTTTCTTAGAAGGATATTCTGCCTTAATTATTATTATAATGACTCATTTGGCTAGGGTTCTGTTAGCTGAAATTTATCCACATAAAGGGAATCATTCAGCTTAGTCATCTTGCAAGACTAAGAAAGTACATATAAATTAGTATGATTCTCATAAGCATGCTTGGTATAAAATGTTTAAGGGGAAACACAAATAAAATTATTGGCAATTTAAACTATGCTCCAATTTGCAGTACAGATTAAAAAGAGCAAATGGCAGTGGCAAAGTTATATTAAGAGGTGTAGGACTATGAAGAACAAGACTGAAAGATTCACACATTTGTATGGCAGACACAAGTCAGTATGCAAATGGCATTCCCCTGGAGTATGCATTCTCCTATTTATCACGAATACAGTTTCTTTCACAGAAAGAGGAAGCAATGATGATATGGATTGCCAGTATCACAAAACACCAAATGTAGTTTTCTCTGCAGAAGAGCAATAGATTTTTGAGCCTGCTACAACTGTATCTGATAAAATTGAGTGATCCTTAAGTCAAACACAATTACTTCTGCTGCATTTGAAAAAAATGCTGCTATCAAAACTATTTGCAATTTTACCACAATATCTGGACCTCAATGTTTTTCTGGTTATCCAATTATCTAGGATCCAGAAGTTCTGAAACTGTAAATATGTATTTATATGAAATAAATATTTCAAGGTTGTGATTAATTCTGCTCTGTGCATAATATGAATAAAATTGTTAAGAAAGCTAAAAGGGAATAAGCTTCATGATTTCTAGGGTAACTTGGAAAGTTCTAATTCTGTATTCACAAATCAAGTATCTGTGACTTGTTGTTTTTTTTTTTTTTTTTTTTTTTTTTTTGTCTGGGAGGAAAATGGCATAAACTGCTGACAAGTAAAGTTGGTAACATTCTTTTTCCAGAAGTTTGTTCCTTTACTTCGACACTGAAACTATTTTAACCTAATTTGGGAATACCTCATTCATGGAGGCACCCCATAAAGCTAAAGACTATTTAGAAACTTTTTACCTGGCTTTTGAAAAGCGGTGTAGGACTGAACACATTTATAGAATAGTCCTAGGTGGAGTTGAAAACAAAAAAAAGATACAAAACCAAATCATATGCAGTAAGTTTAAAACAAATGTGGTCTTTTTTCTCGTAAATAAACCAGCTGATAACTTTTTGTATATTCAAGCAATTTTTTCTAAATTATCTCTTCCTTTCAGAAAGCAATGCAAACTGGAATTTTGAAACCAGGTGGTGATTACAATGTACCATAATAAAAATATCTGCATTCTGTAGTAGTAGTATGACATCTACAAAAGTAAGTCATGCTTCAGCCTATAGTGAATAATATATAAATTTATACTGTAGGTAAAAATCATTTTAAAATAATAAAAATCCTTAAAAACCTTATTATCTCTGAGACTTAGACAGTAGGAGTATCTTTATACTAAATACTTTGTATTAGATAATGATACCGTTAGATACCCTTGTTTACATTGTCCTAAATAAAATAAGTATCAGTATCACATCAATAACTTCTTGAAGGACTGGAATATTTCCTTGCTTACCAAAAGAAAAAGATCGTTTTTAGGAAAAATGCACAAAAAAAATATAATGGAACAAAAAGAACAATGACTACTTAAGTAACTTAATAATCATATGCAGATTTAATATCATCCTGCCAAACTGCTAGAGGATATAATGTAATCGGAGAATATCACTTTACAAGTATCCCTTGAAAGACTTGATGGGCTGTATGCACTTAAATCCTTGGTACAAATCTAGTCTAGCAATGAGGGCAAAATTGAATTTTACTGATCCAAGTTGCTAATGCAAGATTTCTTCTACCACAGAAAGTAGGCATGTGTTTGAACAGGGCAGATGGTGGAAATGGACTGGTGAGCTGCAGGAAGGAATAGCAATTTCATCATATCAATTTAAATCTAAATGTAAATATATGCTCACTCACCTTCAGATTCTGCCCCTCTACTCTGCATTTATGAGACCCCACTGTGCCCAGTTCTGGAGTCCCCAACATAAGAAGGACATAGAGCTCCTGGAATGTGTCCAGAGGAGAGCAACTAAAATGATCAGAGGGCTGGAGAAACTCCCTTATAAGGACAGGCTGAGCAAGTTGGGGTTGTTCAGCCTAGAGAAGAGGAGGCTCCGAGATGACCTTATAGCAACTTTCCAACATCTGAAGGGGGCCTATAAGAAAGCTGGGGTAGGGCTTTTTACACAGGTGCATAACGAGAGGACAAGGGCAAATGGTTACAAACTTGAAGAGGGGAGATTTAGGTTAGTCTTTAGGAAAAAATTCTTTCCTGTGAGGGTGGTGAGATGCTGGAACAGGTTGCCCAAGGAAGTTGTGATTTTCCCATCCCTGAAAGTGTTTAAGGCCAGGTTGGACGGGGCCCTGAGTAACCTGATCTAGTAGAAGGTGTCCCTGCCTATGCAGGGGAGTTGGAACTAGATGATCTTTAAAGTCCCTCCCAACTCTAGCCATTCTATGATTCTATGATATATATATGAATTTTCACGTAAAGGCTACTGACTTTTTACAAATCATATATGCAATTCTGTTCAGATATATAAAAAAATCAGTTTAAGATACTGCTTGAACTGGATTTACATTCAGCAGGATAAAGTGGCAAAAGATCACTTTCAATACTTTCAAAGTTATCTCTCTTTAAAGAGACATAAACAGTAGTAATTGGACCAAATGAATGACATTTTCATTGAATCTGGCTGATCATCTGCAGCCAAAATATCTGCAAATTTTATGCACCTTTTGATGTGTTTTACATCTCTTTGAGGAAACTGCATAAGTTGAAAAAAGCTCAACGGGCTAGTCATATGAAACTTCTTTTTATCTATGTGGCTATCCCAGATATATATGACCTTTATAAGAATCCTAAAAAAAATAATAAACAAATAGAAAAAAAATGCATTGACATAACTTTGGGACATTAACTGGGGTATTGGATTGTGAATCCTGCTATGGGATGCCCTCTGTTTAACTTAGGCTTCTGATTTGTACCTTAATTTCAGACGTGCAATGGACATGTATACCTAAAAATAAGTAATTTTCCCATATAGTTTTTAGAAATAGATACATAAGTTAGAAGCCCTAATAGGGAAATTCTGTCCTCCTATTTTAAGTACTCATTTCACTTTTCATATGTCCGTGACTGAGTATGAAATCACTGGACCCTGAACTTTGACATCTACAGGGAAAGGCTGAATCACAAAGTGTTTCCAACAAAAACTTATTAAAAATATACTCTTTTTT
>VWZK01018446.1:0-29928 GCA_013396935.1 Baryphthengus martii | reverse complement strand
GTGGTTTTTTTTTTTTTTTTTTTTTAAATCAAATATTTACTCAAGCTACTGGAGTGGCCTTTTGTTAGGCATATAACTAAACAGTGTAATAGCAAATGATAGCAATCAGTTTAAAGAAGTGAAGTTCATACTAAATTCTCCATTAGTTAAAATTAGTTCACAAGTTCTCCTTGAATGAGCGTCTCTAATAGACTACTTAGGTTTTGGTTTAAGACAAATAAACCCGTTGGGAAGTAGAAGTTGTCCTGAAAGCATAGGATAAGGTGTCACTGTGCAACAGTATATTCAGATTATATATATTATATATATGTTGTGAAAAGCTTATCATATTCCTTTGAGCTTTTCTCTGATGTTTAGCCAGGTTTCATTTGATGTGTACATCTGAAGATCTCAACCTGAAAACAGTTCCCTACTCTAGCTATCTCCATACTGGATTACATTCAGTTTTACTACAAATCTCCATCTGAATTTGGAGACTATATAGGGCTGGTTTTGATTTCGTATCAATTTTAATTTCCTGACAAAGGTCAAATACTGCAACATGTTATATAGAGAAGCAGTGATTCTTACACATTGATCCCACCCAAGAGCTGTGAAAACAGAACTTCTGCACTCCTTTACATGATTAAAAAGAGGAACACTCAACATCTGGCAGATCTGTAGCTATCTAAAACTTTCAATATATAATGAGTTTAAAGATCAATATGAGTACACAAAGGAAAAAGTACAATGTGTCCAGTCTTTTCCTGCCTGCTGTTATTGACAGGGGCACACAGCAAGCATTGGAAATCTGCCTGACTATCATCACTGAAAAAAGTATGCAGAAGTTACGCAGTCTGCCACATGCTACTGACTCGAGATAATTGTTATACCAGTTTGGAAATATGGGATCCGAGGTTTAAAAAAAAAATGTATCTAAAATTATCTGCAGCATTGACCAACCTTTCTCTTTAGGAAAAGAAGAAAGTATAAAGGCCAGAGAAAAAGAGAGGAAATAATAGAAGTAGAATGAGGTCAGAGTGAAGAAGCCAGAGAGCAGGCAGTCAAACAGCTGGGCACAACAGGGAGAGTGCTGGTTTATAAAAGAGTCTAACGTCTGCAGAATTAATGCACTGCGTACAGAGATGTGAGCCATGAGAGTATTGCATTTGGCAGAGGAGTAATACAAATGAAAGCTTCCCTTTGAGTAGATAGAAAGTGGCCATGCAGCTGATACAAATATTTCTTTCTGATGTATTATGCTCTTTCATAAAGAAAGATGCTTTGTTGAATAGAAGTGATGTGTTGTGCTTTCCCATCGTGATCCATGTAAAATATTAACTCAACAACATCACATCACATTTTTTCTACTGTATTACTTTGACTGTACATAAAACAAATTGTTTCCCTTTTATGCTTAGAAGAATAAAGAGGCTTTCCAAGAGTTAGAGAGCTATGATACCACTTACGAAAGAAAGATTTTTTTATTTTTTTTTTAAAGAGAGAAAAGTACACTTCAGCAAAACTAAGTTACTATCAGTAATAGCCAAATCCCTGTGAAGGTACTTGTATGACATACAAATAAGTACATTTATCATTAAGTATTAAAGTCTTCTAGGCTTCAATCTATAAATATAATAGTGTGCAAACTGTGCAAAAAACAAAAAAAAAAAATTAAAAAAAAATTGTATTTAAAAGTGGCATTTTGTTCCTAAAAAAATAGCTGTATTTCTACTGAAGTTAGTGGAACTATATTTTTTCATATATGATGTGCTGAATATGTGTAGGTATTTTTCAGATGTCAAGTTATATCACACTGCAAATAAGTCCACAATTTGTATTATAATAAAATCAGATTAAATATTCTCCACTGTGCATCTTCTCAATCATATAAAACACGTTTATGATCTAAATACCATTTATGTTTTTTACTCATCTCTAAAGACACTTACCCCATTTCCTCAATCACTTAAGCCATTACTTTCATTCTCTATGAGTTTATGTTAATTCAGCTATTCCATACCAGATTTTTCCTTCAAAAAATATTGAAAACATTGATTGCGTTTTGTTTAGAGATGGTATTATGAACTGTCATCTTTTTACTAATCATGAGACTAATTTATCCTCTATTTCATCCTTTTCTGTGTCTATTGATTATTCTATCGATCTTTCTATTCATTGTGTGTTTGCTCTTTTGGACTTGTAACAGAATGTCCCTTTTATTCCTTGTTTCCATTGGTTTTCTCCAGACAACCATTAAAAGCTGGCAATGCGCTTATTGTAAAGTCAACTCTTTAAAATTTATTCTGTGATAAGTAATTGATCCCCAATAAAGATTGTTTTATCTCTACAATCTAAAAGACAAAACAGATTAAATTTGAAGGAGAAAAAGTCATTGTTACTGAAGGAGAAAGAAAGAAATAGAATGATGCAAGAACTGTCTATGGAAAATATTTAAAACAACAGCATATAAGACTGGGTTTAAGGCCCCTAAAAGTGAAATTTGAAACAATGAAGAATTAATATTATTCAAATTTAAAATATCAGATACAACACCGTCTTCTGATTGTAGTCAAAAGATGGTGACTGACTAGTGTGATATGACTATCAGGCAGTAGAAATGCTAAATGTTACACTGTAAGATACAATACGTAGGAAAAGAATACAGAAAAAAAGTATATAGTCACAGACACAGCAAATGGAGTAAGAACTCCTGCATATATTCGTAATCCCACTGACTTCCTTCCTGACTGCAGGAATATCTAGGACTGTGAATTTAAACACTCTAAAACACTTTCCGTTTTCCTCTCAGAGAAGATCCTATGAATAATAAGGTTTGAAAACATTAATGTTTGAACCTCAATTTGATAGGAAGAATATTTCCTTTGAAAATGTATCCTTTTTTTTTGTTTTGAGTACACATGAAATGGTTTTAATGGTTTCTACAGCTTCTCAAAGCATGTGGTAAACTTTATGCAACCTTCTCTCTCCTACTCTTCTCCAAAGCTTCCAAACTGACAATAAAATTTCTGTCTTTTTCTGAACAGTTTTCTAATGTTTTAAGTGTCTATGCAAGCTGAGCAACTTTTAGATAGGAAAAGCATCAAACAGAGCTTCCTCACAGATAGCTTTACACTCATTAATTTTATAAATGTCCTCCTTTCTGTTTCTTTTACACAACAAAATGCTGATTTGCATCTGTTTTGATCTTTAGTCTTTGTTCTAATTGTATTTGTGTGTTTTATTTGGAACTGATTTCTGCTTTCCCCTACTACCTAGATCAGGTCCAGTCCCACTCATTGCAGGCTCAAATCACCATGTACATGCTCCATCCAGCCACTCTCCATTTCTCCTCCTCAACAGGATAGTGGCAGAAAGCAAGATGAAAAAGCTCTTGGGTAGAAATAAAGACAGAGAGTTCACTTACCAATTGCTGTCATGGGCAAACCAGAAAATTAATTTAATGTATTGCTAATTAACATTAAAAAAATAGTGATTTGAGGATTGGAAGCTAAAGATGACAAACATTAAAACACCTTTCCTTCCACTTTCCACAAGATTAGCTTCTCTCCTAGACTTAACTTCACTGCAAGCAACTCTATTCCCCCTCTGTGATGTCGCCAGAGGTTACGCTCAATCTCTTCAGTGACACAACAGGCAGCACAGTGGGTTGGGGTCAGGACACAGTGGTTTATATCTGCCTCTTCTTCCTTCATTATTTTTCTCTATGGGCTGCAGTAATTTTGGAGGTGTACTTGCTCAAACAGGGGCTTATCCATAGGTCACAATACCTTCAGATGACTGCTAGCTGTGTCATGGAATATCTCCTACTCCTTTGACTCCCTTCTTTCCTCTATTGTTCCCATCTTCTCTCTCACTCTACTGTTTTCTGCCCTTTGTTAAATACGTTCTCCCAGAGGTACCACCAACTTGACTGCCGGGCTCACCATGCCCTGTGGTGGGTCCGTTGGAAGCAGCTTTGTCCAGCACAAGGCAGTTCCAGCCTCTCCTCACAGAGGTCATGCCTTCAGCCCCTACTGCCGCCTTCAGCCCCTGCTGCTAGCACCTGGGCACCTGCACCCAATACATTTTCCTTTTCCAGTAACACAGGACCTCCATGAGGTAGATAGATAATATTTTTCTTGTCTTTATTTTTCCTCTGTTTTGATAGTTTTTGTTTTGTTTTTGTCTTGTGGTACTCTGTGGATGAACACTCCACATCTAAATACGGCTGCTGCTTCATCTTCATTGTTAGTGTCAAAGAAATTTTCTTGACTTTGGAAGTTAAATCTGAAGTTGAAAGGTAAGAAAAAAAGAAACAGAGGCTGAAAAGAAAAAAAACATTCTGCAAGAAGGAAGCATTTCAGAAAAACTCCAAATAGCCAAAGTACTGTGGAACTGTTGATCAATAATTTTTTTAGTTTTTACAGCTTTAGCTTGCAAGATATTAAGTATATTCCAGAGTATCTTCTCCCCTCAGATCTGTTTATCAGCATTACAATAAGTTGACTGTGATGGGAAGAAATATGTAAGTTAATCCTGAATTCTCAAAACTACTGTCTCTATATAGAGAAAATAATTAAAATATACTTGTTTGAATAGCAATTAAAGCAGATATTTTTGTGATTCCTTTCAAATTTCAAGGAACAACACAAAAATGTGTAAATTAGACATTTCCTCCCTTTGTCTATGTGAGGAAATTGTCAAAAACATCCTACTGAATTGCTTCAAGGGTCTAGTGATATACGTGTGTTTAGCCTTTATTAGTTTTCTTTTAATGCATATGTAACAACTTCAGAAACTAATCAAGACAAGCTTTCATCACCTGCCCTCCAGAGATTTCCCTGGGGCATTATTAAAAAATGCATGCAATGATGTATCTGAGGAGAAAACCTGGGTTTAATGTTTTCATTTTTATTTAAAAATATTTTTTTGTACTTTGTATGCCTTTCAAAATGTACACTGAAATATGTTTGTCTTATTACTTATACAGTGATTTGCAGCTGAAGTTACGATTTTAGTGGCAGGAATCAATATCACTCCTACCAACTGATATTAGAAATATTACATTAAATGATGAATATCTAAGGTTTTCAAGGAATTTGTCTCTTTTGCCTCCTTGAATTAAAACATAAATCATTTATCTATACATTTTTCACATACGTTTCCATTGCTGGTTGTGTGCTAAATGTAGTCCTAGCATCTTCTCTCATTCTTTATTACCTTGGATTTACATAATAGTCCTATATTTCAAAGACATTTGAAGGAAATTTTTTATGTGTCAAGCAAAGAACTTTCTATCAGGGATAAGAGGGTAGTTGAAATGAAAAAAGTCAATCCAATGCATGCAATTGAATTACTAATTGCATTCAGATCTGACTTGTTTTTCTCTAGCACCACAAACTTGTTTTCAGTTATTTCTAACTTGAAGTTTGGGCTACTCCGAAAAAAAAAAATAATAGAATTAGATATAAAAATAAATATATAAATTACATTTTAAAGGAACTGACTCAGCACTTTGTTGATCCTTCACTAACTGCATTTAAACTGATTTAGGCACCTTATTCTTGGAGGATGAATTCCATCTTGTGCTACACTACAATGATAATAGGTACAAAAAGATTTTACCTAGGGAGATTCTTAAGTAACAAAATGTCACTGAGATATAAGTTGGTGCAAAGAATCTGAGAATAGTTATTAAATTTAATTATATAACAAAAATAGTTTAAATAAGTAAATAAATACTTTAAAACCTTTAAAGTAAGAAAAATATAGATTTCAGTTTCATGTAGGTACCTATTCTAGGTTGAATATATGTTAAATGTCTGAATTACAAGTTAAATTTTACATTATTTCTGATCAGCTGAAGATTTTTCCTTTCTTCTCAAAAATAAAAATTAAAATTGAAAAAGGATATGATTTTCTCCTAGCTCCTTCAAACTTAAATGTGAATCTTTGATTCTGGATCATTTTTTTCTATGAATCATATGGAAAGCTATCTTTCTGTCTGGGAAAACCAAAAGCAGTAATGTACATGTCACCAAACTTTACCAAGCGTTGTTTAAATTGTTATTAAACTGAGGAATAATAGATTTTTTAAAAATATATAGCTAGGGCTAATATGCTCTGGCAGGGGGGTTGGACTCGATGATCTTCCAAGATCCCTTCCAGCTCCTAATATTCTGTGATTCAGATCTCAAAGGAATAGTTCAGTATAATCTGGAGGTAAGCTATGTATATATCTATTAAGAAGTTTTGCATAGTCCCTACCTATTCCTATTGTTACAAAAGGGTGCCTAGAATGGCTACTGAATACATGATTATATATACAGGAAAAAAAAAGTTATTAACACTGGTGTTGCAAACATTGCAATAGATCTTGATCACAGAAGCAGAGAATCATTGGAGGGGGAAGACATCTCTAGAA
Organism: Baryphthengus martii; assembly: GCA_013396935.1. NCBI lineage: Eukaryota > Metazoa > Chordata > Aves > Coraciiformes > Momotidae > Baryphthengus > Baryphthengus martii. Next base: position 23,522 of record VWZK01018446.1, on the reverse strand, counting down.
ATCATCTTGTTTCTGGTTACTGGTTAGCAATCAACTTAATAAAACATTTAGGAAATTGATTTGGTCTAGTTCTATTGTGAAAGTCCTTATAATCTGCATCTATCATCTGAATTATGATAGTTCCCTAGATGCCTGAAATTCATACACTGATACAGTATTTTATGCATATTTATCAAATTAACAGTAAATAAAAGTACTTTTGGAAGTTATATCCAATAAATATGTAATTTCAGACATACTAGCACTCAGACATGAGTAATATTGCATTAAAACTAAGGGCAATGATATAAAATGATAATATATTTATTGTTTCAGTAATGTTTAAATAGCATGCAAAGTGATAAACAAGACTTAGATAGATCTATGTGACATTATTCCTGCCCCAGCAAGCATGTGCATATGCACAGATGCACATATGTACAGCTCCTGTGCACTAGTTTTTAAGCAATGTATCTTTAGTGCAGTCACCAAAGAACTTCTTGCAGCTTCTCTTCACTTATTAATGAATTCTATCTGCTTCATTCTTCATCTTCTTAATATCCTTCTACTGTTTAGGGGGTTTATTACTGTTTCTGTATGCCATATTGGATATAATATTTTCTTTTCCCCTTTGATTCTCCTTTAAACATTTCCCTAAGGAACTGGACTATGGCAAATCCCGTAGTTCTCCAAAACTTAGTATCACAAGTAATCAGTGTAACACAATTTGTTAAACGAAATGTATCAGGACCATCTGGAAAATATCAAATTAACACAATTTTGCATTTATTAAATAACATTATATCATCTGATTTCATTTTTCACAGCATCTGCTCAACATACTGTCTCAAATTTTCACTTGCTTTATCAAGAAAATCAGAAAAAACACACAACGAAAAAACAAATCTCTGAAATCTCATTTTTAAAGAAAATAAATTATCTTTCTAATTCAATTCAGAATTATAATGTTTGAGAATTTCTGTCTTTCTTGAAGTGGCTATGTGAACTGTTACAATCATCATAACAAATCGATTGTTTTTTTAAGCCTAAAGATATGAACTGATTAACTAAATATTCCTTAGTAAGCATGGTCTTCAGGTTACTTACAATATGTACTATATACTAATTATGCATGGTTTTGATTATATTTATTAATGTATAATTAAAATAGAACTGGAAATTTTACCAGGAAAAAAACTAGAAATGAAAATAATTATTTTTTTTGTTAAAAAGTACATTAATACATAAATCAAAAGTTGGTTATATACAAGAACCTTCATTGGCATTTCCTTTAAAACCTTGCAAGTGAGGTATAGATTCATATGGAGTTATATTCAGCCTGAGAATTGAACAAATGTGGATGCCTATCGTATGTATCTACCCTCAGGAAAGCAAAGCCTGACTCCATCTGCCTACACAAGAATAGGTCTACCTGGGAAACCATAAACACATCAGACATATATGGAAGATTGGTGCAGAGATGTTGGACATGCAGTAGGGTCGTACTCCTTGGAGCAGCAGCCAGGAGGGTCTCAGGCTCTTCAAAGACATTTGTGGCAAAAAGAGACTAGACTGCAAATTGTAAGCAAGTGCTTTATTTGAACCTCACTCACAGGTTTAACTGTAAGGCTCAAACAAACAATTTATTTGAAATCTAATACGCCACTAACACAGGTTTTTATAGATACAATGGAAGAATGCACTATTACAACCTAAAAGCAAGAATACACTATAACAAACTAGAAAGCATGCTGAATATTGTACTGACAATATGCTAAATATTTACTTACCCCCTCAGGTTAGGACTCCCAAAGCTTGCAAAAATCACCTTGGTTGATGTCCTGACTGAGGGGGAAGGGTCTCCATACTCCCCATTTCTAAGCTAAGCCTTAGCTTTATCCCTTGGTGTGTATAAGCCATTATAAGGCTGTTGGCTGAAACCATTCAGGTGGTAGTGGCAAAACTATGCCTGATTGGATTATGCTGTCTGGATACACAAAAGTGGTCGGCTGAAACCACCACTGAAGCTCTCCTGGCTCTCTTTTTCCTTATTTTCTCAGGAAGCAGAATTGTGGTTTGAATTGAGACTCAGGGCATACTATTTGCTGAGGAGATTCAAAGCTTAGCTCAAGTTTCAGTGCTTTGTGTGGTGCAGCATTGCCCTGTTTGGCCTGAGGTGTATGAACAACTCAGGACTGAGCTGTCTATACAACTCCCCATGAGTCCCACACAGACAAGGCCATAGTCAATCCAAGGCTGAGTTGCCTGCACAACCGCCTGGGAGTCATCTGCATGCACCAGAAACTTGCTTACTGAAACTTGCATATGAACTATGAGCCAGACAATCCATACAACATGAGATGACATGGTGTGAAGTTTTTTTTATTCTCTGGAAATAATAACAAAAACCCTCAAATTTGAGAAAAGGGTGTGGGCCTCTTCGGTGTCATGAGTTGTAAGAAATAAGCACTTAAGTGAAATAATTCAATCAGAACTCTACCTGAGAATGGAATTAAACCTCCAGAAATGTCTAGTTTTCTTTGATTTCACGGTATCACCCAGTTTGAAAGGGACCTTAAAAGACTGGTCCAAACTTTCATAGGAAAAGGAGCCTACATGAGATTCTTTAGCATCTTGTCCAATTGCATCTTGAAAATCTCCAGCGATGGGGACTGTACCACATCCCTGGGGAAGTTGTTCACGTGAATGATTGTTCTCACTGTACTTCCAGTATGACTTATGCCCATTGTCCCTTGTTACCTCTATGTGGTTTCTTGTGGAGAGCCTCCATCCTCTTTGTAGGCATCCTTTAAGTACTAGTCTCCTCTGAACTTTCTCTTCTACAGGAAGAAAAGATTTATCTCCTTCAGTCTTTCCTCAGAGGGCAGGCTCTCCAGTAAGACATTTGATAATTTTCATAGCACTTCTTTGGACCCTCTCTGGTCTAAGAAATCTTGTCCTCATCTTTGAGTAATGGGAAGATGTGTCCTGACAAGCACTGAGTATAGTGGGATGATCATGTCTCTATCTTTGTTAGTAATGTCCTTGTGGATGCAGCCCAGGACCCGATTTGCCTTTGCTGCTACAGTAGTGTGCTGCTAATTGCCATTCAACTTATCCATCCAGATACCCAGGTCCCTCTTAGCAAGGCTGCTCCCCAGACACACAAACCTTAGCCTGTACTGGACTCTTTAGTTATGTCAACCCGGATGCAGAACCTTACTCACAGTCAATTCCCATCCATATTACAAACGATCCATCCAATCTCTGTCTTGCCAGTTTGTTCAGTAGAAAGGTGTGCAAAACAGTGTTGAATGCTTTGCTGAAGTCCAAGAAAACAACATCCACTGCTCTTCCCAGCTGGACAGAAAGTGTTGCTTTGTTGCAGAAAGTGTTCATGTTAGTCAGACATGATTTGCCTTCGGTAAATCTCTGCTGGCTTTTCCTAATCATCTGCCTCATTCTTTTTGTAATACTGTCTAGGAGGACTCATTCCATTGCTTTACCAGGGAGTGAAGTAAAACGGGTGGGCCTGTAGCTTAGTCGGTCTTCTTTTGGGCCCTTCTTGTAGATTACATTGGCCTTCTTTCAGTCATCAGGGATGGCCTCTAACCTCCAGGACTGCTTTCACTGCAAGTGGTCTTGCAGAAATGTTAGCCACTTCTCTTAAACCCTGGCATGGATTCTGTTAAGGCCAATAGTTTTTGTGTGTTGACTCTTTGGCCACAGACCAGCCGTTCCTCTAGTACTGGTGAATCAACACATGCATTGCCACAGAATCACAGAACTGCCTAAATTGGAAAAGACCTTTAAGATCATCAAGTCCAATCATTGACCTAACACTGACAAGCTCTTGACTAAACTATATCTCTAAACACTATGTCTACACGACTCTTAAATAACTTCATGGATAGGGACTCCACCACTGCCTGGGAAAGCCATTCAAATGTCTGATAAACCTTTCATACATAAATTCTTACATAAATTCTTCATAATATCCAATCTAAACTTCCCTTGGAGCAACTTGAGGCCATATGCTCTAGTCCTATTACTTTTTACTTGGTTAAACAGAATGATCTCCATCTCTATACACTCTTCTTTGGACACCTTCTAGTATGTCCTTCTTGTAGTGAGGGCCTCAAAACTGGACACAGTACTTGAAAAGGCCTCACCAGTGCTGAGTACAGGGGTATTGTCATACCTACTTGACCCAGTGAACAAGTATTTAAATGTAAACAGTGTCTGGATAATTAGTTCCAACATAGTCAACCACAGGACTGATATCTAAAGTTACGTAGTGTGTGTTTACAACTGAAAATTAATATGATAAGCATCAGTTTATAAGCCACATGCATTTTATTGTTTGACATACTTGAACAATAGTCTTTGAAATCTGCCACGGTAATTCAGCATTACTGCAAATAATGTTGCACACATGCTAAAAAGAGTTGGACTCATTCTTTCTATCACTGAAATATTTTCAAAATTTGATTTGCAGTGACATTTTATATGATATTATGCCAATAAAATTAATAATTCATATGGTATGTGTATGCCCTTTCACAAGGAATAAATTCAGAGGTACAGCTATATGAAAAGGCACTGCAATCGTTACTTTATTACACTGTCCTTATTCTATTAACAATTTATATCTGTGTTTATACGATAAATTATCAAATGGGAATAGATATGGAAGCCAAGATGAGGCTTTGACTTTTTTCTTTGCTTTGCTACCCTTATCAACATTTTTTGATGAGTGATTTTATTTCTTTGTTTCGATACCCATATGAAGGCTAGATACAACTAGAAAAGTATTTAGTGTTTCCCTTGTTCTACTGGCCTGAGTACAGATGGACGGAAGAAAGTGATTTAAGGAAGTGTTTAATCATTGTGTCAGCTATATATTGTGCTAAATAAAATCTAAAGGAGAAAGGAAATGGGTTAAGAGTTTAAACATAGAAATTTGAGAGTCCAAAAGTTTGATAAATGCTCAAAGAACCAATTTTGGACATATCTAATTGCACGTCTGAATGAGGAGCTCATAAAAAGGAATGATCAAGGGATAAAACTTGCTTTGCACTTAGGTCTTAAATTGTTTAAGTATTTCAGAATTTTGAGCTTGAATAAGTTATGTTTTACTTTGTTTATCTCCTAAAAGGCCCACAAAGATGTTTAATATGGAGCACAAACTGCAGCATTATAGAGCATTCTGAAAACACACAAGTTGCCTAAATGTATAAAGCAAAGTCATAATCTTTCAAAACCTCATCTGCAACAGTATAGTTACATGATTACACCTCTGAACTTCTTGTTTGATTTTACTTTAACTTGTTAATCAAAAATGTTTTATAATGGAGATTAGTGATAATACCCCTGTATTTTGTAAGGCTACTTGAATTTCAATAATATTCCATTTTTCAAGCTTCATCATATATTTTAATTTACTACAGTTTGACCTTGACAATAAAAGTTACATTCCTTACACTTTCACCTGACAGAATAAGCCAGGAGCAAGTCGGAAAAAAAGAATTATTTTTCCCTTTTAAGTAAAAATGTCAAATGAAACACAGAAGTTAACTATAAGTTTATTTTGTGTTTCTATTTAAAAAAAAAANNTTTTTTTTTTTTTTTTTTTTAAAAAAAAAAAAAAAAAAAAAAAAAAAGCTGTGACAAGAATAGAAAACTTAATCCTTTACCAAAAACCTTACAAGTTTTCCTGACAAAATTGCATTTCTGATACCATTGCAAGTTTTAGTTATACACTTGCAAAGTGTAATCATCTAACTGCTTGTCTACATTTAGCATGTATCTGGGGCTAAATTATAGCAGTTGCCCTATCACCTGATGACCCCTTCCCAGCCAAGAAGTGGGATCACGAAAAGGAGAGGAGACTCACAGGTTGAAATGAAATCAGATGTAATGAAGAAGCAAAACTAAAACCAATGGCAGTATAAAGTGAACAAACTTGTACTCAGCGCAGCAAATGCATGGTGGTTACAACAAATGAGAAGACAGTCCTCAGGAGCAGAAAGAGGAAGAGGATCAGGAGGAGCCCAAGCAGAAACCTCCATCCTCAGTAAACTTCTGCCTTTACATTGAGCATGATGTTTAAGGCACAGGATATACCTCTGAGCCAACTCAGGTCTGCTGCTCTAGCTGACTCCAAACTCTCAATGGTCTGCAGACCATGACAGGCCTATGTTCTGTACGAGCGAAGCCAGGATACTACACTATGGTAATATCAACTAAGGAACTAATTATGGGGCTGTGAAACATAAAAAAAAAATTAAATTAGCACAGATATTTGCCAAATCTTTATGATAAATTAAGCAAATGTGGGGAGAGAAAACCTTGGAGTATCTTTTATCTTTCAATATAGACCAGGTCAAGCTGGCTTTCAGCTGCAAGTGAATAAAATAAGTAGGTAAAAAACCTAGGGAAATAACTGTTCTATTGGAAAGTGTACCTCTAAAAGTGGAAAATAAATAAATAAATAAAGCAGGAAGTGCAAGTCTATAACTCTTACATTTTACATCATCTCCCAGTGTCTTGAAGCTAGTCATGGTGAGAAAAAAAATATGTGAAGAATTTTTCTGCATAAAAGAAATCTGAAAATATACTCTATATGCCTTCATTTAAAAGAATGGTATTATTCTGACTGCATAGAATTAAGCCTAACAAAACCTGTTAGTTTGAAATTAACAAGAAATGAAACAAAAGTAAAGATAAGAAGGGATATCTTATTAAAAGTCTTTGATAGAACCATCGAAAAGCTGTTAATTGAAGTATACCCTGTCTGGTTTCATCTGGGAAACAGGATTTATTCTTCTTAGGACCAAACCTAGTATCAAAGGAAACTGCAACACATTTAAATTTCTGAATTAGGAAAGCTGAAGTACAGAAACTTGTCAGAGTAGAATATGTATATGCATGCAAACTCACTAAAGTATCTGTGTCAGAGAAAAAAGGGGAGAGTCAATGAGATACTGTTACAGCAAAACAGTGCGTTGGTTTGTTTGTTTTTTTTTCAGACAGAAATGTGATTAACTCAGATAAAAAAAAAAGTCAAAAGCAAGTATTCAGAGGGTATGTGCATGAGTGGATTTATTTTTTTTTTTAATCATTTCACTCAGTATTTTTTTTTTCACTTTATTTGTTGCTATTGATGTTGAAGTGAAGAAACTCTTCTTTAACTACGAAGTCTTTTTGTCAGCCACTGGCACCATATCCTTGAGTGAAAAGGCTTACATATATTGAAACCAATTGGACTTGTTATGATAACATAGATGAATAGAGAATAAGAAGGGAATGTAGAATGATTTATTCTTCCTCAGGATGACTAAATCATGTAATTTCACACTGAGAGAGGTGAAGTATTGTCTGATGAAAGAAGAATACTTGAGATTAATCTTTTCTGGAAGAGATGTGGGGTTTTTTGTGTGGTTTTTTTTTTTTAGCATGCAAACATAAGATTCATCTTGAACTAATAATTATCAAAGAACTACCCATTTTTTAAAAAATGTTGGAAAAGTTCCTTCTCGGGCCTTCTGTTCCCTCCAGATTTCTTCCCAATGATGTATTGTACCAATGCATCACTAGGACATCAGTGATTGGAGCTCTTATAGATTATGCATTGTTGGCAGATGTATTTATAGCACCACTATAATATTTCAACACATTAGACAGAAAAAAATAAATAGCCATATTAGAAATAAGTATGATATACCTGAAAGATCATCAGATGAATGAAGTTCTCACAATGTATTCTATAAAAACCAGAAGCATCGATTTTACAGGTGAGCTTCAACTTTTAAATAGTTCACATTTTCTGAGAGTTAAATTTAAAATAATTGAACGTAAATCAAAATTGTCTTGCTTGTCAAAACCATAAATCTTCAGGTAGCAAATGAGTATTAAAATCCTTACAAAAACATTGCAAAATCAGACTTCTGTCTCATTATTTCACTAAATAAAATTGAATAGACCGCAATAAAGAATTCAATGGTGTTTTCATGATCATATGCTCATCCATGCAGAAATAAACCTGTTGATAATGAACAGAATTTCATTAAGACAATAGGTCAACATACCTCGTATTAGGAAGACTCATTTCTCTTCCCAGTTTGTGGCAGGTACAGCCTCCCCCACAGACAAAACACAGACAGAGCACATGGGCTGTGCTGAACAGTTTGACACCTCAGCTGCAGCACTTCGAGGCCTCGGCCCTTCAGTTGCACCTCACAGTGCAGGCTCAGGGTCTGGGCTTGTTCAAGCTCTTCTGTGTTTTGTCTGGGCTTATCCCTCAGCCAGTGAGAATGACCACAGTGCACCTTCAACTGGGGTATAAATGGGATCCTGCCTGAGAGCAAGAGGAGCTGGTTCTTCGCAGAGCAGCAGGCCTGGCAGTCAGACACGCAGTCCAAGGATACTTCCACATATCGAAGGAGTCTCTGTGGATTGACTGAGACTTGCCCCCTCCCCCCCAACCCCGCCTTTTGGGTGAGTGGTATCTCAGGCACTCTGGTGTGGGAGATTTCCCCTTTCATGATGAGGGTTTGCTCATTTTGGTTTGTCATTCCTTAAAGTTAGGAGTTAGTTGTGTAGTAGTTCGTTCCCAACAAGACATCCAAATCTGCATTTAGTCAAAGGGAGTGCCGGCAACCCTGGTTGCAATAAACCCCATTTTTGGATAGTGGCTGCTGTTTGTTGTGTGGGTGCCTCCATGACACAGTTCCAGTACAAATTTCTGGTGTGATACATAACAAATGTCTTTTAGCAGAGTACATACACCGTGTTCTTATTTTCTGAGCTCTCAATTTAACCAAAACTCTGAGCATGCAGTTGAATAGCTCTCTGTATGATACTGAGTCAAAAAGTAAGGATATAATAGCGAGAAAACTGATTAATCTGCCCCTAAAAGTGAACAGCATTGAAAGTGGCACTTTTGCTTTTTGTCTGAAATACGGTCTTTTCTGTGAAGAGAAATACTTTGCAGGTATTCAACTAATGTGTAGTATGGGAGCACTAATTAGGAGTTACCTTCTCTTGCTATTCACAAGCAAGTCAAATCTTGGGAAATCTGAACTCTTTGTTTCAAGGGTCTGCCATGTACTATTTCCTATCTGGGAAACTTCAAATGATTTCTTTGTATAATACAGGTTTATTTTTAAGGTCAGAAGATATTAGTAAACCTGTGAAGAAAAACCTCCATTGATGCATTTGGCCTTTTTCCATTTTAGGTGTCTCAGTTTTCTGATGCATTGAAATAATGTCTAATATGACAAGATAAGAATAAAATGTATCAAAAAGGCTTTATTATGATTATGTGGCTAATAAAGTAAGTTGCTCTTGCTCACTCAGTGCAGTTTTGGAGGAAGGGTTGTTTGAAAGAAAGGTCTCTGCACTACACTGCTGAAAAACCTAATCTAAACATTAAACCATTTCAGAGCACAGGAGTGAACCAAAATATTTTCTGATGTCACTTAAAGCCTAATTTTTCCTGTGATCCTATTTCTATGCAATGTATCAGAAGACAGTTTGTTCGCATTAAACTGAGTATTAACCTCTGTATTGTATGGCTTACCCTAGGGTTATAAACTATGAGATATGCTTTCCACTTCTTGGTTATTAAAGAACATGACTTATCCCTTGAAGCAAGTGTTTAGCGAAATTTAGCACATGGTCCCGAAATCCACTTTGTTAACATTATTTACAATTAAATGACAGAACTGACAGCTAGGACCATCTGTCTGCTGTGCGTTATCTGTTAAGATGTGTTAACTAGTGACAGGCTTCAAGTATGTATGTGGCAAAACTATATATTATATCATTTAGTCTTGTAAGAAGGCCAGAGTTCATCCATAATAGAAGTAATGTTTAAAAGTCCCTGAGATTTCAGGTGAGCATTGAACCTTATTCATAAGGTAGTCAGCTTCATTTGATCAGCTACATAAGAGAATTTTCAGTGAAATCACTCACGGGTAGAAAATCAAAGATTATTCTTTGAATGAGGGGCTTTTTTGTGATGCAGAAATAAATCTTAATTAAAAACACTCCAGGACTTCACTGCTATTCCCATACCAGACATTAGGCCATCGACTACTTTAACAAGTGTACAGTCACTGTGTAAAACAAGAGACTGCAAATGAACAATGGGCACCATAGCACAGACACACAATAAACTACTTACATTTAACAAAGCATTTCATTATTTTAATGAAGATTTTAATGTACCTGATGTGATAGTCCATCCTATCTTGTTATTAAATTCTGTTCCTATCTACTTTCTGTGTCACCTTACTTTCTAATCCATTAGTGTAGCGGGGAAGTAAATGGTTCACTACTAATCTTCAAGTAAGACTAACAGATGACAAGATGGAGACAACCATTCGAAAGACATAGCCTCTAATTTGGAGACCGGATGAAATGCCTCATTCTAGGCACGAATACTGGATGATCTTAAAGCCAGTGCTTGAAGGAATAATGAGTGGACATGTGACTTACTAAGGGGTGGTATGTATATGTTCCTGTAAACAAGATTTAGTCATGGTTAGCCCTGTTTATTTGAGTTCTGTTTGTGTTTATGCGGATGTGCTGTGTTCACCTGTGTTCAGCTGTTTGTGTCCCCCTATGTCTGTATTGTGTGTGTTTAACTGGATGAGCCTTTTCGGAGTGCATGCTCACCTCGCTGCTGGCAGAAGCCGTCTATGAAAACCACATGAATCTGGGCATAGCTTCCTATATAATCAGTCACGTAAGGTGTACTAGGGGATAAAAGTCCTAAGGTTTCGCTTAGGAATTGGAAGTCACCTCTCCAACATCCACCTGTATGGAGACTCTTTCCCCTTCATCAGGACATCGGCCAAGCTGACTTTTCTAAGATTGAGAGCCCTTACTTGGAGGAGTATGTGAATATTTAGCATACTCTAAGTTTGCAAATAAGAGTGGTTATCTACCACAGATATAATATTTAGCACACTTTCTAGTTTGTTGTAGTGTATTCTTGCTTTCCAGTTGTAATAGTGCATTTTTCCGTTGTATCCATAAAAACCTGCATTAGTGGCATATTAGATTTCAAACAGATGGTTTGCTTAGGCCTTATAGTTAAACCTGTGAGTTGAAATAAATTATTTGCTTAAACCTCACAGTCCAGTCTCTTTTCACTACAGCTATAGAGAAAAAGTGTCTCTGTTTAAGGCTCAGGGCAAACCCCACAGAGCAGAATTCCTATCAGCCCTCTTTCCCCCTCCCCCTTCCGTCCCAGGGGAGGATAAAAAGGGGAATGAGGAAAAAAGTGCCTCACACAAAATTGGAAGTTAAGACTATGAACAAAATTTAGTAAGTAACAGAGATAAACAGCAAAAAGGAATATGAAGGGAAAAGAGATATACAAGTATGTACAAAACCAGCTCTCGGATGGCGATGGATTGTATAGAACATGTAGAGTCAGGCCCAGCCGTGCTAAGGTACAGTTACAGTAGCAGTAGCAGTAGCAGCACCAGCACCAGCAGCATCAGCCCAAAAGGGAGAAAGAGTAAAAGCCTGGACTTCCTGTCCCTTTTATAGAGTGTGGCAAGGAAGAGGAGGGAATACCAGCTACCCTCTGACCCCTCAGGGTCCTAGAGTTACCACCTGTCCATCTGTCCCACCCCCCCTCAATCTGTTAACTCTTAAACCAAAACACATAGCCAAAAAAAAAGCAAGGTTGCACTAGTTACCATTTTGATATGAAAAAAATCATATCTATATGACAAAAAAAGCAACACAAAATTCAAAGATGTATTTTTCTATTTATTTGTGTCAACAGTTCATTGATCCTGCTTGTCCATCTGTTGTCAAATGACAGCAATACTTATGACTTATCCTTTAGTATATTTATGAATATTTTCCATTGTATACATGTAGTTCTAAAATATAAAATTGTATATATCAAAGTAGAAAGAAACAATCTTCAAAAATCCAGATTGACAGTTAAAAAAGGTGCAATTTGATATAGAATAAAAATATTCTCATCAAAACTTGCCATTTTTGTACATACAAACAAGAAAATGAGTCCACTATTGAATGTATAACTTATAGTACAAGAAACCTCAGCATCAGTGGCTTCAGTATGAATAGACCAAAGGAAACTACAAGGTCAAGATAATAAATAAAATTGTAAAAACCAGTTGTGAAAGGCATCCTCTGTTCATCAAAGAAACCACCTATGGTTAAAATGAAATAAAAATTATCTACATACTTTCTAAGTCTTTATGGAGAAAAAAAGAAAGAATTGGGAAAAACGCAAACTATAAATTATATACTTCACGGGGAAGTCACAGTTTCTTTGTGTTTTCAACAAATAACTACCATCAAACTAGAAAAGAATTATAAATCTCTCTCCAGAAACACTTCAGATGTTTATAATGTGATAAATACTATATTACTGTTAAGCCTTTGCCTGAGAGTGACATGGAAAAAAAAGAAAAAAAAAAAAATCATTAAGTCCTTAATTCAAAGGATTTATTTAAAAAAAAAAAAAATTCTACAAACTTTCAATATTTTAAGATTCTAGTTAAACTATCAGCTGAACTTCCTCTGTAACCACAGAGAGAGGAGCTTCTACAAGGTGAACTTGCATATGCATCTTTAATTCGTTCATTTAGGGTGATACTCATTTTCCTCTGGAAATACTCTCTACCTTAATAACAGAGGGGGTTTACGTAACAGATGCAGACTAAAGGTACATCCTAAGTGCTGAACAAAAGCAGGTTGGGGAATTCGTTTCAACACTGACCACTTATTTTTCACATTATTTATTTCTTTGATCATTTTCTGACCCTATTTTTGATTTTCCATTTAGCCATCTTCATGGAATTCTGACAAAAAGAATAATGACCTTAAGCATCATAGATGCCAAACATGACATTTGATCTTAGGTCTAGGGATTAGCTGGTCCTCTTTTATTTAGCAGTACAGACATAACCTTACAGGCCTGATTTTCAGACAGCTAAAACTAAGTGAGGCAAAGTAGAAGAGATAAAGCTCTTATATAATACTCATGTAATTAACCTTTACGAAATGTGAGGCAATAGGTTAAGACACTTTCTTGTGTAGATTCTTTGATCTACGTTATATTTTGGTACTAGGAAGGAAAATGAAAATAATAAGAGCTTCTAAGCAAATAATAGCTAGGTATTCCCTTGGAAGATCATAGGAAGCCTATTTCACCTGTTTCTCTGATGCACTGATTTTTTTTTTGATTTTTTTTTTTATCAAAGTTTCTACATTTTTTTTTAAAAACCTGCAAATCATTCACATCTTTTATTCCTGAATGCTTGTATTTAGGTAACCTGGGTGGAGAGGGAGGCAAAGAAAATTTAGTGATGTGTCAGGAACTACATATTAAGCTGAAATTTCAGAGATAAAAAAAAAAAAAATAAAAAACAATAAAAACCATCAAATTAGAAATGAAAAAAAAAAAAAATCTTTCTTATGAGTAAGGTTTAGAAAGTAAAATAAAATATGTATGTGTGTTCATATGAGTGTAAATATGACTGTGATTGAGAAAGAAACGCTGTCATTAGAAAAATAGTGTCTGGTCATAAATCTGGTGCATTGAAATGCTGTAATCGTTGCTATTAATGAGAGTCTGAAATTAATGTAGGAGAGAATAAGGGTTTTTTTTCATCAAAAGACTACTAGATACCTGAGATCAGAGGAACTGGTCTAAAAAAAATCAACAGTAATTGGAATTCCAAGTAAGTAATAAGCTTACTCAAAGTTATGAGTAACTTGAACCTAAATATTTCACATACTAGACAATTCTGTGACTCCAATAATGAAACAAGCAAAACTGTAGATATATCAATTACTTATTGCAAAAAATGAAATACGTCATGCCCTAGAATTTCGTGACTCTACACACATTATTAGAATTCAGAGGTTTGCTTTCATTTACATCAGTGGAAATTTTGACTATACAACATCCTTTTTCCTTCAAGATGTATTTCATTATCATCTAAACGTAGCTAAACCACTCAAATCCTAAAGGGCCCAAAAAAGATGCATTATTATACATCTGGAATAGTTTCACTGAAGAATATGAACTAAAATGTCTGGATCATTGGTTTAAAATTATGTTTTACTCTCTGAACAAATAAAATGTGAAGGATCTTGCGTATTCTTTGAATTTGGAAGAAATGTTAAGTTCAGTGACTCTTGCATGCTATTCATGAAACGTCTATTACTAAATAATGGTTAAATAATACAAAGAAGTTCAAAAATATGATGGGTAGATAAAGCTATTCATATGTGAATAACACATTATCATCAACTGAATAACAGAATGGAATATCATTTATCATTGTCAGTCACTGGCAACTCATGCACAGTGTAAAAGACTGTTGATTACTGAATAATTTTGAATAATTTCCAAATAAAGCTTTACCAGCTTACTTTAATAAAGTAATACCTTATTTTCTTACTACCATTGCATATATTTTACAACATTCCTCCATTATTTTTAATTACCAAAGCAAGAATATTAATGAAAATTGTGCAGAAAATCAGTAGAATTTTGAGTCTGATTTCTGTTTAGCATTAAAAGTTTTCTGTTTGGTAAAACATGCTTTCAATTTCCTAGGAAGCAATTTTATTTTCATTATATTCAGCACCTTTCTGATAATACTTAAGCAAAACATTATTCCTAACATAGGAGAACATAAATTATTTCTTTTTCTAACTGTGCCTAAGAGTAGTATTTTCTAATATTTCTGTTCTTAGCACCAGATGAATTTAAACTTATGTGTGATAATAGTAATGGGTTATATTAACTGGGTTGCTGCTCATGTTGTTATTATAACTTTTGAGACTTACAGAGCATGGTTTACACTGAGTCCAGTCTGAAACGCTGTAAAGATCCACCAGAAAAGGATTCTTCATTAGAGCACAGATAATTTACTTTAGATTTTTTTAGCTGGAAAAGCAAGAGCGGCAAAGGCAGACACAGGAAATGATTATCAATGAGAAAATTTATGTCCAATTCCTTTTGGAGTGGGTCCACAAGAGGGCCACAAAAATGATCAGACGGCTGGAACATCTCTCCTATGAAGAAAGGCTGAGAGTGTTTTGGTTGTTCAGCCTGGAGAAGAAAAGGCTCAGGGGGGACCTTATGGAGACTTTTCAATACTTAAAGGGGCCTATAAGGAAGATCGGGACAGACCTTTTAGTAGAACCTGTTGTAACAGGACAGTGGGTAACGGTGTTAAACTAAAAGAGGGTAGATTTAGACTTGATATAAAGAAGACATTTTTTACAATGAAGATAGTGAGGCAGTGGAACAGGTTGCCTGGAGAAGTTGTACATGCCCCATCCCTTAAAAAATCTAATTGTGGCCTTTATATTTGAACAATTGTATCTTTGCCCTCCAAGATATCAATATTTCTCATTATTATATTAAATACATTTTTCTATTTAAAGTAATAAATCCTGTAAGAAATGGCTTCATAATTGTGTTTCAAATGGAATATACCAACTGGACTTTAGTTCAAAATGATAAAATAGGCCAAAATTTTCCTGTTTCTTTATGTACTAGATTTACTCTTGGCTGAGATTATGATGTGAACAAATAGACCATATGAAAGATAACATACTCTGCCATTGTTTGAATGTCATAAAACACTTCTGTAGAAGCTTATTATCAGAGAATTAGCAGGATTTACAGAAAGGATATTTTCTGATGACTTGATGTTCCTTTGCAGTTGCTTGCATTTTTATTATTATGGCTAACAGGATTAAATACTGTATAATTATAAGACTGAATAATTATAATTATAAATATAATTATAACTCAGTAATCTTTTTTTTTTTCCCCTTCTTTTTATTTGAGCACTGAAAGTTTGCAATATTTGTTTTCTCAGGGCTTTTTTATTAGCAATGAAAACTAAATTAAAATCCTACATCAGCTCATTATAAAGCAGTATACAATATGCTTTACGCTAAGTAGCCTCTGTTATTCTGGACACAAATATATCAGCAGCCACATCTTCAAACTTTGAAATACAGAAAAATTAATTTCCTAGTAAAAAGCATTCTGCAGATAGCTTGGTGTGATTATGTACCACTTGTTATGAAGATCAAACTGTTAATCCTAACATTTCTTAAACCTCATCTTATTTTTCAAGACCCTCAGAGCTATGTTTGTACCACCATCTCACCACATGTCTTATTTAG
Organism: Baryphthengus martii; assembly: GCA_013396935.1. Lineage (NCBI taxonomy): Eukaryota > Metazoa > Chordata > Aves > Coraciiformes > Momotidae > Baryphthengus > Baryphthengus martii. Next base: position 7,331 of record VWZK01018446.1, on the reverse strand, counting down.
AATACTTATCAATCACTTATTTAGAATACATATCAATAAGTTATCCTAACGGTACTGAAGACGCAGAGTTTTATTCTTTGTATTGTTTTCTTAAATAAAATAATGATTTATACACAGAATACAATCTCTAATTTTTAATAGACAGTTAATTAAGTAGCTTCTCTGAGTACTGTGAAAGATTGTACTAAGAAAATCCGAACTTTAAATTACAGAAGAAAGAAACAATACTAATAATGTGTGTATAATATTTTCATAAAAAAAAAATAAATAACACTGACAATATAGATAAAACAATGACTTTTTACTGTTACTGAGTAGAACTATGGGAAAGTAATTTAAGTTTTGCAGCGGGATTTATGATAATTGCCTTACATTACCACCTGCTAAAAGTCAATATATGTTTTATCACCTATTTTTAAATTATTTTGCTTACAAATATATATTTACCATAATATACAATAGATGGGCATAAGCTGTGAAGACATAAAATTGCTGTATAAGAAATTTCAGAAATGATAACTAAAATATGATAATTTTTGTCATTACCTTCTGTTGAAAACAGAAAGCCCAGAATAGAAGATCTGCAAAATTAAGTCAGTGGGCACTTTCCTATGAATTTCAAGAGGGCACATAGATCACCTGGGCCACCACCACATGACCGCTAAGACAGCAACATCAGAAACATCAGGAAGTTACAAGTGATAAAAATGAGGTGCTAGCTGACCAGAGTTGAGGATCAAGCATAAAGTGCCAAATAAGATTCTATAGGAAATGTTCTTTTCTCATGTAAATTCTGATGATTACCTGTTTACTTCATTCTTTCCTAAGGAAGATTCCACCTTGGCAAAAAAATTGTCTTGTTTCTATTATTTCCTGTGCATCTCATCCTGAAGAGTTCTTTAAAAAGAATGAACTCAGTTTTTCCCAAGGCATTTGTCTTCCACGGCCATTCAGACTGTGCGCACTAACAAAGACAAGCCCTCAGAGGAGTCTCCACTGGTACATAGCCATACTCATTCAAATAAAGTTAACACAGAGCAACAAGAGGTGACAGATCAGTCATTTTTCAAATTCTAATTATTTTTTTAGTATGTTATAAAAGAGATGAGGTTATACCAGAGTTTATTCAAATATATTCTATTCCTGGATTTCAAAACATATTTACAGATAGCATTCATGGCTTTCTACTGAAATAGAGCTATACATTTTTATACTTCTTTAAAACTCATGAAGAGGTCTGATAAAAGAAAATTTCCTAAACTGATCAACTACTTAATCTACATTGAAATACTTTTATGTTGTAAAAAGTTTGATAAAACACTTGTTCCTTCATTTCTCAACTTTATTGTTTCCCGTGCTAATACTGCCTGAGATTTGTAGCTAGCACTATTGTAAACCAGAAGATATATGCACTGTAACAACAAAAATGTTGCTTGTTACTTATTTTTAGAATGCATCATTCAGAAGCTATTTAAAGATGCAAATTATTGTAGCAAAACATCATGGGGCCATAAAGATTTATAAGCTGTTAAATGATCTTCAGGGCAGAAGCAAATAACATGTAACACCTGGCATAGACAGTATGTTTAACGATAATACAAATCCTTTATGGTACATTAACATCTTCAGAAATGAATAATGTCCTAAAATCAATTTCATAAAAAGTTACAGATGAGGGTCAACATGTAATGTAATTGCCCTGAATAAAATCAGCAAATAGAATTTATCTAACTCCTTTATGCAAGTTCTCCTACCATTAATTTTTCCCAATAAACAGAATTTAAGGTGTGTTTGTGATGGATGGTATTTATTTCCTTGAGGATCTGAACTATTTTGCTATTTATCAGAATTAGAGCAATTATGCATAGTATTTCTCATTATGTGCATAATTAATTTGCTGTATTAAAAATTCATCTTACTTTGTTCAGATCAGGCAAGCCAAAACCTTTTAATTTCATTGTGCTCAAAAGATTAATTTTCTCTGCTACTGTAAGGACTAATAGTTTATTCATATTACCTGAGTCAATCAGAAAATCACTCCCCCCCCCCCCATTTATTGCAAGGTTTCTCTAAGCATTTGTTTTCCTGTAAATTTAAAATATTTAATTGGCAGTAACGGTGCTAGATTGAACTAAGTAATGTGAACTTTTGCAACACATATAAGGATATATAATTGCTTTCCAGTGAAAGTAAGGCAGCAAATGGTCATGCTGGACACCACACTTCTAGTGTAACTCACTAAAACCTTTTTTTTTCTACTTTGAAAGATAGCTAAGAGCTTGTGAAAACTGATTATATCTTTTGCATTTTGAATAATTAATTCCATGACTTATATTTAAGTCTATATCACAAAATCTGAACAATTAAAAAATCTATGCCAATACAGTGGATTCAAGTATTTTAAAAGTAAGCAAAAGAAAAAAAAAAAGAAATAATTGGATGAAGAGATTATATATCCTGTGAATTCAAAAAAGAGAACATAGTAATAATGAAGTGGAATACATACAAATATATACAAAATAAGTATTTAACCCACCCTCCCCAACTCTCAGTCCTCCTGCCCTGATTGCAGTTGCATCACCATCACCCCTGCTGCTATGAAGCAGGCACTGGGGAAGTCCCAGAGTTGACTCAGTGGCAGAAGGGAACCACTTTCAGGAGGTGGATTGTGAAACTGATTTCAGGAACACAGATTGGAATCAAAGACAGAACGGACAGAGTCCTTCTTGGGTGCTGGCCATTGAAGAAGAGAGATTGACCCTCGTGATCCCTCAACTTTATATTGAATATGACATATATGGAATGAAATACCTTGTTGGTCAGCTTCGGGTCACCTGCCTTGTCTGCTTCTCCCCACAGGTGTAGACTATTACTCTCTGTACCCCCAACATTGTACACAAGATTTAGCAGTGACCTTGGTCTGCACACCAATCCTTGGTAGTAACTAAACATCGGATGTTATCACTGCCAGAAGCAGACACTGTCTGCAAAAATCTACCGTTAACTTCAGAAAGTGCAGTTAGTTAGAAGCATCTAAGCTGAAAAGTAAAATCACTGAACAGAATTAATTCTGTTCTAGAATAAACCAGGACAATCCCCGACTTCCTTTCTTGGAATTATTCAAGTGTAAATATAGATCATTGTGTTAGAGCAAGATTGCACACAATGATAAAACTCCAGATCCAAATATGGATTAAAAAATAGCAATTGTATCAATTCTTTCCCCTCTTTTACCTCACTGTAGGTTGTTTATTTCACATGAAATATGTATTTACGAACAAAAGCTATGTAACTTTCTTCAGACTATGAGCATATATTAAATCAGTGTTCACAATTTTCATAAGAAATATGATGGCTAAGATGTTCCATTTATCACTGTCTCAGAATGAGATTTATCTTGGCAAACATTAACTGTTTTTAAATTTGGTATAAAGTCTAAAACAAACTATGGTGATTAATTTCATTTGAGACTCAATGAAAAGAGACTTGAAGACATATGACTATAAGATCAATGGAAAGAATAGACATTTTCAGGTGTTGCCTTTCCGTAGATCATAGGATATAGATGACTTAATAGAGACTTAACTTACAGAAGAATGAAGAGAAGCAAGATGACTCCTATCCTTGACAAATGAAAGGAAAAAAAAAGTCATTCACCTAAATGCATACCTGCACTACAATATAGGTCAAAAAAGAAAGGATCTACTTGTGGCACTAATGAAGTGTTTAAAATTCTGATGTTCTCAAAGAATGTCAAGATCGGGGAAGAGTATTTATGCAAGTCCAGGAACTTACCATTGTCTTTACTTTTCTGCAGGATATAGTGCACTTACAGATTTGTCTATGAATTTACAGATTTTAATTTTAAGGAAGCAACTATCCTTACTTAGTTTTCAAAGACCTGAAAAATCCTCTGGTTTTACTGTATGAAGTATGGAGAAGTATATGTTCCATTGAAGTATCACTTTTTATCTAAGTTTTTTTTTTATTAATATTTGACTTTTTATCTAAAAACACAGTCATAATTTCATGTACACTTATTTATCAAAAAATTATCAAAAGCTACTCAATAAGGATCTCATATCAGGGAACTCTTACTATACAGAGGTCAAAAAACCCGCAAACAAAAACAGCACCCTGAACCTGTGGAGAGGAAGTGTCACTTTCCAGCACAGTGGTTGAAACACTGATCCAAGAAGAATGAGCACCTAGTACAACATATGCAAGGGATGTTTCATGTAAAACTGTTAAACAAATGGGTACTGGAAAGAAAACTCAAGCTCTGCGTTCTGACATTTCAGATGAGTATTTTTACCTTCAGGCAACAGTTAGCCTTAAAGTCCTCTCCCCAAAAGTAAGAAATACGGGAATGAATTAGGTCAAGAAATAGAGATCTCCAAGACACAGGATGGTGAATAGAAAGGCACAGCAGTTCCTCCACCTCAAAGCTCACATCTTAAAAGTAAGGTATTTTCTCTTAGGGCAGACTGCTGTCTTTTATAGTCAATAGGATCCTGAAGAGCTGTATAAATTATTCTTTAAGAATAGAGGATTCACAAGATTGCACCTCTCAGGCTACATCTATCCCAGTAAACTAAGAAGGCAAGTCATGGACTTGAATGCTGGCACATACTTCTCTCTGCTGTTTGACTGCCTGCATGCTTCTTAGCAAGTTTTATCCCATGCAGTCTATCGCACTTCCAGAATATGCTCAAATGTTGTTTGGAGGATAACAAACTTGCTGCAAACGGCCCAGTCAAGATCACCCTCCTCTGAGATAGAAGAAAATTAAGCCATATACTTGTGGATCACCATTTCACACACTTTGAGGACAGAGAAAAAGTCTTGTCATCCTTTATGGTACACAAATATAGCCTAACAGAAAAAAGCTCTTGATTTTGGAACCCATGATAAGGATAGGCACAAATACTTACTATTGTGTAATAATGTATCTTTAAATGTGTACAAAACTTTAAGACTAGAAGTTGATTGATTGGACAGTTAAACATCCTGATGATTAAGCAGCACTAAATAGGATTTTTTAATCTAATTCTAGATTCGGGTCTTGCAATTTCCATGTGTAATATTGCTTCAGTAATCTTCCTAGATTTCTTTTTTTTTTTCTGTATAATAACCAGCTTCAACTTATTTGGCTCTTGCACTGTCTGAAATCCCAGATATTATACTTCTCTGAGATTTAACATATCAGTTATTAGACATTTCCCCATTGTCAAGGTTTAGGGTCAGGGTGGTCTGGTAGATCTGTAACAGATGCTCTCTCTTAACACCTCTCCCACCCCAAAGGGAAAGAGAAAAGGAATAAGGGAGAGACACTGGTTAGAAAAGAAGCTAGAACAACTTTAATGATAATGATAATAATAATAAAACAGAATATATAAAATATATACAATATATACGATATGCACAGTATTGAACCCAACTTGGGGAAGTCCCAGACTGGACTCGGTGGCAGACAGGAACCAGATTCAGGAGCTGGATTCTGAAACTAGACTCCGGAACACATAGTAGGGATCAAAGGTAGAAGAGTTAAGGTCCTCCTCGGATACAAGTCATTGAAGAAGGTTGCTTGACCCTCATGATCCCTCAGCATTATACTTAATATGACATATATGGGATGTAATACCTCATTGGTCAGTTTAGGGTCATCTGTCCTGTCTTCTCATCCCCACAGGTGTGGCCTTTTACTCTCTGCACCCACAATGAGGTACACAAGATTTAGCAGTGGCCTTGGTCTGCATGCCAATCCTTGATAGCAACTCTTAACATTGGGTGTTATCACTGCTAGAAGCAGACACTGTCTACAAAACTCTGCCATTAACTTCAGAAAATGCAGTTAGTTAGAAGTATCTGAGCTGAAAGGTAAATCACTGAACAGTTAGTTCTGTTCTAACTCAAACCAGGACACACATCAACAGCAACAGCAGATGTTAAGAATGAGGCATTGCAACACTTGCCTAAAAGCATCATTCATCTGGCAGGATGGGGAAACTTGTCGTAGTTAGGTAGCAGTAAAAGTTATTTAACATGTAGAGATAAGGAGCCTGCACTGCATTCTCAGTCCTGCATGCTGTTATGGAATCCGTGTTTACAGGGCCCAGTTCTGTTAAATATATGCATATGTGTACATATGTTACTGTAGTAAAAGTGGCATAAATTAATCTCGGGGTTTGAAAAGTTTATTATACAGACATATCTAGGAGATTCTACTAAAGCACTCCTTGTAAAACATGAATTTGAAATCTGATAACAAAACCCAGCCTTCAAGGTCTGTGTATAAATTGCCATACAGTATCAATTCTCTGTTCAATCAGGAACCATTTTTCAGTACGATACTCTGCAGTCTTTAATTCCTGCTGAAACCAGACACACATACCCTCATAAATCCTCGATGATCTTTACTTGTCTAAAGCTGCATATGCCTCCTGCAGCCCTCTACTCTGTTATAAACAACATAAACAATTCTTAGAAATGCATGAGCTTGTTGCATATGTGATTTTTTAATGTACAAAACACATTTTAAATGTTGGGTTGTCTTAATGGTACTAATATAATTAAATGACAACAATGAATTTTAGTTATTTAGTAGTGGTGTTGCAACTATGATGCAATGATATAAAATCAGGAGGGCTTGAGTAATTTTTTTTTTTTGCTTTTAATAGTAGCTGTTAACTGTTGTACAAGGAAGAATATGTCTTTCGATGTAAGCATCTTTTGATTTGTTCAATTTCACCCCTACATAAGAAGTTAATTAAATCTATTTTCTCAACATATCGAGCACATTCTCAAATGTTTTATGTTGGAACATTGCATCAAATGCATGCATGATTGACTTTTAGTAAACCGATATCACAAATATGTATACAGATTATGTACATAGCAAGACTAGTAATAAGCTCAGATTGATATAAAACTGTGAAAAAAAATACAAGAATTTTGAATGCAGCAGAGTTTTTAGACCTGAATTTAAATTTTTCCTGAACGTAGGTGCATATATTCAGAATTGCAACCCTGATAGCCCTCTGTCAACTACCTAAAAATGAAGCATAGAAAAAAAGTTGACTTGAGTGACACTTTGACTAGAAGTTTCCTTAGTTTCTTCAAGATGTGCTTCTGCATATAAAAGAGCTTTTCTGATCTGGTAAGATCTCAGCAGTTCTGTGAGTGAACTGATGTCATTGAGGTCTACAAAACTTGTAATAGTATGAGCGACTCTTATAAACAACTATCATAAGTGTATATGTGAGTGTGCAAGTATGTGGGAGTTGCAAAACGGATGCTACACAATATGATCAAAGTAGATGACCCTTTAT
>VWZK01018443.1:44554-55921 GCA_013396935.1 Baryphthengus martii | reverse complement strand
GGAGGCTGAGACGGGGGGGTGGGGAGTGACAGAGCCCACCCCTGCCCCCTCCCCTTCAGTGTACAAGTCCCCTGAGTACGAGGAGTTGGCCTTCACCCTGCTGTTGGAGCACCTCGTCTCCATTGGGTACCCCCATGAGATCCTTGCCTACAAGTATGACCCAACCTTCCCCACCCGGTGAGTGCCAGCTGGTTTGGAGGGACATGGTGGGGTTGTCAGTGGGACTCCCTCACCCGCTGACAAAATTTGTGGCACAGAGGGCTGGTGTTCGATGCCCTGTACGGGAATCTGCTGAAGGTGGACTCCCATGGGAACCTGCTGGTCTGTGCCCATGGTTTCCGCTTCCTCAAGGGGTAAGTCTGGGACCCCCCCCCCAATCCTAGGGGTTGGTAGGCAGGACAGGGTTGCCCCTTGGCATGGAGTACAGCTCCGTGCTCCCTCCCCAGGGCCGAGATCCTCCACTATTACCCCAACAAGTTCATCCAGCGGGATGACATGAAGCGCTTCCACATCCTCAACACCCTCTTCAACCTTACGGGTGAGTGAGAGTTCCCCGCCACCCCTTATCAGGGGGGCTGCCCCCCTACCCCCTGCATCCCCTCTCACAGCCCCCTCCCTGGCAGAGGCCTATCTCTACGCCTGTCTCGTGGACTTCTTCACCAACTGCTCCAGATACGTCAAGTAAGAGGGAGATGGTGGCTGGGGGCTTGGACATGGTGGATCTGAGGTGGGGTGGCAGGGGAAGGGGATGTGTGGTGTGTGTCCTCCCCCTGGCAGGGTGATCCCTTCACACCCCTCCTTTTCCCAACCGTTGCAGCTGTGACACCGGCTACAAGCACGGAAACCTCTTCATGTCCTTCCAGAGCATGTTCCAGGACGTGCGCGAGGCCATGGACCACGTCCACCTCACGGTGGGTGGGGGGGCTCAGGGGGGCCGGACGGATGGGGATTTGCTGCAGTGAGGGTGCTGCTGAGGGTGCTGGGGATGCGCCTTGCCCCAGGAAGTTTTGGCCAGACCCATCCATCCCCTTTGCAGGGCTGCTTGAAGGAGAAGACGCTGGAGAACCTGGAGAAATACGTGGTAAAGGACGTGAGTGTCTGCACACGGACCGGGAAGGGGTCCTGTTGGTTCTCAGTCCCCTCAATCAGGTCCCTGTGGCCCTTTTGGCCCCCGCCCCCCAACCCCCACTGACTTGCCCCTCGCCAGCCCCGGGTGCCGCTGCTGCTGAGCCGCATGAAGGAGGTGGGGAAGGTCTTTCTGGCCACCAACAGTGACTACGACTACACGGATGTGAGTAGGGGGCCGTCTGTGTCCATCCCACCTCCTCCACCAGCTCCAGCCTGCCCGGGGTGGGAGGCAGGGGGTGGGAGGCAAAAGGCAGGCGGGGGTCTGCCCTCCCTGGGAGAGTGGTGGAGATGGTGGGTGTCCTTGCAGGCCATCATGTCCTACCTGTTCGACTTCAGCGATGGGGACAAGGCAAGTCTATCCCTGGTGTGGCCTGAGGCAGGGGGGTACAGGCTGCTATCAGCGGCCCTTGGCTGAGCCCGTGCTCCAAAATCTATCAGGCCGAGACCCCCCAGCGACCCTGGCGCTCCTATTTCGACCTAATCGTGGTGGACACGCGCAAGCCGCTCTTCTTTGCCGAGGGTACCGTCCTGCGCCAAGTCAACACGGTGGGTTCCCCTCCGCTGCTGCGGGGCCAGTTGGGGCGGCGGGCACCAGCTGGGCACCGCTGGGTGGGTTTGCCATGGGTGGGCACCGAGCGGCCGGAGGTAACGGTGGCCCCGGCCCCGTGGCCCTCGTCCCACAGGACACGGGGAAGCTGCGCATCGGGACGTACACCGGCCCGCTCCAGCACTGCGCCGTCTACTCTGGCGGTGAGCGTCCGGCGGGGCTCTGCAGGCAGCGTGGGGGACGTGGCCGTGCCGTCGCCCTGACGTCTGGCCGTCCCAGGCTCCTCGGACGTGGTCTGTGACCTGCTGGGTGTGAAGGGCAAAGACATCCTCTACATGGGGGACCACATCTTCGGGGACATCCTCAAGTCCAAGAAGCGGCAGGGCTGGCGCACCTTCTTGGTGGTGCCCGAGCTGGCCCGTGAGCTGCAGGTCTGGACAGAGAAGAGTGGTGAGCAGCACCTGGCCAGGGACACGGACCCTGCCCGGCCAGCGACACGGCCGAGCCCGGTGGGGGGAGAGGCCTGGAGCCTCCTACCCCCTCGGTGGCAAAACCAGCCCCGGCGGGACGTGCCCCAACACCACGTGTCGGTCGTGCCCGGTAGCGGGGAAGTTGCCTGCGCTGAGCCATCCCCTTTGATCTTGCAGAGCTGTTTGAGGAGCTGCGGAGCCTGGACCTCTTCCTGGCGGAGCTGTACCAGTGAGTGTGCATGGGGAGGGCAGGGGGCTGCAGGCACCCATGGAGGACCCCCCAGGTGAGCCCCCAGCTGCATCTCTCCCACCGCAGGCACTTGGACAGCAGCAGCAGCGAGCGCCCGGACATCAGCTCCATCAAGCGTCGGATCCAGGTGACGGCAGGGGCACCATTTCGGCCGGCACGCAGCTCAGCCCCCGGCTCGGCTTCCCACCGTGGGAGGCATCCCGGGAGGCATCGACTGCCCTGACCATCCCGCCGCGTCCTCAGAAAGTCACGCACGAGATGGACATGTGCTACGGGAAGATGGGCAGCCTATTCCGCTGTGGCTCGCGCCAGACCCTCTTCGCCAACCAGCTGATGCGCTACGCCGATCTCTACGCCGCCTCCTTCATCAACTTCCTCTACTACCCCTTCAGCTACCTCTTCCGGGCACCCCCTGTCCTGGTAGGCAGCTCCCGGCACCCCCTGCTCACCCTCTGTGCCTCAGTTTCCCTCCCTGCCTGAGACGGGCACGAGGCTGATGGAGGTGTTAGGTGGACTCCCAGCCCCTCGGCTGGCCAGCGCCGGCCCGTCTCTGCGAGCCTTCTCCTCGCCGCAGATGGCACACGAGTCGACGGTGGAGCACGGCCGCCTGGATGCCGGGGAGGCAGGCACGGCCCTGGCCCCCTGGCTGGCCTGGCACGGCCACCCCGGCCAGGAGGTAGGTGCCAGGGGACAGAAGCACCTGACAGCTGCGGGCACAGCGATCCCTATGCCGGCAACACTGATGCCGGTGGGGTCCTGTGCCCACCGAGATCCTCACCTCCCTCTCAGGTCACTGGGGGCCCCCAGGACTCTGGCGGGGAGGAGGAGGAGGAGGATGGAGAAGCCTGAGCCCACCCCAGTGCCGATGGCTGCTGAGCTGGCAGGTGCCACCCCCCCCAGGAGGACATTCGGTGGCCCTGGCCCATGCCCCACATCACACCTCTTCCCAGCGTTGCGCCAGAAGGGCCCCCCCTCAAGCCCGTGGGCTGCCCGGTGCCCCCACCTCCACTCTTGGCCCCCAGCCGGCAGGACGCCAGCGTGGGGCAGCTGTGCTGGGGGGAGCCAAAGGTGCCACTCCTCCGGCTGTCACTGGGAACCCCCTTGGCACGGGGCAGTGGTCCCAGCAGCTCCTGCCCCTCTGGCTCCGGTGCCTGGCCCCAGGGCACTGTGGTGCTGGGGCCGAGCTCTGGGTGGAGGTGGGTGGATGTTGCTTAAGCAAGAGAGGGCTCCGGAGTCGCCCTCTGCTCCCTGGGAATCCCTTTTACCTGCTATCACCCTCTTTTCTTTTCTACCCTTTTCTGCTTCTAACAGACACTCAAAACTCCTGGGACCAGAGAGACATGAAATTGGCTATTTTAAATGAAATCTGCTTTGCCCCCGAGCCCAGGAGACGGAGGGCAAAGGGCAATTCCTGAATTCTCAGCCACCCCCTGCTCTGCTGGCACTGTCCTGGACCCTGGAGGAGGGGGCCTGGGATTGCCAGGACCTCCAGATACAGCTCCAGGACTTCCTGCAGCGTTGAGGTTTCTCAATAAAGATGCTGAGCCAACACTGGTGGCGGCTGCGTGGGGAGGAGGCAGAAGGGTGGGATGAAGACAGGACCGGTGGCTTGCCGGTCCGACACCGGCTGCCTTGTGCCGCACTCGCTCTGGGTGAGGCCGGCCCTCAAGGGCTGCTGTAGAGGCCCCAAGCGCTCCCATTTTGGATCCCCAGGGTGGGGGAGCCTGACCTGCTGCTCCCCAAGGAGCCCTGTGCCCCTTTGACCGTGTCACCTTCATCCTCCTTGGGGCCCGCGCAGGAGCCGCCGGGTTGCCGTGGGTAGCCCGGTCCCTCGCCGGCCTGGCCTGGCCTGGCTTGTGCTGCCACGCGTGCCTCTTGGTGGGGACCCATCTGGGTACGAGGCAGCTCTGGAGCAAATCCCTCAGGACACCTCTTCCAAAGCACCAGAAGGTGCCTGGAGCATTGCAGAGTCTGACACCAGGAAAATTGGGGCGTGCGTCACAGCCGAGAAGCCAAGAACCGTCCCAGGGGACAGAGCCCACGTCTCCAACCCCAGACCTTGCCACACTACTCCTTAGGCCATACATCAAACCTTGCAGTAGAGGTGCAGTATTTAAAACAGTGCTTATATATTTGAAACAGGCTTATTATGTGCTACCCCTACATATTTACATTCGAGAAGCAACAAGACAAGTCAGCGGAGCGCGCGCGCAGGGCAGCGCCGGCGAGCGAGCAGCCCGCACCCCGCCAGGAAACTCAGCAGTGCTCTGGGGGACACAAACTCACACCCTCCAGCTCCTCCACCTCTGGCAAAGCCTTGTTTTTCCGAAAGAAGAACCGAGTCTCCTCCTCGGCATCCAGGATTTCACCGAGGGATGACACCACGGGGTCATGGTCCTTCAGCATCTCCGGGTAGCGCCTGCCAGCGCACTCTATCCGCAGCGAGCGCCGCACTGGCGTCAGGAATTTCAGCTCCTGGCCTTCCAGCAACTCCTTTCCTCTGTGGAAAGGATAAGAGGAGCCTTGGGGTAAATCCCACAGAGTGCTGGCACAGAGGGTGCTGCTGCCAGGAGCTCGGCCTTACCTGGATGCAGACGTAACTTGCAGCTTGATGGAGGCAGGGAGGCTGGCCAGGGGCCTCCCAGTCAGGCCGGGAGTCACCGCCGTGTTCCGCACCTCACTGGGGCAAGGTGTTGTAGGCTCCCAAGGAATGGGCTGCTCGGCCTTTTGTCCTAACAGGAGAGGAACGGGCAGCACGGTTGCAAGAGAGGGCAGAGTGGCATCTGGGGAGGGATTACGCCGGCGTGGCGCTCTGGACACGGGCGAGGGCACCTTGCTACAGAGCTGTGCTGGGCCGTGACTGTGTCCAGCCCTGGCAGAGGAATCTTGCCCCGTTTTTGAGACCAGGATTCTGGGCTTTCACAACACTGACCCTCCATCAAAGTCAACAGGGGTGCTGGGACAGACTGTGGACCGTGCTGCTTCCCAGTATGCAGCAGCAGGGAACCCCACCTGCCCGCGCTCCAGCCAGCCCCGACATGGACAGGTTACCTTCTGAAGTTTGGTCTGTAGTCTTCAAAACATCAAGGACGACTTCTCTGAGCTCCTGGAGCGGCTACAGGAAAAGCAGAACACAGGTCAAGGCAGGTCTGACTGAAGGTCCAACTGAACAGCAGAACAGGTTTTTGCTGCATCTTGACACCCCGGGCTGCAGGCAGCAGCAAAAGGCTGCAGAACGTTCCTTCTCTAAGCGGGATCTGTCAGCAGAGAGGCCCAGCTGGGCAGAGATGCCCCACCACGCAGATAACCCCCCCCAGCCGCCACGGCCACGCTGCCCAGACCAGCCTCACGCCGCTTCCCACTGCGGCTCTGGCGCTGCGCAGGGTGCACGTCCTCCCTGCCCTTCCCCCGGCCCTGGCCGTGTCACACAGCCCTGCCTCCTTGGCTGACGACGAAACAGGACCGGCGGCTCTAAAGCGCTTTTTCACCGGTGGCCAGTACTGCTAAACCCATCCCAAAAACCTGGGATCTCGAGGAAACCTGATGGCACAAAGGCGGAGAACGCGGGCGGCTGCCGCAGAGAAGCGCGTCTCACCTCCGCGCCAGCGCAGACGGCTGCTTTGTACAACCCCGTCACATCGAAAGGGCCGCTCCGGGCCAGCAGCTTCACTTTGCAGATCCAGAACTTGGCAAATTTCTCTGGGCAGGACACGTGGGACAACACCGCGGAGAGCTCCTCTTCCTGGACACCCTACAAGAAGGAGGACAAGATCCCAAAGTGTCAACGGCAAGGGCCAGAAGCGTGCGCTGGGGGAGCTGTCCGTGCACAGCTGCTCTCCCAGTGCTCGCTGTTGGGGAAAACGAGGGTCTGAAGAGTCTGGTTTTGCTTTCTTGCCTCTATTTTCCCCCTTGGTCCATCTCTGAGAGAGATGTCAAGGAGCAGACTCTCCAGTGCTGGCACTAACAGAGCCACCAAATCCCGGAGCAGGGCATTCCCAAAGGCAGTTCATAGGTCGGCGTCGCCAGAGGCGAATCGTCACAACCGCCGCGAGGTCCGCCAGGGACGTACCCCAAAGCGTGAGGTTACCAGAGATGTACCTCAAGCTGGCTCAGTCGAGCCTGGGCTCAAGCTGCAGAAATTCCCGCTGCAGAAGGTGCTGCCGGGTACCGGGACACCGGGAAGGACACGCACAAGCCCCACGCCTGGGTGTTGCTCTGTTTTCCCCGTTAGCCCGTCTCACCGCGTACCTTCGGCCTCTCCATAACTCCACGGGCCTTTGGCCTCTCCATAACTCCGTAAGCACTTTTCCTACCCATAGTACGACCCCTCCGCCAACTGCGGCCCAGAATTCTCACTCCAAACCCCTGTGTGATGTTAGGGGATGTGGCTCTCATCTCCTGGGATGCTCCAGGAGGAGCCTGTTCAAGCTTTCCCATTCCCACCTCCTCAACAAGCTTCAGGCACTCAGTTAATATGTTGTTGATCTTCTCCAGGGATTGCTGCTCTGGTTTCTCTTGCTTCTCTTTCTCCTTGACATTTCTCCAGGAGAGCTTCCCCGGATTTTTCTGCAGCAGCGTCATAGGCGGCCGCTTGTACGTCTTGCCTTTGGATGCCAACCATTCCTCCAGCTGCTTCCTGTCAAAGAACCAAAGGATCGCTGTCACCACCCCACCGGACAGTCAGCACTTGCCAGGCTACCGTTTCCCCTTTGGAATCTCCCTCTGGCCAGTTCAGCTGCTCGGGAAGAGCCGGTACATCTATCCTAAAAATGCAGCTGGGCTGGGAAAGGAAAATCCTCTTCAAGTTTAAGCGTGCCTTGAAGATAAAACAGGAGAGCGGCGGCACGCTGTCCTGCCGCTGGCTGGATGCCTGGGAGAGGAACCCAAAGCACCACCAAACCTCATCCCCACCCTCCTCTTTCCTTGGGCATCAATCTCCCAAGAGTTATTCCCTGATAAGGGGACTTTGGACCCTGTTTTCAGCAGGTTGGTGCTGGTTCACCCAGTTCAACACTTTAAACTCTGCTGTCCCCTGGAGGCGACGACAGAGCCGGCCAAAGCTGCTACTCACTTGCGATCCGCGGCCGACGGGGTCTTGGGAACGCGCCTCGGGAACATTTCCCTTGCCTTCGGCAGCCCTTGGTTAACCCTCTCTTTCCTATTCTTCGAATCGCTCTCAACCGCTTGAGGTTTGGAGCTGTGCGCGGCCCAAGGCCGCTTTGGGGGTACCGGCGCTGGGAATGCCGCCGTGGGTCTGCGAGGCACCACCTTCCCATCCTTCCTCCCCGCCTCCCCTTTAGCTGCGGGCTGCTGCCGTCGCACGGCGCCGCCCGGTTTCGGGCCCGATGTCGGGTTTGCGGTGCCCTGGGGCCTGCTGGAGGTCAGAGGCTTTGCGGGAGATCTTTTAATTTGAGGAGGTCTGTTGTGGTGCTTGAGAGTTTCCGCTGGAAGCGCGACAGGGGGATTTGCCGTGTTCGTTTTTTCCTGCTTTGCCCCTGGTTTTTTATGGGGCAAATGAGCAGGAGCAGGAAGGAACCGAGGGGGCTGCAAGGGCTGAGTTTTGATACTTGGGTTTTGAGACCTGCTCTTTGAGCCTGCCGGGGGGTTCCTGAATTTATCCTGAATCGGCTTTTCCTTGGCCTGGCGGCCGTTCGCTCTGTCCCTTGGGCCCGTGGCGGTTCTTGACACGGTGGCTGAGTTTTGCCCGCAAGCCAAGACTGTCTTCTTCTCGAGACTGTTTCCATCAGACTGAAAAATTCCGTTCAGCACAGGCTGTGTAGAGGCTTGTGCTTGGATGTTTTCTTTGTTGCAGAGCAGCCTGTCCTGCAGACTCTCACATGGGGACTGAGATGCCCCAGGAGGGCACCGGTCACTTCCAGTCGGAGCTTCTGTGGTGGTGACGGTCCTCCGTGCAGCTTTCTTGTTTCTTTCTGGATTTAGGTGACCAGAGGTTGAAGTTGGCAGCCTCCCTCTGGGCTGTAGGTACGAGCTCATGCTCGGCTTGAGCCCCCCGGGAAGCTTTGGGCTCTTCCTCGGCTGCTCTGGACGCAGCATCGCCTCTCTCTGGGACACGTGTGAAAACTTCGGAGCAGCGCGGCCAACGTGATGCGTGGATTCGGCGCCAAGCTTGCCATCCCTCTGAGAGCCCTTCACCACGTTTCTGAGAATCTCCTTCTTGTTCCTGTCAACCTGGAAAGACAGAGGGAACCTCAGCCCCGAGGAGAGCTCAGCTTTGGCCAAACCCCGACAGCTCGCTCCTGCCCCAGCCCTAGGGCCCAGGGGATGTCACGCAAAGGCTGACAATGACAAATGAGTTGTCAGCACAGCAATGACACAACACCCACCAGCACGTGGGCAGAGGACGAGTCTCCCACACTAAGTTCTTCTGCAAAATAATTAGTTGTTTTATTGCCAGCTAAATTAGCTGTTGGCTGCACCCCGTTTGGGGTCAGGAGAGCACGACCCTGATCTGGGTACCCTGCGCCGCCCAGACTCGCTTCACGTGAAACACAAAACCAGACTCAAAAGATTTCTACTTACATGGGCTGGTTTAGAACCTGGTTCTAAGGGTGGATTCAGGGCATTCAGCCGGTCCTTTAAAATGGGTCTGTGGGAAGGAAAACAATACATCGGGTTATTTAACAGCTGCTGCAGAAAATGGTGCCTCAACCACAGGAACTTATGAGAAGCTTTTGGAAATCAAAAAGCTGTCCAGTAAGTACTATGTAATATTTTTTTTCTTTTGTGCAGCAAGAGGAAAGCGTCACAACATCCAAGGCTGCTACAAAACTCAGGGCTTCCGTGAACAAAAGTCACCCAAAGGGCTCCTGCAGTCAGGGTGGTTCGGAGCCTCCCGTCGCCCGCCGGCCCTGGCTGGCATCCCGCCATGTGCCACGTGCCTCGTGCCAGAGGCCGCTGAGGCGCAGGCAAGTCAGCTGCTGCTGCACTGCGGGTCGCAGCGGTGTCTCGGAGCTCATCGGCCAGGCTCTCTGCCACGGGGGGCCGCGGGGAACCGCGGAGCGATGGTGGCCGATTCACGAGCCCCTCAGCCGCCCCAGCAGCAAAGCAGGGAGGTGGGGCGGCAGCCCCGGCTGTCGGCTTCCCCCCATCCTCTCCTCCTCCTCTCCCCTATCCTGTCCTCCTCCTCCTCCGTGAATCGGAGCCCTCTGACAGCAGCCGGCTGCGGGGTCCTCCTGCCCTGGGGCCGGCAGCTCAGCCGTTAGGGAAGGTTAATGCCTTGTGCAGATATCGTCCTGTAGCGAAAGAGCTCGGACAGCTGGGGTACTAACCTCTGTTCTACGCAAGTGGCGTACGACACAAGAAAGAAAGATCATGAGCTTTCTCAACTCGTCTCTATTAGTGGTGTTTTCCAGAGCCCGGCATCCTGGACTGGTTTAGCTCTTTCTGGTGTCTGATCCTGCTTCCCTCGGAGAAGTTTTATGGCTCCCTTTGCACTACGTCACGAGAGATACTCGCTGCGAGAGGGAGTCTTCCCAACGTTCAGGTTTGCCAAGTGCATCAGCAGTTTCGATCAAAAGCTTCGCCGAAAGTTGCCTCGCTACCTGCGAGCGGCCGTCGCGCTCGAAGCAGCGGGATCTGTGCGCAGCCTGGCTCCAGAAGCACCGAGCGAGGCAGGAAAAGCCTCCCAGAGCCAGGTAACTCATTTAGCAGGTAGTTGTATCTATTTCCTCTTAAATGCACTGAAAAGGTTCCTTCCTGATACTAACCTGTCCCAGAAGGCCACTGAAAGCTGCCGTTAAAGAGCGGCAGTGGGACTTGAGCCACTCTTTCTTCAAGACTCAGGAAGCTGAATCGTTGTCAAAAAGGCCTGTTCTGCCAGAGCCAAGAGCCCAAAGTCTCACAGAAAACACCCAGAAGAGACAACATCAACCAGCAGGAAACATCCCCACTCCAAACAATCCCTTGGGTCCTGCTGCCAGTAACTCAAGAGGGCCGCTGGGGCAGAGCCGGCCCCAGGCGCTGCCCTGACGGCTGGACATTGACAGGAGGCGATTCTCCGGCTGCAGGTGGATCGCTGCCGAGAGCGGCCCAACGCCGGCAGGCTTGGTGGGGGGAGGATTCAGCTACACCTCAGAGAAGCACGGAGTGGTTTAGGGTGAAAGGCACCTTTACGGATCGGCTAATCTAATCCCCAAATCCTCCTGACTTACTTTGCACTCGGGCATTTCAGCTTTGCTTTGCCTGCCAGGTCCTCCTGGAGCCGTCCTCTCTGTCCTCCTGCAAAGTAGATGGTAGGACAACGCAGCCTCAGGTTTTGGAACATCAATATGAGGAGATTTCTTTCACATCCACGCCGCTACCACACAGGTCTCTCGAGCTGCCTACCCAAGCCTGGCAATGCTGTTCCCAGAAATTCCCCGAGAGTTTCCACGTACGTGAATATTGCCCAGAGGCTCCTCAGCACTTAAAGACCGGAGCTCTCTGATGCTCGCGGTGTCACACCGCTCACCACCTCGGTTGCATAGAGCTTAGTTAATTGGCAGAAGGAAAGGGGAGATGCTGCCGCTGCTGTCCCTGCTTCAGCTATGGATCCCGTGAGCCTGTCTCCCACTGTGGCCAAGCCCTCTCCTAACATAGGGAGGTGAGAAAAGTGATTTGCCTCTCGACTGGGGGCCAGGGAATACCCCTGACTCCCTAGTTTGGCTGCTGTACTGGAGCATCTCATGGCAGGCAGCCCAGCCTGGCTGGAGCCCCGCATCGCCCTGTTCCTAAATCCATCCCACTCTCATCTGACAGCCTACAAACCCAGGGCTCTGAGGGCACCTCAGTCTTCCCCCACCAGCCCTCTGTCCCTCAAGGCTACCCCAGAGCCCCGAGAGCAGCACAGCACCCCTAGTATCCCCGGCACCCCCCGAACCTCTCCCAAACCACATCAACGTCCCCATTTCATGGGTCCCCCCCCCTCACCCCCGAACCGCCCCTCCCGAAGGCCCAGCAGCCACCAGTCCGCC
>VWZK01018443.1:8100-40100 GCA_013396935.1 Baryphthengus martii | reverse complement strand
GCCGCCGGCCGCCGCGGGGCCTGAGGGCACCTGATGCCGGAGCAGTCGAGCCGGGGGGCCCGGGGCCGGCTTCATTAACGCTGAATTTGTTGTTATTTTACTGCCCCCCAAGAAAAGCGCCGTTCCCAACTATCTGCCTCCTGGGACAGGTGTCTGGGATCCCGTCTGCTAGCGGTCAAATTTAGTGCCTTAATCTGCTCAACGGTCGCTATCGCCTCTCCCAGCCCTTCATCTGGTACGAATATTCCTGTTGTTTGACCTCCGGGTGAAATTTGGACAGTGAGGTCCCACCAAGAAGGGTGAAATTTGGACAGGGAGGTCCCACCGAGAAGCCCGGGCTTCCGCTCCTTAACCCCTTCTCGGCCTTAACTCTGTCCGTGAACTTTGTCTCCCTGCCTGACCCCTGGATTGGTTATCTTGGACTTGGTTTCCTACGCCCTTGCGCCCGGGCGTTGTGCGCCGTTTCGATTTACCTCCAAAACATCCTTGCTTGGAGCTCGCCCTGGTCTGTGCGCCGGCGAGAAGAACGCTTTTCTGCAAAAAGCCCTCAAAGACGGCCTGGTTCCGATCGTTTCGGGTCAAATCCCGGCGTTAACCCGCCCTGTTTTCCAGAGAGGTCACCGGGCCGCTGCCGAGTGGCAGCACCAAAACCGGACGCCAAAAGCCGGAGAGACCGCCGACGCTTTCGTCCTAAAGCTTTTTCCCTGCCCGCAAGCGTGCCGGCGTCCCAACACCTGCTTCGGTCGGCTCTCTAAAATATCAGCACGTGTTTTGCTGCTTGGATCCGAGGAGGGTGAGCTGGGAGAACATCGCACGTGGCCACGCTCGCTCCCCTGCCGTTTCTGGTCCTGGTTTGGCTGCAGGCAGAAGGGAGCGAGCGGGGTGAGCGAAGAAGTGGTCTTCCCCTTTCTCTTGCAAACCGCTTGGCCGATGAAGAGCGATCGCGGGTCTTCCTTGGGCTCTTTGGACCAAAAACTTCTGTTTTGAGGCGGGAAGCGTAGCTGCTGCCAGAAATAGGTTTAGCGAGGCAAACCTGGAAGCCCGGCTGATGAAATGCTGCTCACAAAGGCGCGTTTTTCCTCCAGGCCACCGCAAAACTTCGTTTTAATCTGTTAAATACGCGATAGCTGCTTTGACATTGAGCTGCCGCTCGCTGAACTGGTCAGGGATATGGAAACTGGCCAGTTGGGTCACCTCCAGCCTCGTGTCCTGGCTCTTGCAAGAGGAGCTGGGTGAAAAGGGCAGCTCCAAGAAGAGCTGGCTCCAGGTGCCAACCCTTGCCCTGAGATGATCTTCTCCAGCGCTTTCCCTTGGGCGGCAGCCGTCCAAGGAATGCGGTTAACCTCTGTCCGAGCTGGGCTGTGCCCCTACCGAGAGCAGCAAGGTGGGTGTTGCCGGGGGACGTTTGAGAAGGCCCACGCCGACTCTGGGTGGTTTTTGTGGCTTCTCTGGGTAGGCCAGAGCTCCTCTCTGGGTCTTGGAACCGCGTCAGCCTTCTTGGGTCTGAGCCTTTAAAGGAGAAGCGATGACGCGCGTGTCCTTCCTGGAGCCCGCATCCCAAGCCCTTCGCGCCACCGCGGCTCTACTTTGCGAGGGGTCTTCCTCGCAGACGGTTTCTTCCCAGCTTTATCCTGATGCAAACAACACAAAGGAGTGAGAAGGAAACCTTGGCCAAGCAGAGCGGTCAGAGGGTGAGTAACGCGGCAAGAAGTGAAGCCAAGGCCTTCTGCTTGGGAGAGAGACTGACAGAAAAAGCTTCCGTGCTGGGCTGATGTGATGAGAGTTGTCCTGCAGCTTGCACTGGCCTGGAGCAGGGCGCCCTACTGGATTGGATCAGCTCGACGCAAAGGAAAACTCGATGTTTTGTGTTCAAATGCAGCTGGTAACATTTTTTTTTTCCAGCACCCTTCTGGGCACGGTGGTTTTTTAAACTCGTTTCACCTCCCCGTGAGTGGGAGGTCGGAGGGGCAAAGTGTCCACCTTCTGGAACCTGAATTTATTGGAGAAAATTTTCCTCTTTAAAACAAACAAAAAGGATTCTCAGAGAAAGGATTTTAAAAAATCAAAAGAAATCAAGGAATATTTTATGGATGCGTTACTGGGAAAGGAGTAGGTGTTGGCTTGGAAGGGAAGAGGAAAGCGCTGGGGGAACCTGGTACCTTTACGCTGTTGGTCTGGGCTGTGTTTCGCCCTCAGACAGGACTTTATTTTGTACGAAAGTGCCGGTACCAAAAGGTGGGGGTGGCTTTGCCACGCAGCGGCTCTTTCCAGGCTGGTGTCGGGCTCCCCGCCGAGCGAACCCGCTCTCCGCTCTCGTGTCGGCAGGGGTGCCAGCGCCGGGCCGGGGCTGCCTCCCCCAGCCCCGGCCGCACCGTGCGTCTCGACCAACAACCGCGTTCCCCAGCTGCCGGCCACTCGGCCACGGGATGGATTAATCAGAATCTGAACTTAATCTGAATTAAAACTGATCCTAAGATGAGTTCTCCGTGCTTGGGGCCGACGAGGGGGTGGAGGGGAGGGCGCTCTGCTCTGTGCTCTCCGGCGATGGTTTCTAACCCGCTTTTCCCTTCTCTCCCAACAGGAACGTGCGTGAGACGCCGGGACAAAGATGCTCAATTTAAGGACTTGTGCTGCAAGGCTGAGGCCGTTGACGGCCTCGCAGACTGTAAAGACACTTTCCCAACACAGGCCGGCAGCGCCCAGGACGTTTCAACAGCTCAGGTGCTACAGCGCGCCCGTGGCTGCCGAGCCTTTTTTGAGCGGGACTAGTTCAAACTACGTGGAGGAAATGTATTATGCTTGGCTGGAAAATCCCAAAAGTGTACATAAGGTAAGGAGCCACTCAGCAGGATGTCGCCTTTGCTTCTCTCCCCGCGTCCAAGCGGCCGGTTCAGGTAAGCGCGTGCCTCGCAAGAAGGATTGAGTTCAGCCGCAGAGGACGACGCCTCAGCGATTCCTTGGAAAAACAGAGCCAAGAGGAGCTTCTGTGGGATGTGGGCAGCGTCTTGAATCGCAAGGGATACAAGAAGTACAAGCGGTGCCTTCTCCTGGGAATCCACCTTT
Source organism: Baryphthengus martii (assembly GCA_013396935.1). Taxonomy (NCBI): domain Eukaryota; kingdom Metazoa; phylum Chordata; class Aves; order Coraciiformes; family Momotidae; genus Baryphthengus; species Baryphthengus martii. The sequence continues at coordinate 37,037 of VWZK01018443.1, read as the reverse complement.
AACGAGCTCCTAACGCTTTCTTTTTTTCCCAGCTCCGATGGCTCATCAGGAGGGTTTATCCTGGAATGGAGGGTGGGGTGGGGGAGGCAGGGAGCTGTATTCTCTGTTCTTGACCCGGTTTGGGTTTTACTTCAGGTATGGGGCTGGGAGGTGTTGTGTGTGTGTGTGTTTTGTGCAGACGCAAGCGGTACGTGTTGAGCTGGGGCTAAAACTGCTGTTGAGCTTGGCAGCATCAAGCCCAATCAGTGCTTTGCAACCTGGAGAAGGGGAGATGGGATCTGGAGGCCGGAGGGATTCCTGGTCGCTCCTGAACTTAAAAACCAGGAAAGCAGCCGGGCTGTGGGCAGTGTGCGCAGAGGGCTGTCAATCCCAATAACTGACACTTCTCCAGCCAGGAGAAGGCCAGTTCCTTAAAGTCCAGCAGGTGAAGACTCGGCCAGGAGGAGGATTTCCAGAGCCCGGCTGCTGCCTTTATTTCCCACAAGGACAATGTTCCTCTGGTGACTAAGTCTCGGCACTGCCCAGGGGATTTTTAAGGCGGTTTTGTAGGTGCCCTGATGTAGAGCAGGGATTCTCTTTATTCAGTAGCACGTGAGCGGCCTGCGAAACAGAACGGTTGGGGTGAGTAAGGAATCTCGCGTCCCAGCGCTTGCATCAGCGTCGAGTGTGGTTTCGATGGCACCGATCCCAAACTGCACAGCCCGTAGCATGCTGTAAAGGTCTTGAGATAGGATCAAAGCTGGATTTTCACAAACAAATGTTGACTTTATGCTTCCTCAGAGGCAATTCAGTGGTGGAGCCAAGCAAGACAGACCCGCAAAATACAAAGTACGTTGGTTTGGGTGGTGCCCTTGGTCAAATAGTGGCTTGAAAGCTACCCAAGCACAGACACAGGAGGCAGCCCAGTACCTTGGAGGCAGGATTTTGAATTAAAAGCCATGGATCTAAATGCTGTCCTCTGATTTAAAAACAAGTGAGGGTTACACCCCGCTCGTCCCGGTGACAGGCACCGTTGTGTCTTTGGCAAAGCACCTTCGTGGTTTTGGTAGAGGCCGTTTGACCTACGGACCCTGCTCAGTCTTGAATCTCACACTGAGAAGCGTGTTTGCGTCCTGAGGTCGGACTTCGGGATCTCTTCCGCTCTTCCCTGCGCTTTAATGTAGCCCCTGTAGCTTCAGGAGCTTGTCTGTGGGTGGGCGGTGCCCGTGGTGCCGTACGGGAGTCCTCGTGCACGCTCGGCTGGAGAAACCGGGAGGATTTAGGTTGGAAGGAACCTCTAGAGCCTCTGCTCTGGTGTGGCCGGCTTGGAGGCAACATCTACCTTCACAGCTAGACCGGGTCGCTCAGGACCTTGCGCAATCAAATTCTGAGCACTTGAGGTGGAGCTCCCACCACCTCTGGAAGCCCCCGGTGCGATGTTTGTGGTGAGGAATTGCAGGTATGCGTTAATCGCTCCTGGAAATCGGTGTTCCTTGGAGCACTTTGAAGTGCTCAGAGAGCACTGTGGGAGTTGACAGATTTCTGCCTCCGGGGAAAATCAGTGTGAAAAAGAAATGGGGTCTTATTGCCAGGAAGCAAAGCTGGCACTAGTAATGTGAAAAGCGAGTCTTACGGACAGCTTTTGAAACAAGATGTCCTGCTTGGCAGAAAGGGAAGTGGAATAAATGTCTTTCAAGGTCCCTTCCAACCCAAACCATGCTGTGATCCTATAAAATCCAGCTCCAAGTCCCAAAACTTCTGGTGGGGTTGGTACCTGAGTTGGGGTGGGCTTTGCTGTTGCTCCCTGATGCACTTACCCTCACGCTTAACTTGTCTCTCCTGGGTGGATCCCACCTCATTCCAGTGACTCCTTTACCGAGACCTCTTCCCAGCTCTGAGCTGTCTCCTCTCCACCCTTTTTCACGGCTCACCCTGTCCCCACCGGGACGCTGAGCTGCTGCCGTGGGATTGGAGCTGCCGGCCGCCTTTGGTCTCGGCTCGTGAGCGGTCCCGATCGGCCTGAGCGCTCTCCAGCCTGCCGCTGCAGCAGCCGTGGGGCTTGTCACCGCTGTCCCCGATGAGGGTTGGCCTCTGTCCCATTAGATGCAGGGTCAGGTCTGAGGGTGGAGTTCCCAGAACTGGCTGAGCTGTCACACAGAGCCAGCTGCGACTTATCGGCTCCCCGCACCGAACAGCGACCGGCTGCGCCTCGCCCTGCTGCTTTTTACTGGTTGAAGGCGAGACCTGCCGGGGAAGAGCTGGGGCTTCTTTGCCGTTGGCGCTGAAAACCCTACGAGGCCTCCGGCGGCCCGGCCGTTGGGGCTGAGCACCGTGAATTCGCTGCCTCGGACAGACGCTGGCGGCTTAAACTGCAGAATGTCCTTAAGTGGTTGTTCAGAGTAGGAAAGATTTGAAAAAAAAAAACCAAACCAGCAACAGCAAAAAGCTGGTTTAGGCTTTTTTGTCTGCGCAGTCCTTCAACTGGACACCGCTTTCTGAGGCTGATGAGCAACTAAGAGCAGAGCTGGGGAAAGAGGAGGTGAGGGGGGGTGGGTCGGTGCTGCTCGCTCCAGGGATCGCTTCCCAAGGGAGCGGGGACGCCTTCCTCCTGCCCCCTCTTTGCCGACTCGGGTACGATGCTGGCTTCTGGGGATGCTCGGCACAGGCCGTGCTGTGTCCCCAGGACCCCCAGCAGCTTGCTTCCTTTGGGACAGAGGGGGGGCTGCAGGTGGATACCCCCAGTGATAACATCTGCAACAAGTTCAGGCTTCCCCAACAGCAGCCCCCGTCTTCAGGTTGAACTGGTGTAAAGGATCCAGCTCTCCCCGTAGGTGTGTACATCCAACAGTCTTCACCAAATCCCAGAGGCTTGGAAGGGCCCTCTGGAGCTCATCTGATGCTCCCCTACCCCATCTTCAGCAGGGTCACCCAGAGCAGGGGGCCCAGCAGCGCAGGGTCCAGGCGCCTTTGGAATCTTTCCAGACAAGGAGACTCCCCAAGCTCTCTGGGCAGCCTGGGCCAGGCTCCAACCCCCTCCCACCAAACAAGTTGCTCCTCCCGCTCCCAGGGAACCTCCCGGGTTCCAGTTGGTGCCCGGTGCCCCTCGTCCTGGCGCTGGGCACCCCTGAGCAGAGTCTGGCCCCGGCCTCTCGCCCCCCAGGGGCCCTTGAGCTCTTGCTCAGCCTTGCTCAGCTCCCCTCTGGGGCTGCTCTTCTGCAGCTGAACAGCCCCAGGGCTCTCAGCCTTTCCTGCCCACACAGATGCTCCAGGCCCCTCAGCAGCTTCCCAGCCTCCCCTGGACTCTCTCCAGTAGCTCCTGGTCACTCTGGAACCGGGGAGCCCGGCACTGGCCCCAACACTCCTGAGGTGGCCTCCCTGGGGCAGAGCAGAGGGGCAGGAGAACCTCCCTGGCCCTGCTGCCCGTGGTCTTCTCTGTGCTTCTCAGGAGCCCCTTGCCCTCTTGGCCACGAGGCCCCATTGCTGGCTCCTGGGCACCTTGTTGTCCTCCAGCGCTCCCAGGTTTTTCTCCACAGAGCTGCTTCCCAGCCCCTCCCCTGTACTGCTGCAGGGGGTTATTCCCCACCAGGGGCAGGACCTGACACTTGTCTTTGTTGAACTTCATGAGGTTCTTCTCTACCCAGCTCTCCAGCCTGGCCGGGTCTTGCTGAATGGCAGCACAGCCCCGAACTTTTTAACGTGCCAGTGTTTCAATTTTTTTCCTGAAAGTAGCTTTGTGACCAGACCGTGCACAGTCCACGGTGTAACCCCAGCTCCACTGACACGACAGCAGGAGCCTGAACGAGGCCGAGGGAGGAGCCTTTGCTGCATCCGTCGTGCTCACAAACAGGGACCCAGACTGAATTTGGTGGGAGTCTCATGTGAGAGTTTGAAGCATTTGGGTTTCATTACCTGTCTTGAAGAGCGAGCACCCCGGAGAACTGAAGGTCCTTGTTTATGTTGATAAGGGACAAGGCGAAGGGCCGAGCAGGAACCAATCGATCGCTGCTTGACTTCCTGCTCTCGGCAGAGGCTACCTACCAAAAATTTGGTTCAGGCACCTTCTCTTCCGGTGTTAAGCTGTGAATCAGAGAATCCCAGACTGGTTTTGGTTGGAAAGAACCTTCCAAGCTCCTCTGGCCCAACCTCCCTGCAGGGAGCAGGGACATCTGCAACCAGAGCAGGTTGTAGAGCCCTGGCCCAACCTCCCCTGGGATGGTGCCAGGGATGGGGCAGCGACCACCTCTCGGGGCAACCTGGGCCAGGCTCTCACCACCCTCAGCACCAACAATTTCTCCCTTCTCTTTGCTCTAAATCTCCCTCTTGGAGTTTCAACCCATCCCTCCTTGTCCTGTCCCAACAGGCCCTGCTCCAAAGTCTGTCCCCATCTTTCTGCCAGGCCCCTGGAAGCCCTGAAAGGTCCCCAGAAGGTCTCCCTGGAGCCTTCTCTTCTCCAGGCTGAGCAAGTCCAACTCTCCCAGCCTGGCCTCCCAGCAGAGGGTTCCAGCCCTCCCAGCATCACTGGGGCTCCTCTGGACCTGCTCCAACAGGTCCGTGTCCTTCTTTTACCCCCTCCTCTCCCTTCTAAGGCAGGAAGTGCTGCCTGACTTGCTGACTGTTCCAGGCAGGTCTGGTTGGTCCTTTTTGTCCCCCAGAGTCTGTGGCAGGAGAAGGAGCAGGGACACAGCCTGCCCTGGAGGTCTCCCTTGTGCACCTCCCAACGTGGAGCAGTCCCAACCCAATCTGAGGTATCCTGCATCGGGCGGGAGTTGTCACCCCTCTCCCCTCGCCGCGTGTGCCTGATCTCTGCGCCGGCTTTGTGGCAGAGCCCGGGACGGAGCAGTGTGAGCCCCCCACCCTCCGTCAGAAACCGAGTCTGATAAACTGAAAGCTGCTGGTTTCGCTTGGGGAGCTGGTTTTGGGGCTGTTCTCAACAGAGTCGGCCGCCTCTCCTGTCCAGCTTTGCTGGGGCACGAGCAGCAGCACCGAGGAGCTCCAGGAAAGCCAGGCTGGGCTGACCCCTTGTGCTGTGGCTGCGGTGGGACACGTGGCTCTGAGGTGGTCACGGCAGGGAGCTGGGGGCTGCCTGCGCACTTCGGAGCGGGGAGATAGGGGCTTTGGGCCTTCCTGGTAAAAACGAGATGAATCTGAGCGCTCTTACACCCTACAGATAGATATTGGAACCTGGATGTGTAGGGTACGAGCCGGAGGAGCGCTCACAGGGCTGCCGTGGGCACGGGGAGGGTCGGAGAGGAGTTGCCTGAGGAGCTTTATTACGGCTCTTGCCTTTGGCAGGTGCTGGATCGAAGGAAAATCCTTCCTGATAACGTTCGTCGATGGGGCTCTTCAGCTTCTCCCGTGGGATCCACGAGCTCCAGAGGCACCTCCAGTGGGTCACCAGAAACCCTCGGGGTGGCCCTTGGATACCCTGGAATTCGAAACTGCGTCAGCAGCTTGGAAGCTGATGATTTTATGGCGCTGATCAGGGTGACAGCCTTTCCTGGGGCAGAGCCTGGGGTCGGGTGGCCTGAAAGGCTCTGTAATTTCTGTTGGGCCATAAAACCTTTAGCGAAAGTGCCTGAGCTGAGGGAGCCTTGTTTGGAGAGCTTAAAAGGAACTTGTTCTTTCGGAGCAGAAGCAAACTGTATCTCCAAGAGGTTAATATCGTTAAACGTCGGAAGGTCGGAGGTCATAAAGACAACGCTTCTGCCTCCTGGCTTTGTCCCCAGGCCGCCAGCCCCCCTCCCTGGGCCAGCAGATGCTCCCTCTCTCTTGCCTGGCTTTATTTTCCGGTACATTAAACAACCGTAAAACGCCGAGCAAAGAAAGCGGCCGCCAGATTCCTTCCTGTCCTGAAGGCACCGAGTCCAGCCCGGGGTGCTCGTCTCTCTCGCTCGCAGGAGCCGATGGTTTCTGGGGCCCCGTGAGCTCCTCAAGCCGGGGGAAGAGAAGGGCCTTGGGGTGGAAGGGCCTTGGGCTTCTCCCACCAGTGGCCCGGGGAAGGACCTGACAAAAACCAGCTCTCCCTCTTTTCCTACTTTAGCTGACAGCGCTCAGAACAGGGTCCAGTGTTTCTTTGTTTTTTTAAATTTTTTTAATTTTTTTTTTAGTTTTGTTTTGTTTTGTGTTTTTTTTCCTTTCTGGAAGCTATTGTTTATCGGTTACGGTGTCGAATTGTTCCAGATTTTATTTCTGTTCCTTCAGTGCGACCTGTTTCTAAATTTAATCACCTCACGCAGCCGTGTGATGGGGTGTCTGGGTAAATCCAGGCTGGAAATAGCTTCCTGGGGCACGTGATGGGCGCTGCAGCCAGAGGAGCTCCCAGAGAGGAGGAGAGCTGGTGCTCTTCTGGGAAAGGGCAGATTTTCAGTCCCCTCCACCCGGAAAAAGCAGCAAAAGCTGCTTTTTCTCCTCCTTTTGACTTGGTTTCAACGCACTGAGGTCGGCTGGGCCGCGCCGTGCTCCTCTCTGCGTCACCGAAGGGTGTGTTTGGCGCTCTCCGCAGAGAGGAGGCTCAGGGGTGTGCGGGGTGCCGAGCGCCGGGCTCCTTCTTCTGCTCCCGGTTGGTGGAGAGACCCTCGGGCTGAAACCGGTGCGCAGATCCGACGGGATTTGTTCGCTCCAGCTGGCACCTGGGCCGCGTGCAGGCCCCGCTCCCCCGTGCCGTCGTCCTGCGCCGGCCCTCAGCGGCACGTGGCAACGGGAGGACGTGGCTCGGACTTTTGTTTTGCTGGCCTCTCCCCTTCCCCGGATCCGCTGCTGCCTCTCCAAGTAGACAGATTAGCTTAGGTCTGGCCTGGGTGCTTCTGGGCTCATCAGGCAGGGCCGGGTAAGTGCCACAAAGTTGCGCCGAGTACGTCGGGGGCTTTTGGGGTTTTTTTTTTTGGCTTTGTTTTCTCAACAGCTGGAAATGCCCATCTGCAGAGGGGGGCAGGAGCAGGGTGATAACCGCCTTGATAAGGGCACAGGAGTGTCTGGTGTTGGCAGCACTGAAAGGATGGGCTAAAAATGGAGAGGATGGAAAAAAAAAACCCAAAATGATTGCTGGATGAGGGCTGGGCAGCGTGGTTTACACTGGGCCTCGGGCTGTTTAGAACACAGAAGAGAGAAGAGCTGTATTTGATTACAGGGCAAAAGTACTTTTCAGGAAATATTTTGGATATTTTGAGGGTGGTCTCCTGCCCTGGAGAGAAGGAAATGAGCCTGAAGACCCACCTGAGGCTCAGCGCCCGGAGCAGAGGTTTCAAGAAACGAAGCGGGCGAGGGGTGTCACCCGTGTCCTGAGCGCTGCCGCTGGGGGAGGGTCTCATGCTGAGAGGAACAATCTGGGTGGATGGGGAGTGGGATAACGGCTGCAACTGGAACAGTGGGAGACCTTTAGTGCTCTTCTGTCCCAGGCAGGTGGTAGAGCTGGGGTGTGGGGGAGGAGGCAGCTCCTGACGGATTTTACTCCCTGCTGCGCAGTAGAGGCGAGACCCTGGTAACCTCGAGTGACGAGATGTTTGGGTCGTGAATTATGACCCTGTTGCCTCTTTTCTTTCCCTTTTCCCAGTCATGGGACATCTTCTTTCGCAACGCCAATGCTGGAGCTGCTCCAGGCACCGCTTACCAAAGCCCCCCTCCACTGAGCACCAGCCTTTCCACGCTCTCCCAAGCCCAGTTCCTGGTTCAGGCGCAGCCCAACGTAGATAAACTGGTGGAGGACCATCTGGCAGTGCAATCTCTCATCAGGGCCTATCAGGTAAGGAGACGGGCTTTGATCTGAGAAGGAGCACGTCCTCTGGAGAGGAACAGGCAGCGGCCGAGGTGGGCCGGGGTTGGTGCGGTCGATGCGGGCGTTTGGTGCGGAGCGTGCGCGGGATGCCCGCTGGACCCCTGTCTGCCGGCCCGCCTGGTTTAACAGGAGCTGCTGATCTGTTGGGGCAGAAGCTCAGCTGATGTTTGCTGGACAATAGGAAGATTAAAGCTATTGTCACCCAAACAGAGCAATTAGGGTGGTGGGGAGGGGGAGAAGACTTCTGGAATGATTCTCCTGTGCTGCGGGCTCCTGCGTGCTCAGCCCGAGCGCAGAACACTGATCCTCCTTCCCTCCAAGAGAACTTCTGAGGTCCTAAACCAGAAATTCAGGAAACGTTTCTGTGTGATTTGTGACTTAAAAGAGGTGCTGCTGGGCTGCAGCTCAGACTGATGCCGCCAAAGTCAACCTTTTGGGAGAAGCTGGTTCTGAGCAGGAAGGACACGTCCTCTGGCCGGGGGCCGGCCGGCCAGTATTTTAACCCGAGAGAAGATTTAAATGTTTGTCTACATCTGCATCATCCTTTCGCCTTTGTCAAGTGCAGGGGCTCTCCCTGGGGCTGTGCTGAGAAGTTCACGACCCCAGCTGCTGTGGAGCTGTGACCACGGTCTCCTCACCCGTTCCTGCGAAGAAGCAGGTTGTGCTCCTGCTGAGGTGTGAGCAGATCCAAGGTACAAGGCCAGAGGTTAAGGCAAGAACTGCAGCGCCGGGCGAGTCCAAAGGTCAGCCCGGCCTTGGCCCTGCTCTCTGGCTTGGAAAGAGGTGCCTCTGCCGTGCCTGCCTCCGCAGCCGAGGTGCTGACGTCGGTGCTGGGGCACTGCCCTCCTTTCTTTAAGGAGAATCTGGGATGTGCTTCTGAGGACCTGCGTCTTCTCTTGTGGCTGATTTCATGGGAGGACCACCCTGCCGGCGTTCTCCAGCTCACGTGGATCCTGGTGAGCCATTTCTAAAAGCCATGGAGCTCTCGCTGCTGGAACAAGAGGGCAGAGGCCAAGTTCAAACAAGCGGTGACTGATGGAGCTGGAGGCAGCAGCTCCAAGTGCAATTTGAACACAAAATCCATAACCTCTTCTACATTCCTGTCACTTCCTCAGGCTCTGAACGGCAGTGCTGGGAGGTGATTGCTCTGGGATGTACTTTTCTAAGCTGTCTGCAGTGGGAAATCCACCTCGCTTCTTCCCCTGGTGTTCCTGTAGGGCTGTAGCCGCAGTGGGTTTTCCAGGTGGGCAGGCTCAGCGTGGTATATGGAGGCTTGAAAGAGCAAGAAGGCAGGAGGAAGGCCTGCCTGTGATAGGTAGGGTAAAACCATTACCCTGTGTCCTGTCTCTACAGGTCCTACTCAAAAATCCCTCCCCATCTTTCTGCCAGGCCCCTGGAAGCCCTGAAAAGCCCCCAGAAGGTCTCCCTGGAGCCTTCTCCAGGCTGAAGAAGCCCAACTCTCCCAGTCTGGCCTCCCAGCAGAGGGTTCCAGCCCTCCCAGCGTTGCTGGGGCTCCTCTGGCCCCACTCCAGCAGCTCCCTGTCTCTCCTGGGCCGAGGACTCCCGAACTGGAGCCAGCCCTGCAGTGGAGGTCTCCCTAGAGCCCTGGGAGCAGAGGGGCAGGACTCCCCCCTGGCCCTGCTGCCCACGCTGCTGGGGATGAGCCCAGGGGGCCAGGGGCTGCTGGGCTGCGAGCGCCCGGGGCTGGCTCAGCTCCAGCTCCTCAGCCCCCAACACCCCCAGGTCCTTCACAGGGCTCTCTCCAGCCCTTCACCCCCAGCCTGGGCTAATTCTGGGGGTGGTCCCGACCCAGTGGCAGGGCCTTGCACTTGGCCTGGTTGCACCTCGCGAAGTTCAGACAGTGCCACCTCTGTACCCTGTCAAGGAGGTCCCTCTGATGGCTTGCCTTCTCTCTAGACTGTCAACTGCACCACTCAGCTTGGTGTCATCTGCAGCCTTGCTGAGGGTGCTCTCAATCCTACCGCTCGTGTCCCCAAAGATGTTAAATAATACTGATCCCAGTACAGACCCCTGAGGGACACCACCCGGCACCGTTCTCCACCCAGACATCGGGTCATTGACCACAACTCTTTGAGTTAGACCATCCAGCCAACTCCTTATCCACTGAGTGGTCCATCTGTCAAATCCACGTCTCTCCATTGTCATGCGGGACAGTGTCAAAGGCTTTGCACAACTCCAGGTAGATGATGTCAGTAGCTCTTCCCTCACCCACCAACGCTGTAACCCCATCATGGAAGGCCAACAAATTTCTCAGGCACAGTTTGCCCTTAGTGAAGCCATGTTGGCCGTCATCGGTCACATTGGTGTTCTCCACGCGCTCTGTCACCGATCCACCTTCTTTTCCACGCGGTTTCCAGGAGGATCTGCTCCACGGTCTTGCTGGGCACAGAGGTGACACTGACTGGCCTGTAGTTCCCTGGATCTTCAAAACTGAGGGTGATGTTTCCCCTTTTCCAGTCACCAGACTGCCACAACTTTTTAAATACGATGGATAGTGGCTTAACAGCTTCATCTGCCAGTTCCTTCGGGACCCTCAGATGCATCTCATCAGATCCCACGAACTTGTGCACATTCAGGTTCCTTGGGTGGTTTTGAATCTCATCTCCTACGGTGGGGCCCCTACAGTCCTGGGGCCCTTTCCCTGTAACGCCCTCAGGATGCGTGTCCCTGCCACCACTGCATCTTGGGTTTGTGTTTTAGTTTGGCTAAGAGGTCTTGACTTCATCAGGCTGGCCTCCTGCCTCCCCTGCCTGGCTTCTTGCACCCTAAGAAACACGTCTTCAGATCTCTCAGCTCTCATTCGCTCCTTTGCCTCTGAGGGCAGTTTCCCGAGGGATCCCATGTACCAGTGCCCTCAAGAGCCCAGAATTTGCTTTTCTGAGATTTAGGGTCCTGCCTCTACTTTCTACTTGCTCTGTAGCCCTCAAGGTTGAGAGTTCCACCAGGACGTGATCGCTGCAGCCCAGGCTACATCTCTGATAAGTTCTTCTTCATCGTGAGCAACAGTTCTAGCAGAGCCTCTCCTCTGGTTGGCCTCTCCATCTCTACCAGGAGGTTATCCCCCTACTGGAACTAATCTCCAGTAGTTCCCTGGACTGCTTGCAGTTCACCGTGCTGCTTTTCCAGCAGATGCCTGGGTGATGAAGTTCCCTCTCAGGATCAGGGCCTGCGAACGTGATGCTTCCTGCAAATATCTGCCGGAGTCTCGTTTTGGGTTGGGGGCTTCTTGTTTTGGCTCGCGTTGCACGTGGAAAATAACAAGGAAAATAACAATGAGGGGAAAATCATGGAATGAAAGGGATTGGAAGTGGCCTCTGGAGATCGTCTAGTCCAAGAAAAGACCTTCTTGCCGCTTCCACACTGATTTGAAGATTTGCTGCCTACCTGCAATCTGCTGAGTTGACTTCAAAGCCGCCAGGTGCCCCCAGCTCAGAGCTGTTTGCCGGACAAAGCGGCCTTCTGGTCCCACTGAGAGCACCTTGGCTGTGGGGAGCAGCGGGATGAGCTTGTGTCCTGCTGACTGCTCAGTGGTGGGCCCCTGCTCTTTGTTGCAAGACGGACAAGCAAACGGTTCCCAGCCGAAGATGGCCCAGCAGAGCTTTCTGTGCAGTCACCAGTGCTCAGGGGCACATCATCATCCGGCCCTGCAGAGAGCACGGAGGGAGGGGTTCGATGCTTTCTCTGCGGTTTGCCGCGACATCGCTGGCTGATTTCAGGCTCTTCGGTTGGTAGAACCACAAAAATTATCTCCTGAAATCCCCTTGGATTCCGAGGAGGAGGAGGAGGAATGCCGTAAACGAGGTCAGATCGGTACGTCCGGTTTGTACGAGCCGTTTAGTAACTGCCTCGTGCACCAGTGTTTTTTTTCTAACTGGTACCAGATTTGGTGGCCGGCGGTGTCGTTTTCATCGCATGAGGAAGGCATCACACCCCGTGTCCTGCCCCTGCTCCCAGCGTAGCTGAGCCTGAAGCTTTGAGAGCAGGAGCTGTCAGGAAAGAAACCGAGGCTTGTCAACTGGAGAGCACTGGCCGCCGAGCGGAACGGAGCTCGCCCAGGGAGTTGTGCGAGGCGGGCACCTCCTCCTGTGAAGACGAAAAGCGAAACGCCTCGTTCCCTCTTGTTATCGTCAGTGACTCCTGATGCGGATCCAAACCCAGCACGGTGGCTCCTGGCCTGACTGCCACCACCAGCAACTGTCCTGGCTGGTGCCAGAGCTCTTTGGTATTCCCACACCTGCCCCTTCCCAGAGGAGGGGCTCCAAGCCCTGCTGTAGGCTCCTCTCCCCAGAAGGACGCTGTGAGCTGCTGACCTCTAACAGCACGGACAGGCAGATGTTCCTCAGACACGTTCCTCTGCCTTTTGGGAGCTACTGCTGCTGGTGGCGACACTTGGTTTCTCTGCCGTCTTGGCAGGAGAGCACCGAGATCTGCCAAAGCCTGGAAAATTCCTTCTTCGTTTGCTCTGGTGCTTAGGAGGAAAGCGTCAGCGTGGAGTTCCTGCGTCCACAGAGGGGAGATGCTTGGATTGACTACCGGGAAAACGGTGGGAGCCCCTCAGACCTCAATTCCTGAAGGTCTCTGCTGCGGAGGAGATCGCCTTCCCCCTGCCCGCTCCGCCAGAGCCTGGCCTCGGGCAGAGCAGCCGGTGGTGCTCACTCCTCCTTGCTGCAGCTGAAAGTAAAACCCAACTTCTCCAGGCTTTAGTTGCTGCCGGACGTGGGGCTGGCTCTGCAGCAAATGGAAAGCAGGGAACTGTGCATGACTTTTTTTTGTTAAAAGGAATGTCTCTTCAATTAACATGTTTTAATGACTAATCTATGTTGTTGCTTCCAGGTCAGGGGTCATCACATTGCAAAGCTTGATCCTCTCGGCATTAGTTGTGTAAATTTTGATGATGCACCAGTAACTGTTTCTCCAAACGTCGGTGAGAATTACTCTGCAAATTAATTCTAATGTAATTTAACTTTTTTACCCCCTCCCCTCTTTTGTTTTTCTCCCTTTCCCCCTCTCTCTCCTGGTACCTGTTCTCCTTTCCATTCCTGGCCCGTTCCATAGATTCGAGGGCATCATGTAGCACAACTCGACCCACTGGGCATCTTGGATGCAGATCTGGACTCCTCCCTTCCCGCCGATATTATCACATCCACAGACAAACTGGGTGAGGGCTTTGAGAGCAGTTAGTGCTGCATTGCTTGAGCTCCTCTCTCTTTCACAGCTTTCTAGGTAGATTTGCTTCACCAGTCAGGGGGGGAAAAGTCTGAAGTTTCCTTAGTAATGATCACTCTAAATTGATAGTCGATCGGCCGCCGCGGAGCAGCTCTGCCCCCCTCCGGCTCTCACGGCGAACGGGGCTGGTGCCAAAACCCTATCGCTCGGCTCGTGTTTCTCCTCCAATTAATTATGTCACCGAACTCGCTCATCCAGGGCTGGAAACAATTGCATCTCCTGGAAATGCAAAGCAGGGAGGTTTTGTGCTGGTGAGAGCTGAAGTTCTGTTCTTTCACCTCCTCTTGCTGCTCTTGGGGACCCTGAGAGTTCAGGGCAACGGGCCGGCCTCGTCTCTGCGGGGCCGAGATGTGCCTCTCGGCCTGCCCCCGACAGCGCCCTGCCCTCCTTCGCTCCCCACTTGCCGCAGCAGCTGTAAATCCCTTAATTGCCCTCTTTTTCCAAGCCCCAGCTCCAAGTCCCTGCTGGTGATCATAACAAGGAAGCTTTGGGATGTGTTCCCGTCCAAACAGAGAGGTGAAAATCCCAGTGCCTTCGAGAGCAAGATGCATGAGTGTGGCTCGGAAGCGTGTGTGGTGCCTAGGACTTGAAATTCTAATCGGAAAGTGCTTCAGCTCAGCCCCTCTCAACGATCAGCTTTCGATGTGATGTCTGTAATTCGCTGCCATTCTTCTTGCTAGACCGAGGTCACGGCACTGAGCTCTTCTACCTCGTCGGTGCTTTCCAAGGGTGGTCACCCTGGCCCTGTGAGCTCTCCAGAGGCACGCTTCTAACTTAGAGTAGAGCAGCGCTCGTGATTACTAACCTCGCACGGTGGAATCGGCCGATCGGAGCGCACGGTGCATGTGAACAGCCTCGATTCCTCGGTCAGCTGCCGGCTCAGGGACACCGGTCCTGGACCTGCTGGCCTTTCATACAGGATTACGTTGGAATGGTAGGGAAGGATTACGTTTCGGTTGTCTCAGCTTGCTGAATGATGGGTGAGCTGCTTCATCCAGAGGCCTGCACTTCTGATAGGCTTGTCTGGAGGACCAAGCCCTGGCTGTGCCTCAGGAGCCGGCTGGCTCTGGATTGAAGCAAGCCCCGCGGCTGGGAGGTTTTGACAGGAAGAGGTGGGGAGATGATGGAGACGACACAAGTGCTTGGGTACCTTTTTAGGTGACTTTGAACCCACTCCCGGTGGCTGAGCAGAAGAAGGGATGAGGAAAGTCTTTCCTACCTCGGGGTTTTTGGCAAGTGCCGTGGGTGCTACGATCCTTCGCCCTCTGCCCGGTGGACTTGTTTTTCTTTTGAGAGGAGAGCAGGGTCTGCGTGAAAGCCACGGCTGGTCCGCTGCGGGTGGCTGCAGCAACTGCACTTCCACACAGGGAAAGTGAGCTGGCTGTGGAGACAGAGTTATCATGGTGCTCAGGAAGCCATAGCCTCACAGAAGGGTTTGGGTTGAAAGGGACCTTCAGAGGTCACCCAGTCCAACCCTCTGCCGTGGGCAGGGATGCCTTCCACTGGATCAGGTTGCTCAAAGCTCCATCCAACCTGACCTTGAACACTTCCAATGATGGGGCATCCGCAGCTTCCCTGGGCAACCTGGGCCAGTGTCTCACCACCCTCAGTGTGAAAAATCATCTTCCCTCATGTCCAGTCTAAGCCTACCCTCTTTCAGTTGAATACTCTCTTCCTTTCTCCTGTCACTACAGGCCGCAGTAAAAAGTCTCTCTGTGCTCTTCTCACAGGCCCCCCTTGAAGCCCTGAGGCCCCCAGAAGGTCTCCCTGGAGCCTTCTCCTCTCCAGGCTGCCCAAGCCCAACTCTGCCAGCCTGGCCTCCCAGCAGAGGGTTCCAGCCCTCCCAGCATTGCTGGGGCTCCTCTGGCCCCGCTCCAACAGCTCCCTGTCTCTCCTGGGCTGAGGACTCCCGAGCTGGAGCCAGCCCTGCAGGGAAGGCCTCCCAGAGCCCTGGGAGCAGAGGGGCAGGATCCCCCCCTGGCCCTGCTGCCCACACTGCTGGGGATGAGCCCAGGGGGCCAGGGACTGCTGGGCTGCGAGCGCCCGGGGCCGGCTCAGCTCCAGCTCCTCACCCCCAGCTTCCCTAGGTCCTTCTTGGCAGGGCTGCTCTCCATCCATCCATCCATCCATCCATCCATCCATCCATCCATCCATTCCTCATTCTGTATTGGGACTGGACATTTCCCTGACCCTTCCCTTGATCTTGTTGAACTTGATGAGGTTCACATGGGCCCCTTCCTGCCGCCTGCCCAGGTCCATCTGGATGGCATCTCTTCCTTCCAGCTGCCCCACTCAGCTTGATGCCATCTGCAGCCTGGCGGAGGGTGCCCTTGATCCCACTATTCACGCCATTGGCAAAGATATTAAATCCTGTTGGTCCCAGTATGGGCCCAGTCCAGATCACTGCAGTGGAAATGTTCAGGCACAGCTGGGCCGTAGGCAGCGGCTGGAGAGAATCTCCGGCCCGTGGTCTCTGTGTCTGAGCCAGGTGTTAAGTTCAGCTTCTGTTTCTTAGCGACTTTCCTACTAAGATACCTGCCCTTGCGATTCCTGGTGTTGATTTAATTACCAGGAATCCATGAAATTACAGAAATCATGAGTCCTGGGAACAAGCTATGCTGGTGTCAGCCGCCAGCTCATCCTGGGGTCGTGTCCTGTGGTAGGACCCCAGACTCAGATGTCTAATTGAAGGAGGCTTTTTTAGCTTGCTGTAAGTATTCTTTACAACTGAGTAGGCTTTCTCCTGGTCTCCTCATCCTTGTAAACCTCATCTGGTCAATCTTCAGATACAGCTTGGTGAAGACAGCTTGCAAAGAAGGCTCAGGGAGAGGGGAGGAGAGGACAGCAGCGAGGACAGCGGCGCTGCTGCAGAGCGTGGGCAGAGCTCCAGCTGAGCCCAAGATCTGGTGTCGCCTGCTTGTGGCAGAGAAGACAATTTCTAAGCAGATCCTCCCGGCTTTTTTTTTCCTTTTTGCTTTGAAGGAGTATTTCTTAACGCTTGACAGAGCAGTTAATAACAGGAGTGGTTTTGAAACTTGGAAACAATCTCGTTTCCTCTTTCTGAGCAGTGAAATCCTTAAAGGTCAGTTTTTGTGATGTGAGCTCTGCTGCCAACAGCTTAAGCCCTGGCAGGGCAGCGCTGCAATTCAAAGAAGTTGGATGGTTAATCTCAGAATTGATCTTTCTTCTCAATTGCCTTTTGTTCAGCGACTGGTTTGTGTCTGGTTTGGAAGCTCCCTTTGGATTAAGCAGTGTGAGCTTTGGAAAGAAAGCCAGCCTGGGGGTACTTGGTCCGTGGGGCTGGAGCCATCAAATTCCTACTCCTTGTGTCTTTTCTATTTAAAATCCAAAGTAATCTCATGCTGGTCTTCTGCAGTGTCTCTGGGACGGTAAGTGGTGTAGAACAAGGACACGGTGTTTGCGGGGTACTCCCGTGTGTCCTGTCCGAGGAAATAATACCTTAGCACACCGAACTCCAGGGGCTGCTTGGAAGGGGGAGCGTGTCTGAGCGTCCATCTGTCTGTCTCCCCCTCCGTGGAAGGCAGCTGCTCCTACCTCTCACCCAGGGGAATCAATGGAAATCATCTTCCAGCCTGGGAAGAGCCAGGTGGGTCCCTGCCAGGAGGTGAGCTGGGAGCGCTGCCACCTCCCCTTTCCCCAGTTTGAGACCTCGCTAAACCAAACGTCTCCCCTAAACGGATTTTTCCCCGCTGACTAAAAGGAGGCGGCTTTCCAAAGCCTTTCTTGTAACCCAGGTGAGATTGAGGCGCTCGGGACACCTAACCTGTCTGGAGAGCGCGGCTCCGGTGCTGCCCGCCCTCTGGCAGCGCTGTCCGCCGCCGGCACGGCGCCCGGTGCTGCGCCCACGCCGAAGCAACGGTGCGGTGCCCGCCTGCTCTTCCTCATTAACAGACTGCTCGTTAACGCCCCGGCCCCCTCCAGCCTGTGTGGAGGCAGCGGCGGTGCCTCCTTGGGAGTCACCCCGAAATCCTCCCGGTAGCGTCGAGCAGAGCGGAACCTCCCGGGAGCGGCTGTCGGTGGGAGGCAGCTCCCAGCTCCGCAGAGGATACTGCTCTGTGCTGGGCGGTCTCCCCTCTCATCCGAGGTGTGTCCGCAAGAGGAGATCTCAAACCATGCAGCTCAATTGCTCCCCAGTGTCTGATGCCCTCCTGTTCCCCTCCCTGCTCCTCCTTCCTCTCGCCAGACTTTCCACCGGGATTTCTTTTCTGCCTAGTGCATAGTCATCCTCTATCCCTCCATCCTCCAACCCTTTTGCCTCCGATGGTTTTTGACTGTATTTTAAATACTGTATTTTTTTTTTGACTTGTGCTTTCCGTGACTAGTTTTCACAGTTCCAGGATTTTTTTACTAACTTTGACTGCGTCTCTCTATCTTCTCCCTTTCTGCACCCCTTTCCCTGCCCACCCCAGATCTCGCAGTGTTCAAGGAGCGGCTGAGAGTGTTAACAGTAGGAGGTATGCAATTAATGAGCCTTTAACCCTCTGGAGCGCAGGACTCTCTTTGAATAGGTTATTCTGGGTATGAACCAAGTCGGGAAAGCGGTCCCCTCCCATCTCGCACCACTCTTGAGTTTTGTAACCTGTTTATTTTTTAATTTCTCCCGCTAAAAGTCTCAATGTAGGCGCTTAGTTAGTGATGCTTCACTTGTAGAGATCCCCGATTTAGAGCCTCACTGGCCTTTTCCCTACTGTGTGTTTGCATGCCTGGCTTACTCGAGTACGTGTTTTGGTACGAACATTAATATTACGAGGCCTCATTCTCCCCTAAAAATCCAAGCTGTCTTCTTCTGGCTCTGCCCTGGTCACGGTGAAAATTTGGTAGCTCATCCCCGGCCTCCCTGCCCATCCGATGGTGTTACCGCCTGTTGCAAAAGCTGGCAGGCTGCAGCAAAGCAGAAGCAGAGATTCTTAGAACCCTGAAAACTTGTAAAATTTGATCCCTCCCAGAGCGTGCCCGAGTCTTCAAACCGGCACGGCAGGGCGAGCCGAAGCTCTGTGCCCTTGGGCTGGGAGCCACAGCAAATTACTGAGACTTCCCCGGAACCTCCAGCCAGCAGCTTAACTGGGATGCTCTGTACTAATGCCACTTCTCTGCAGGACTTCTGTTTGCGTGGAAACCGCAGAAGAGTCCTGGGCACGTGAGGCCAAACCCTCTCAGGTCCTGCCAGCTGTGGTTCAGTGCTCCCAGGCATGGCTCTGGAGCTGAGCTCCCCGGGGTCTGGCTAAATTCCTTCCCCAGGGACTAGCGGTGGCCAGGAGACCGGTGTCGGCAGAAGAGGGGATGTAGGGCAGCCAGGAAAACCTCTGCTCCAGGCCTGCTGTGGGTGTTCCCAGCCTCCGGCGAGCGCTGCACAGGGATGAGCCACGGCCAGCCCTGTGTCCAGCTCATCCTCTATTCCTGATCAGAGTGAGGGATAAACTTTTAAAATGAAGTTCAAGGAGGGCCAGCTTTGGAGGGGCCAAATTTTGCCTCCCTTTTCCTGGAGGAAGGAGGGTTACGTTGCTCTGCCATGTTTAGGGCCTGCTCCAGGCCTGCTGTGGGTGTTCCCAGCCTCCGGCGAGCGCTGCACAGGGATGAGCCACGGCCAGCCCTGTGTCCAGCTCATCCTCTGTTCCTGACCAGAGAGTGAGGGATAAACTCTTTTAAAATGAAGTTCAATGAGGGCCAGCTTTGGAGGGGCCAAATTTTGCCTCCCTTTTCCTGGAGGAAGGAGGGTTACGTTGCTCTGCCGTCTTTAGGGGCCGGCATCCCTAAAGGGACCCCAGCTGGGCAGTTGGGCCGGTTTGAAGGTAGCTGGGAGGAGCAGCGCTAACTCTGCCTCCTCTGCGGGGTTAGAAAACACCTTGAAACCTGGCTCTGTTGGGATCTGGAGGGGGAAGAGCAGGAGCCCGAGAGGCGTCAGGGCCGTGGGCCGGCCGAGGCAGCTCCTCTCATCTGCCCTCCTTCCAGCCGAGCTCCGGCTTCAGAAGGATCTCGGGACTCCCCGGTTGCCTTCCCAGCTCTGCTTCTGCCTTGCCGCACCAGTGCAGCGAGTTGATCGTCCCTTCTGCCCTGCTCTTGTTTCCCCAAAGACGACCGTCAGCTTCAGCAGGCGCCGAGGCACCTCCGATGGCTTTGGGGTACCACGGAGCCGCCGAGGGGCGCTGGCAGGGACCTGCTGCCGTAGTAACGGCCGCAGGCTGGGGGAGGTTCACCGCCAGCTCTAAAACCCGACGTTCGGCGCTGCGCCGGTTCCAGGCACAGCCCAGCTCCTGCAGCCCCCGGGTGCCCTAAGTGGGAGCCGCCTCCGAAGCATGAGGTGCCAGCACCAAAAAGGAAGGGGTTTGCTGGGCAGAGCTAGGCTAAATCCCTAATGAAAAGGCTGCTAATTGGGGTGAGGAGGTATCTGGGCAGCAACCCCCCACCCCGAGGGGCCAGCTGGCCACCTCGCTCCCGGGCTGAGCTATTCAGGAGAGTCCGTCCAGAGCCCTGATGCCGTTTTCTCTCTCTTGCTTCTCTCTCTCTCTCTCTCCTTTGGGGTTTGTCTCTTTTAACCGTTTCCTTTTCCACGTTGACTCTTCATTTTTAATTCCTGCCGCGTGGCGACACCTCCATCGTGCTCGGTGACTTCTCAATGCCTCCGTTTCTTTTCTCTCCTCTCTGTTATAATTTGTGGTATATTTTTTTTTTTTTGCGTTCTTGGGGCTACAAACTTCCCGACTCTCACCCTGGATTTTAATTGCCGATTTACATGTGTATGTATATTGCTTTGTGTTTCATTTCCTGCATTACCTTTCATAATAACCTTGTTGTTCTGCGCTTGATGTCTTTTTGTTTAATTACGGCTTGGTTTTTTATCCATATAAACCTCCTTCATGCTTATTTTTGGTTTTACGCTGCTTTTTTTTTTTTATCCCTTCCCCACCTCTCCCAAACACATCCGGTCCTGCGTGACGGTGTCCCCCCTGTTCCCCTTCCTTCCTTCTCTCTCTTGCTTTCGCTTGTCCTACCCACGACAAATCCTGCAGGCTTTTACGGGCTGGATGAATCTGACCTCGACAAGGTCTTCCACTTACCCACAACCACTTTCATCGGTGGAAACGAATCGGCTCTTCCGCTCCGGGAAATCATCCGTCGGCTGGAGGTGAGGGGGGGCGGGGAGGGCTGTGCGGGACCCGTTTGCAGCCTGGGGCAGAGCGGTTGCTTTTTGGAGGTTCTGGGCCTGGCTGCTTCCCACAGCCTGCAGCAGATTTTAGGCCTTTCAGACTGGGAGCTGCTCACCGGTGCTTGCCCCGCTCAAAGTAACTGCCCCGTGTTACCTGCTCAGCTCTGATCACCTCCAGCTTCAGGCTGCACTGGGGCGACGTGTTTGGTCTACCCAAGGTGGAGCAAACCCCCAGGCAACTAAACGTTCTACTTTTTAAAACCTCCCCAGCTAAGTTTTCCACTTTAAAGCAGCAAATGGTGCTGTGGGAGCACAGGAGCAGGCTGGAGGTGGGCGATACTCTCCTCCATAGTGCTGCTGCCCTGTGTGGTGGCCCCTTGGAGGGTCTCGGTGCAGGAGCAGCTTCCAACCTAGGGCAGGGCCTTCCAGCTCTTGCAGCGGATTCCCCTTTCCTGCCAAATTCCATACCCTGATCTGCCATTCTGAGAGCGCAGACGGCTCCTGGGCAAGCAGCAGGCTTGCTCAGATGGTCTCTGCAGAGCCAAGTTGACCTTGAGAGAAGCAAAGCTGCGTCAACATCTTAGATAAGCTGCAAGAACGGGCTCCTTTTTGGTTAGGGGAGGCTGTTTTGCTGATTTTTCTCTCCACCGCTTGAAGTGGGGGTTGTGGGCCCGGTCAGAGCTGACAAAAATCATCTCTGGAGTGGATGTAAAGAACTTGAGGGTCCGATCCTGGGCCCCTTGGGGAAAGGGAATTAAACATTTAGATGCTGGATCACGTGCAGGGTCTGAGCTGCCCCACAGCATCGCAGGACATCCCCTTTCCCGGAAAGAGACAGTTCAAAGCAGGTTCCCAAATCGGGGCTGCTGTGATGCAGGCGGCGTTTGCCCCGTGCGGGCAGCGCGGCGCAGCTGGCAGGCTGCAGGGATTCCGTCTCCCTCCAGTGCTGGAGACTCTTTGTCTTGCCAGAAGGTTAAAGAGGGGAACGGACGCGCTCCTGGCCCCGGGGTCGCACGGAGTGCCGTGCGTGCCTGCGCGTGCCGGGGGGGGTGAGGAAGAGCTGAAGCCCTGGCTGTTGTCTCACGGTCCTTGTCCCCTCGCCGGGGCAGATGGCCTACTGCCAGCACATCGGCGTGGAGTTTATGTTCATCAACGACCTGGAGCAGTGCCAGTGGATCCGGCAGAAGTTCGAGACCCCGGGCATCATGCAGTTCACCAACGAAGAGAAACGCACGCTGCTGGCCAGGCTGGTCCGCTCTACCAGGTACCCCGGGGAGGGGGTGGTGGGGGGGGTGTCTTCGCCTCCCCCTTCTCTTCCCTTGGTGCCCAGGGGGCAGCCACCACCTGAGTCACATCTTGACGTCATCTGTCGCAGTCGGCTTAATCAGCGGGGTGACGCCAGTGGGCTGGCAGGCTCAGGTGCTGGCGAGGAGCCCGAAAACGTGGCTAATCCTGAAAGAAAAGGTCTAAAAATAAGGTTTAAGTGCAGCACAGTAATGGGGTGGAGGAGCAGCCAGCTGGGCTCTGCTGGAGGAGACCGGGGTGACCGGGAAGGCTGACGGGCTGCTGCGCGATGCCTGCTGGAACACCGCTTGTTGCCGCGGCTCCCTCGGCGCGGTTCCCGTCCTTTCTCCGGGTTATACCCTCGGCCGTAGCCCTGGCGTTGATCCCTCCCTCCCTTTGCCTTGCAGGTTTGAGGAGTTTCTCCATCGGAAATGGTCTTCAGAGAAACGTTTTGGTCTGGAGGGCTGCGAAGTGCTTATCCCAGCCTTGAAGACCATTATTGATAAGTCGAGTGAGAAGGGAGTGGATTATGTGATCATGGGGATGCCCCACAGGTAACCCTGCCCTTCTCCGTGGCGATGCTTGGGGAGTGGAGGAGGGGAACGCTGCCAGGGTTCGGGACCGGAGGACGCGCTGGTTTCTGCCATCACCTAACTGGTCTTGGCTGGTGGCGAACCTTAGCTGGAGAGCTCAGACCTTGGCTACTCTCTGCATATTGTGGTGTTTTCAGCTTCGTCTCACCTGTCAATTCACCTGGAGAGAATTGATGGCTTGAGCAGCCAAGCCGGAATCCCAGAGCGGGATTGGGCCAGCCGGCTCGGGGGCGGCTGTGGGGGTGCGGCAGCGGCTGCTCCATCCCGGTGCTGAGGGCTCTGCAGTCTCCTTCTCGGGAGCCCCTCCCTGGGTGACCCTACGGCCGTCGCAGGAGGTGTGGGGTTGTTGCACCGTGGCGGGGGCAGACGGCAGGTCACTGCCGGCAGCTTTACCGACAGCGGTCTTGCTTTTGCAGGGGACGCCTGAATGTTCTCGCCAACGTGATCAGGAAAGAGCTGGAGCAGATCTTCTGCCAGTTCGACTCCAAGCTGGAGGCTGCTGATGAGGTGAGTCTCCTCTGCCTGTAGCCGGCTGCTGTTGCCTGGCCCCGCACGGTCCCCGCGGGCTGCGGCCGCGCAGGGTGAGCCGGATTGTGCCGCTGCCTGTGGCGTCGCTCGGTGGCGTCGTGTGGCGAGGATTTCCACGTGGCGCAGACGCCCACGTGGCAGAAGCCTTTGTGTCGGTGCCGGAGCTGGTCTGTCCCCGCCTGTCCCAGGGGTGACACCTGCCCTGGCCACCGCTGGAGTCTCCAGCACAGGCTGGGCATTCAACGGCTCCCTGCGGGCCTAAAGCAGCCTTGAGGAGAACGACGAGGTGAGGGGAAGGTGGTCAGGAGCAGAGGTTGGCTCATACCCTTGCAGCAGCCCATGGTCCCCATACGGGGCCCTAAAGTGGTTCCAAAAGCCCCAAGACTCAAATCTCTCGTGCCACGGGCTCTGTCACTGCCATGGACTCATGCTCCAAAACTTCCGGCATCATAAGCCGAGATGATTTGGCTTTTGGAAAGCTGGGCTGTGCTGTCTTTATCCTGCCGTGCCCTTCAGGTGGGGTTTTGAGGTGAGAAAGCAGCAGCCTGGGGCATCGAGGTGCCCTGATGGGGAACTGCAACCTACTGCAGGTGGTGCCAGGGAGCTGCCCTGCCTCAGGGTGGGCAGGGCTTGGGTGAACAGCATCTGTTTTCCAGACTCTTCTCCAAACCCACCACACTTGCTTCTTCCCCTCTACCTCCAGCCTTACCTGGGTGGGCCTGATGTGCATCTGAGGTTTGTTGGCAGTTGGGCACCTGGAACAGGCTAATCCTGCTTTGCTGGGTGCCGGCTCCTGAAGTGGGTGCCTGCTGCTTTCTGCCAGTGCCTCCAGAAAACGCCCCGTTCTTCCAGCCCTTGGGGTCAGCACCGCCCCGCCTCAGGTCTCCTTCTGTGCCCCAAAAGCCGCTCATGTTCCTGAGGGTGACTCTCTTCTCCCCTCTGTCAGGGCTCCGGTGACGTGAAGTACCACCTGGGAATGTACCACCGGCGGATTAACCGCGTCACCGACAGGAACATCACTCTTTCCTTGGTGGCAAATCCTTCTCACCTGGAGGCAGCTGATCCCGTCGTCCAAGGCAAGACCAAAGCAGAGCAGTTTTACTGCGGGGACACGGAAGGAAAGAAGGTGAGCGGTGCCAGGGTGCCCGCAGTGAAGCGGCCCGGGCTGGATTGTGTTTCGTGGGAGGTGGGCTGGGAAGAAATCTGGCTGATTTTTATCTGCCGTCACCCTGCCAGAGCCCTGACTTCGCTCCCCTGTCCTTCCCTGCTGTCTTTGGGGATAACGTTGGTTTGCCCACCCCAGGCTCCCGCCGCCGCTTCCTCCATCTCCGAGCGACTGTCTCGGCCGGGCTGTGGGGAGCAGCAGGTGCCTGAACCCCTGGTTGGAAAGCAGGGAAATGAGGGGTGCTGCTGAGAGCCAACCCCAGCACCACAGCTCGGAGCGCTCAGCAGCAGGAGCCCCGAGCTGAAGGATCTCGATGTGACCAGGGATAACCGCTCCTGACGCTGGGGCTGCCGAGGTTGGCAGCAGGAGGCAGGGACCTGCACCCAGGTTCTGCACCCAGCTGGGAGAGCAGGCAGGGAACAGGCCGTGGGGGGGATCGATTTGTGGTCTGATTCATCGCAGACCTGTCTCCAACACCAAGAAGTTGGAAGGGTGAGATCAAAAGCGCTTCCTTCCTCTTACCCCCCAAGGGCTGGATATAAATAATTGGCAAACTGTCGTCGCCTGGCAGGCAGCGGCCTCAGCCAGTCCCGGTGGCCAAATAATGTCGCCGAGGCCCAAGCGAGCTCCCAGCTGGGCTCCTGCCCAAGGATCCCCTGAGAAAGTATCGGATGCGTTGACGGGCTGCTCCGTGACCTTTCTGCAACACCAAAGGCTCACGGGGATGGCACTTGGGCCCTTTTGCGGTGGTGGCCCCCGCCCGCTGTCCCCGCAGAGCCCCTGCTGACCGCTGCGGCTTCGCGTCTCCCAGGTGATGTCCATCCTCCTGCACGGAGATGCTGCTTTCGCCGGGCAGGGCATCGTGTACGAGACGTTCCACTTGAGTGACCTGCCCTCCTACACCACCCACGGCACCGTCCACGTCGTGGTGAACAACCAGGTGAGGAGTAAACCCCCCGCGTCCGTGCGGTCCCTCGCAGACCGGCCTCTGCAGGTTTAGCCGCGTGGTGCCTGGCAGCCGGCCGTAGCTGTTTCCCAGCCAATGTTTCTGGCGTGAGCCGTAATCCTGGGCTTTACACCCAGCTACTCAACAGTAGCAGCTTTTGAGTCCAGCCTGGCACAGAAGTGGCGCAACCTGCCGCTCAGCGTGCAAGATCGTGCCGGGCCGCTCTGTTCTGCCCTCCGGGTAAACCGGAGGCATTTCGCCGGCGACGACCCTTTCCTTGCGGGTACGGCGGGATGCGGGCCCAGGCGCAGAGACCGCGACGGGCCGCGGTGCCCGGGCGCAGGAGACGGGCAGCTCGTGCTGCAACCGAGCGGCGCGGCCGCGGGAAACCCCCAGCTCAGCCTCAGCGGCCGAGCCGCCCTTTCCAAATCCTCACCGCCGTGCCGGTCCTGGTCCCTCTCACCCGCTACAGATCGGCTTCACCACAGACCCCCGCATGGCCCGCTCCTCCCCGTACCCGACGGACGTCGCCCGCGTGGTGAACGCGCCCATCTTCCACGTCAACGCGGACGACCCCGAGGCGGTCGTCTACGTGTGCAACGTGGCTGCAGAGTGGCGAAGCACCTTCCATAAGGACGTGGTGGTGGATTTGGTAAGGAATGCGCCGTGAGGCTTCATCCTGGAGCTGCGGCTCCGCTGCGGCTGCTTGGCAAGAGCTGAGATTTCTCATCAGGGTTCGTCTGGCCCGTTGGAAGGGAGGGGAGGGAGGAGGTGGCGTGAAGCAAAGCGGCGAGGCTGTAACAGCTGTCGTAGAGGCCGCACTCTCTGTGTGGAGCCTGCCCTCGCCTCCCACGCTGGGGAAGGATGTGCTTGGGTCCCTCCTGGGCCATTTTGGACCCTTCCCAGCAGAGAGACC
Organism: Baryphthengus martii; assembly: GCA_013396935.1. Taxonomy (NCBI): domain Eukaryota; kingdom Metazoa; phylum Chordata; class Aves; order Coraciiformes; family Momotidae; genus Baryphthengus; species Baryphthengus martii. Next base: position 11,443 of record VWZK01018443.1, on the reverse strand, counting down.
CGGGTACCTCCGACCGCTTTCGGAGCCGCGGGTTGCAAGTGGCTGCTTTCAAAGGCTCTTTCCCTTCCCGGCAGGTTTGTTACCGGCGCAACGGTCACAACGAGATGGATGAACCCATGTTCACTCAACCCCTGATGTACAAACAGATCCGGAAACAGAAGCCGGTGCTGCAGAAATACGCAGAGCTGTTGATTTCCCAAGGAGTGGTAAATCAGCCGGAATACGAGGTACTGTCCCTTGGGGCCTGGGAGGAGAACCGCAAGCAGAATCGATCCCTGGGGAAGTTTGATTCCGACCTGGCTGTGAACGGTGTGACGGGCCCCGTTCTGCGTTGTGCTTGTCACCTAAAGGTGGCAGAGCTGTGCTAGGGCTGGGCGAGCGCTGCAGACCTGGCAGCCACGGGGTTAGGAGCCGAGGCTTGTCCTTGGACTGTGCCAGCTCTAGCAGCACGGGAACATCTCGTTCAAGGATCGGCCCGTGATCAGTGTGGCACAGGCCGTACGGCGCTGGGCCGCCGCGGCACGGCTGGGGCCCGTGAGACAGTCGGGCTCTGTAGCGCTCGGGCTCGCTGTGGCCTGTGGATAGCTGAGGCAGGTCACCTGCCCCGTCCCTGCCATCCCACGGCCGGCGTGGCAGCAGCTCTGCCAGCTCTTCTTGCCCCCAGTAGCGCTTTGCAGCACCTTTGGGGTTGAATGTGAGCTGTCAGTTCAGACGGCAGCAGAGCTGTCCCTTGAGCACAGGGCCCTCCGGCAGCAGCTCTGCTCTCCGAGGCTGAGCTGCACGGCCCTGGGGCTCCCATGCTGTGTGGACCAGCTGTGCCTTCCAGCATCCTTGCACAAGCTCGTACTGAGGCCTCCAAGCTCGGAACCCTTGTTTGGAGACCCCTCACCAATGCTTTTCTGCCTCTTGGTTCTGCCTTTCAGGAGGAAATCGCCAAGTATGATAAGATCTGCGAGGAGGCCCATGCGAGATCCAAGGATGAAAAGATCTTGCACATCAAGCACTGGCTGGACTCACCCTGGCCTGGTAAGTCAGTCGCAAAGTTTTGGAGGTCCCTAGCAAAGAGTCTGAGTCATTCTCTAGAGCCATGGTAGCTATTTTCTAGTAAATCACCCTGGGGGTGTGGTGCTCCCCTCTCCTGACATCCTCTGTTTGAGTGTGTCTGTGATCTGAAATCTTCAGATGGAGCTGGGCATGGCTCCCACAACGTGCTGGACTCCTCTTCCTGCAGGTTTCTTCACTCTGGACGGCCAGCCCCGGAGCATGACCTGCCCTTCCACTGGTCTGAACGAAGAGGACTTGACGCACATTGGTCAAGTGGCCAGCTCAGTGCCAGTGGAGGATTTCACTATTCATGGAGGTAGGAGCTTGCAGAAGCTGTACTGGACAGGGCCTTTGTTCCAGAGTTGTGGCTAGGGCTGGGCCGTGGCCTGACACAAAAGGACCTGTTCCAACACCTCGATCTGTATGGGCAGCAGGGCGAGGGAAGGAATCCTCACCCTCTACTCCATTCTCCTGAGATCCCACCCGGAGCACAGCATCCAGCTCTGGGGTCCCCAGGGTAAGAAAGACAGGGAGCTGTTGGAGCTGGGCCAGGGGAGCCCCAGCGATGCTGGAACCCTCTGCTGGGAGGCCAGGCTGGCAGAGTTGGGCTTGGGCAGCCTGGAGAAGAGAAGGCTCCAGGGAGACCTTCTGGGGGCCTATCGGTAGATAAAGGGGCTTACAAGAGAGATGGAGAGAGGCTTTACCAGGGCCTGTAGGGACAGGAGAATGGATGAGGGTATTCGAGTGAAAGAGGGTAGGTTTAGATTGAACATGAGGGAAGATGTTTTTTGACACTGAGGGTGGTGAGACACTGGCACAGGTTGCCCAGGGAAGCTGCGGAGGCCCCATGGTTGAAAGTGTTGAATGCCAGACTGGAGGGGGCTCGGAGCAAGCTGATCTGCTTCAGGATGACCCTGCCCCATGGCGGGGGGTTGGATTAGGTGACCTGTGGACGGGCTATTCCGACTCAAACCCTTCTGGTGAGTCTATGAAAATGAGTTCATCAGGAAGCTGTGGTTAAGGGAAGTGGGGAGTGGCTCTTCTTTGGAGCTGATCCTTCACTGCAGTCCTGATTCCTCATCTCCGGTTCATCCCTCTGGCAGAGGTGGATCCATTCCTCTGCCCCTGGGCGCTCGCAGTCCGTCGGTCTGCGGGCAGGTTGAGGGACAAACGTGGTGTCACCCAGAGCTCCCTCCCGCACCAGCTGTGAACTGGCTTCTGTCCTGGCAGGTTTGAGCCGTATTCTGAAAACCCGCGGGGAGATGGTGAAGAACCGGACGGTGGACTGGGCCCTGGCAGAGTACATGGCGTTCGGCTCCCTGCTCAAAGAGGGCATCCACATCCGCCTGAGCGGCCAGGACGTCGAGAGGGGCACGTTCAGGTACGGCCGTGCTTTTGGCGGCCTGAAAGGCGATTCCACCCTTTCCAAGAGGGATCTGAAGGGTGACGACGGAGTAACGCTTTGTCTGCTTCCAGCCATCGCCACCACGTCCTGCATGATCAGAACGTGGACAAGAGGACCTGTATCCCCATGAACCACCTCTGGCCCAACCAGGCTCCTTACACCGTCTGCAACAGCTCTCTGTCGGAGTACGGCGTCCTGGGTGAGCGGGGAGGTCGGTGCCCGCTGCCCAGGGGGTGCGGCCGCTCCGGGAGGATAACCCTCCTCGTTTCTCTCCCATCTCTCAGGATTCGAGCTGGGTTTTGCCATGGCCAGCCCTAATGCCCTCGTGCTTTGGGAAGCCCAATTCGGAGACTTCCACAACACCGCTCAGTGCATAATTGACCAGTTCATCTGCCCTGGGCAGGCCAAGTGGGTCAGGCAGAATGGCATCGTCCTGCTGCTTCCCCATGGCATGGAGGGCATGGTAAGGGCCCCTCTGCTGCCTGCACCAGAAGCAGAGCCGAGGGCAGAGAGTACGGCTCGGGGCACGGCAGTGCCCGGCACCGGCTTCTCGTGCCGGCCTTGCTCCCCTTCTCACTCTCCCCGCCGCTTGGTCCCCGCAGGGTCCTGAGCACTCCTCCGCACGCCCAGAGCGATTCCTGCAGATGTGCAACGATGATCCCGACGTCTTCCCTGTGAGTGGCAGCCACGCTGAGCAAGGTTCCCGTGTCCTGGATCCGACCGCTGGCCTGAAACGGGGAGGGGGGGCAACACCACCCGGGTAGGCCCAGCGCAAGGCTGCGCTCAGGGCGGGCGTCACGGAGCCGGTAGCAGGAGGTCTGGGACGCCCTGGGGCTTGTGCTGCAGCCGGGAGAGTTTGGGGAAAGGGGTTGAACCCAGTGCCCAAGCCGCACC
>VWZK01018442.1:250-30315 GCA_013396935.1 Baryphthengus martii | reverse complement strand
ACTATATTCCATTCCTTGAAATTAATCTTAAATTAGACGAGTGATGTCCACACCTTCATCTTGATTACGGGATAGTAATAAGCACTCTAAGATGAAACTCCTTTTCTTTATGCAGTAGATGCCTACATCTGTGTTCTGTAACCACTTAGGTTTATTTTCTGTTTTGAACTTCAACTGTTTCGGTTTGCTTGACAGACATGGACACACTGAAAGTACAGTATGTGAAGCACTTTTCCCATTTTTTACTATAGCTGACTTTGCAATTGCTTTTCCTTTTGGGAATTCTTCTTCAAAGTGTTGAAATATTTATGCAAAGAGCGATCTCATCTGTGTCACAGCTTTCTAGGCACACATTCATAACCTTAAGAAATAATGTCTCTTCTTTTCAAAAACATATGATACAATTTGAAAATTACCTTATGAGAGAGAAGGGGAAAAACCATCCACCTTTTAAAAATACATAAATTTTTTGAAAAGCTGTTTGTGTATTTTCTAGAATATTAGTAACACGAGTATATATCTTTTATCTGATGAGCAATAGCACCTGAAAGAAATCTCTTTGCAAGTTCTGCAATGTATAAACCTTTTATTCCATTTAAATACAAGACTTGATTTATTCTAATAAAGAAAAAGCCAGCTGAATGATGTAAGTTGGTTGCAGATATTAAGCCATGTACTATTGCTGCTTCTAATTTGTTAATAATCTTAGGAATGTTTTGCTTTAACAGCTTCTGACTTGATGAACCTCGAGGCATAAGAGTATCAGGCAAGCAATATATTTTCAGTGTAGATGTAATTTACTTTTAGTGTTTTTTTTGTAGATTAAAAATTATGAGGTTTGTATGTACCATGCAGACTGAGGTTTCTAAAAGCTCTCTTTAATTTTAAACTACTCTGAGTAACAAAGCTTATGGAGGATGAGAATGAATAGCTGCAGGAAAGGCTGAAAAAATTCTGCGCTACTAGGAAAAAAACCCCAAACAACCCACAAACAAAAACAAACACCCACAAATAAATGCCAAATAAACAAAAAAAACACCAACAAGAATCTACAAAAAACTGTACATAAACAGCTCCCCCCACGTGTTTTTGCAGTGATTCTTTAAGGTACCCAATATTGTAAGCATCATTTAGATTTGTAAAATTCTAAAAACTTTAAATTATATATTTTTTTTAAATTTCCACGTTTTTAAATATAAAATTGGAGGGAGAATGGTGACAACTTCAGGTTAGTGTTTAGATAATGATCTGCCTCATATTTGAGAATAAATGCAACATCCGAGGTATCTCAACAATTCACAACTTCCTCATGTTAAGGTGCTGTATGACGATATGCTTTGGATTTTATGCATCTTAAACATTTTTCTCCCTTCCTGTTACTGACAAATGTTAATGAAAGGTAGAACTTGAAAGGTTAAAACTTGATGTCCGATAATCAAGAAACAGTCAGATTTTATAGGATATTCTCTAATATAATGACCAATGCTCCTCTTTACTATTAGGTATTTTGATACTTAGGCTGTTCCTTGGCAAAATAGGAAGTATCTCTTTGCTGTTTAGCATTATGAAGGGCTTAGCCATCCACATGAACTGTAGCTATAAGTGGTTTTTTTTGTTATTCTTAATCTTAACCCTGATTCAAATAGTTATCTTCCCTTTCTCATCTGTCCTTATCCCTTCTACTTGAATTTTCAATTTGGACTTTGTCTGCTGTTTAAGACTCTTGCACTCTTCTGTGTCCAAAAGCCAAATGATTTCAATGAGACATCATTTCAGAAGTAGAGAAGTGCTGTGCTAGAAATAATACCAGCCCATTTCATATTTTTTCTTGTAAATTAAACTTCTTACACATTGACCAGGAAAGCAAAAAGTAAATCCTCTGTGTTTCAACTAGAGGAAAACATATGCTAAGCAGAAAGTTGAAGCCACACATTTCTGATACTCTTACTCTGCTGCTATTTTGGTATGTGTCAGCAGGTGGTGCTGAAATGCAGTGTAGTAGTTGAGTGAAATAATATTCTTAAGAGGAATCTGTTTTGCTTTCTGTACTGTCTTTTTGTTTTGTTCTTTGGAGCATCTTTAGGTTAGGTTATAAAACTATTTTTATTTCTAAGTATTAGTTCAGTTATTGTATGTTTTTTTGCAACCAGTGGTACTAAAGGATTTTTGCAAACTGCAAATTGTTGTCACATGTACACTGGTTTTGTAACAAATATGGCACTAAAGGACATGCAGGCAGCCTGGGCGGAAAATGACAGGAGTATATGAGTTTGTGAACGGAATAATTAAAACAGTAGGGACAGCTTACTCCTTACCATGATGCTTGCCGCAGATCCGTTAAGAAATTGTGCTAGAAAACTACCAACACTATTCTTTTCCAGACTAAGAAAGGATTTACACAGTACAAAATGAAAGAGTTATGGTGCCATCTAGGGCTTAATTTTCTTACTGTTCTCTTACTACCCTTTCTCTGGATGTGGGCAGCACTTAGTGAGCAATACTTTTAAAGAAACACTCGTGCCTTATGATACATAATGAAAAAAATGTCAGTCCTATTTAGGAAAGGAGAAGGAATTAATATTTTTCTGACTCTTAGCATTTTCTCTCTTTTGGCTATAAGCAGCTCAAGAAGTAATTAGGCATCAGTTGGGATGCAAAACAGCACATGCTATTGATAAGATACTTAATTACAAAATAGTGTTTTTCCCTTCTGTCTCATTCAGTGCATTGGGTGATTTAATCAGAATATTGACTTACTAGTATACACCAAGCAGTATGGTGTGATCGACACACCTAGAGGGAAGGGATGCCATCCACAGGGACCTTGACAGGCTGGAGAGATGGGCCCATGCAAACTTCATGAAGTTCACCAACACCAAGTGCAAGGTCCTGCACCCGAGGCAAAGCAGTCCCACACACAAATACAGGCTGGGTGATGAGTGGATTGAGAGCAGCCCTGCAGAGAAGGACTTGGGGATGCTGATTAATGAAGCAATGAGCCAGCAATGTGCGCTGACAGCCCAGAAAGCCCCAACCATATCCTGGGCTGCATCAAAAGATGCGTGGCCAGTAGGTCAAGGGAAGTGATTCTGCCCTGTTGTTCTGCTCTTGTGAGACCCCACCTGGAGTACTGTGTCCAGCTCTGGAGCCCCCAACACAAGAATGACATGGATCTGTTAGAGAGGGTCCAGAGAAGGGCCACAAAGATGATCAGAGGGCTGGAGCACTATGAGGACAGGCTAGAGATTTGGGTCTGTTCAGTCTGGAGAAGAGAACGTGTGGTAATAGGATAAGGGGCAATGGTTTTAAACTGGAGCAAAATAGATTCAGATTAGACATTAGGAAGAAGTTCTTTACTATGAGGGTGGTGAGACACTGGAACAGGTTGACCAGAGAAGCTGAGGATGCCTCATCCCTGGAAGTGTTTAAGACCAGGCTGGATGAGGCTCTGAGCAACCTGGTCTAGTGGGAGGTGTCCTTGCCCATGGCAGGGGATTTGTGTCATGGAGGCATCTGCAAGACAAACAGCAGCCACTATCCAAAATGGGGTTTATAGCAACTGGGTTTGCTCAGCTCTCCTTCTGACTAAATACAGGTTCAGATGTCTCTTGAGAATTAACCACTACACAATGAGTTCCTCACTTGAAGGGATGACAAACCAAAATGGGCAAACACAAAGGGGAAATCTCTCAGACTGGAGTGCCCAAGATACCACTCACCCAAAGGTGGGGCGAGGCTCACTGAGTCCACGGAGACTCCCTCAATCGATGGAAGTATCCTTGGATGGCATGCCCAAGAGGAGGCTCTGACTGCCAGGCCTGCTGCTCTGTGAAGATCCAACCCCTCTGGCTCTCAGGCAGGACCCCGTTTATACCCTAGTCGTACACAGTGCACTGTGGTCATTCTCACTGTTTGCTAAGGGGTCCAGGCCCTGAGGCACCAGTTAAGCACCATGAGGTGCAGCTGAATGGCCGAGGTGCCAAAGTACTCCTGCCGAGGCCTCAAACTGCTCAGCACAGCCTGTGTGCTCTGCTTTGTCTATGGGGAAGGCTGCACCTGCCACAGGTTGGTACTATATTACCTTTGATGTCTCTTCCAACTCAAGTCATTCTATGATAAACCTTCAGCAGAAACTTCTCTCAGCTTCCACTGTATTCAAACTTTGTGTTGTGGTAATGGCAATTGATCGTATCACAGAAGAGAGAAAGTGTTTCCTCTTTTTTCCACTCCACATTTTTATATGCTCAATGGTATTACATGTGAGCATTTTGTTTAGCGGCAAAAAAAGTGATCTTGCGCTGGGGAATGTGAACATAGGCACCACTCAGCTTTCACCTCTAAGTTTTAATGGCAGGAATATGGATATATATATCATTAGGGGTTTGGTTTTTTTTGCAGATAAAATTATAAATGGAATTATGACTGGCACAAATCATAATACCTGAAAAAAGTATATTTCTTTGTACTGAGTTTCATTACATTTTGCATTACTTGTTACATGCTTTGTTTGCTTTAAGCTCATTGCTTAAAAAAGACCAGATACATTTCTTGTGGATGTTGTGGCTCATTCACTGACCAATGCAAGCCTGACAGTGCATGTGTTACGCTACTTTTACCTCCTGTTTTTCAAATAGTGGCAATCTAGAAGGATACAAGGAAACAGGTGACCTATTCTGAGAATTAAGACCTGGTTTTTTTTGTGTTATGTAATTTGGATGAGTCTGCATTAGCCCAGCAAATATCCTAGGTACTTCACTGTTTCATCATTTCTAGTCTTACTTGGACTACCTTAGATATTGTCTCTTTGGGAGTAGCAGGCAACAGACATCGATTTGCCAACAGTGTTCAGAAAGAAAGGAGTTTGCCAGAGAAGAAGATAAGGGTTTATACAACCTGATGATGAGACTGCTTAGATGTATTTTCCACACAGGCTATACTATTGCAAAGCCATTTATTCTATTCTCACCAGAAATTAACACTCCTAGTAATGTGTTCCTTTTCTTCCACTCCAATGTGTCTCCTTTGCCATCAGCAACTACTACATGTAATTCATTTTTTCCCCAGTAACAAAAACTTTTATGTTCTGCTTACCTGGGATGAAATACAATTTAAAAAATATACATTTAAAATTCTTTTCTGCTTTTCCTTTCTTCTGATGTAGATTTCCTGCAGAGCTTTTCCAGACTTGGATCAAGAGTCAGCAGCTGTCCTAACTGCTGTTGATTATAAGTAGGTGGCCACAGCCTCCCACTTCATGCCACCCATTTTGATAGGAAATCCCTTGTGTTATTTGTGCATACATGCACGTTGCAAACCACTAGAGACAGAAATAATACAGAAATAAGATGGTTTTCAAATACTTTTCAGTTCTGTTTTTGTAGAGAGTTGGGTATGCTGTGAACAATCGGAAATAAACATTTATGTAGAAATTAAAATATTATTTGAAGAGATGTGAAGATGAGGAAGCTCTTAAGCAAAGATGAAGAAAAAGATGAGATACCTGTAACTAAAATAGAATAATGCAGACTTAAAGAAGCTCAGTAATTTATAATTCTTCAGCAAAAAATGAATCACGTAGTTGATATATGCAAACTTTTTACACACGGATTTGTTATAGTACATAGTTTAAGTACTGCATATCAGCTCTCAAATCGACTCTTACATCAATTACTATGTCATATTTTTAAGGGAAATAAACACCACAATGAAAAAGATTTTTTTACCCCATATCTTATACTTTATCTTTAAAGAATTGTTAAAAACGCAGCTGCACATTAACCACACTTCTCATGAAACACGTGTTATCTACTTTACCACTCTTGACCTTATCATATGGTAATTTTCTAGCTTTTAAGATGTAATTTTTGAGATTTTTCAGAGGTACTCCCAGTTTCTTCCTAAGGTGCTTTTGCTGTCTTAAGTAGTCTTTAAATGATTTACTTCTAGTACTTTCACTTTATATTTCATATGTTGATTGCTTGCTGAACTCTTGCCTTGATGTATGATTAGTAAACGAAGATATAAAAAGCTTTAAATTAAATTTGCATCAGCTTCGAAAGTCGGGTTATTTTGTGTTGCAAAGATGAGTTTGCTAAACTTTACTACATAAACTGTAGAGAAGACTTAATAAAATTTGCAGTAACTCAAATTATTAGAAATTATTAAAGGAATATTATAGTTGTTAGCTGTGTGTCTGCTGTAACCTGCCCAACACTTAAGTGGTCACAAAGCAGGACTTTCTGCTTATTTTCCTGACTCAAGAGCTACTCATCCTAAATGACAGCAAAACCAGAGTATTTAGAGTGGCTAATTGCTTCATTGGATTGGACATTTGAACAGAAGAGGCTACTCCAAAAAATAATAAAAATTTTCTTTGGAGAAAGTGTATCTTTTTCCTACAGAGGACAGTAGAGGAAGTAAACTACCTCTCCAAACAGAGTGCTAAATGTAGTATGATGTGTTCTTCAGGGTTAATACTGATCTTTATAATATTTTATGTTTTATTAATGATCTCTTAGCATTATGACATGATGTTTTTGAGCCAAAAATGGGCTTTTTTTTAAAAAAAATTAATTATTTGCAAAAAGTGCTTTTGTAAGCTTATCAACTTATTGGCTGTGTTTGTAAAATGAGTTTCTAAGCTCAGTCAATTCTTAGTGTGACAAGGAGAAATTTAGAGTCATTCTATGCGTCTGATTTACTTGAATAGTCTCATTAAAGTTTAGAGAGAATTCTGTAGAGTGTCCTGGAACTTAGTGTAAAGCTATATACAGGAAAAGCATTTAGTCCTAGGTGGTCTAAGAAACATCAGTGCAAGATGGAAGAGAAAAATGGTTGAGCCAATAAAAAGTAATTCTAGGAGCTTTCAGAACCACCCCGACAGAGACCACTTTCAGATGGATAGTTTAAAAGAAAACAAAGATTTTGAAAGATATTAGCCATTCAAAATATGGAGTGATAGGCGTAAAGTGGAAACCTCAATCATTAAAATATAGTTAATGTGAAACTGCTGTGTCTCAATGTTCTTTAAAGGTCTAACTAAAATTAAAAATTACTTGTAGTCTCAAAGAATAGAATAGAAACAAATGAGCTATAAAAAGTGCATGCTTTCTTTCAATCCAATGTATTTCAGGGGTGGTTATGGATGATGTATAATATGGCAATATTATGGCAATGTATAATACAAGTTAACTACATAGTTTGTGTTGGGGTTTTTTTTGGAAGCAATGTATGCATTTAATGTTATTTTATAATTCTGGGGGCTTAACAGGATTTGATTAAGATCTGTTAACAGGTCTGTTTTACTGCTGCATCCTGTTGACCATAAAAGCCCAAGAAACAGGTAGTGGGTCCCATGTGTCTTGTAGATAGTAATGTCCAAAAAATTCTTCAGTGTAGTGTGCTAGTGTTTTGAAGATTCAACGTTACTCCACTGCAGTGGCTGTGGGAGATTTCAAAACAATTTTCCCTTGGAGACACTGGCTGCTAAGTGCCTTAGATGTAAAGATTGCAGTTATACTACAAAATAGCTTCTAATTCTTTTGCAGTTTGTATAAAATAATACAGAAAATATATAATGAAGAACAAGAGCTAAGTAATAGTTTGGTTAGGACATGTTGTATCATGTCTTGCAGGTCCCTGAATCATCCCCATGAACATGATTGTTTTCTGTTTATGGTTTGTTTTTTGTTGTTTCATATTTAAGTGTATCATTTATTCACTTTCAGACCAAATAAGCAAAAAGCCCAAACTCTCAAACCCCAACCCTCACCATAAACCCATAATTATCGCATTTAGCCAACCACAATAAAATATAATTAAATTAACTGCATTTATTAGGGGGAATTCTAAATAAATGCTATCCCACAATTGATCAAAATTACTTGAAAATTTTAAGTTTCTGTAAATAAAACCAGAACTACAACTTTTACTGGATGTGAATAGTGATCATTTTTAGCAATTAAAATATTCAAAAATAGTGCTAGAAAATATTGCAAATCAGTATGTTTAGAAGCCATTTTAAAATAGTAATGAACAGTCTACTCTTTTTTACTAAACCACAGTTTGTCACTTTAAGTTTTAATTAAATGCTCCTAAAATTAGCTTCTGTTGTTATTGTTATGCAGGTGATTTGTTGGGTTTTTTTTGGGTTTTTTTACTCCTTGCTGTATGAGAAAAAAGTATGTTTACCTTTACTACATCTGCTAAGTCTGGTCTCAAGCAGTTTTTCCAAAGCTGCTTCAGCTACTAGCTTACTACCATAATACAATCCCAGTTTTCCAGAATGCACATGGTTTCAAAGTTGTTAAAATAATTCTGGACATGAATGTGCCACTCCTGAAAGCACCTGAGACCCTTCAAGTCTTGTTTTTCTTATGAATTTCTAACTGACTTATTCTTTTTGCAGTGATACTGCTCTCCTAACATGCAGAAATGTTCATATTTGTATAATTCGTTTTTACTAATTACCCATTTTTCATTTTGACCATTCATACATCACGCATGTACAAAATCACACACTGTTTTGGGAGATCAACAGGGCCATGAAGTAGCCTGACTTCAAGTATCTCTAGTTTTACCATACACGTATTTCAAGGAAGTAGATGCAGAAAAGCAGGAGCTAAAATACTGTTTTTTTAAAAATAGTTTATAGCTGAATAGTTCCCTTTCTATAATAGATGGATGTTTGTGTGCAGCTGAGACCTCCAATTTGTAATTATAAGAAAGGAAAGGAGCAGCTTTCAGGTTAATGCATGCTCAAATTTCTGAGCTTGGTAAAACCTCTCTTAAATACTCAGCCACTTGACAGTCCATTTTGACTCCTCGCTGTAACAAGAAGTTCCTTCTGCCCTGCGCTGTTTGTATTGCTCGCATCGTTCTTCTAGAAGTGAAAGTAGAACTCCTTCATTCCTTCTGTAAAAACATTTTTTTTAAATTATATTTAGGAGTGACAGCTATTAAGATACACCCATCCTGGTTTTAGGAAGAACATCTACAGAAGAGGAAGATAACTCATTCTCACAGAAGTCTCATCTGAGGTTTCCAGTTGAATGAAAAACAAAACACAGACAAAAGAAAAAAGTAACTAATTAATCCTCTAATTCAACTGGACCACTTCAAAAGTACTGCACACTTTCCTTGTTGTGAAGCAAACATGCTAAAAATCCCTGTGATTTCAGCAGGAAAGAAAATTTACACAGATTACTGTTCAAGATATTTGGGCAGTTTAAGGAATTCACTTCTAAGAAATAGACCCAGTTATTATTAACCATTATATTATATTAAACCCATCAAACTATATTTTCCTAATTTTTTTTCAGTTAAATAAGGATTTCATTAAATGTTGTATTTCTGAGAAAATACAAATCCCTAGTTACTGTTGCAGCATAAAGAAGTAGGGAAACAGGCCTGTGCACCCTAAACAATGGCTTACAAGAACAGCAGAATAATTGGTGATTTTTATTTCTTTTCAAAAAGAAAAATGTTATTTCCTGATGAACTCTTAACAGGACTTTTATAAAAAGAAGCAGAACCATTGTGCATGTCCGCTGGTAGTTCACTTATACTGTATTTTGTAGTCTCTTGTTACTGTATTGTTACCGTCCATAGAAGTCCCTGACAGCCACTCACTCAGAAAGAACGACGGTACAAAGGAGAAAATAAAGAACTCTGTGAAATTTGTCTGCCCTTTAAAAAAAAGTTGCCATTCCCCTCACGATATGTCACAAAGTAATTGTTTTGCTATCTGGCTGTAGCAAATTTTAACAGCAAGAAACTCATTATTTAAAGAACTTTTAAATTTCACATTTTATCTCATTCAACAGTAATCTTTCAAATTCTATTCCTTTATTCTGCTAATACCACTGACTAAATTACCAGCAATGTGTGATTGCTCATTTGGGTAGATGTTCAACACTGAAGAAAGCAGTAGTCCAGCATACTCTCATTTTTGTTTTCATGGCATCTTGAGCACAATATTTCTGAAAACTTTTTACATAAATTATGTCAGGGAGCCGAGTATATCTGTGAGGGAAGGAGAGAACAAAATGCCCACCTATTTAGATATGTGGTTATGTTGAAAAGCTAACTTTCCTGTACTCAAGTTTAAAAATTTTGATTTAGATTTTTATTTCTTTTAGCCTGTGCATACTTTTTTCTGGGAAGTTTGCTTTGTATGTGAGTGGGTGGTACATGACTGAGGCAATAGGCTATTTTTGTCCTTCAGCTGTCATAGTAAGACAACCACCATTAATTCTGGTCTTTCTTATATTTTGAAATTCTGAAGTAATTCTTATAGTGATTTTATGACACAGATATGGTGTTGTACATCTGGAAAAAAATAGATTAATTAAAGTTATGGTTTAATGCATAGGAATCAGTGTGGAGCTGAAAAGCACAAATACTGCCCTCAAATATGGGCTAAATATGTGTAAATACTTCAATATTTTATGCACTTATGAAAAAAAAAACACTTCTCCTCCTCTACATCTATTTTATATTTTGTCTGTTTTGGCGGAGTTTTCAATCAATGTATCTTAAGAAAAAATAAATTAAAAAACCTCAGATTTCTAAGTCTCAGAATTATGAGAATTATATTAAGTAAATGACATTCAGTGCTTAGATATTTTTCTAAATGAGTTCTAGCTTATGCTGAGAGTGAATAATTCTTTTTACCAATCAGTGTAAGATTTTTGATACAATTTTATATACTATTCTGTATGTATCTTATTTACAAAGCAATTTGTCTTGTAATACATTTCTCTCTAAACATTCGCGTGACTAAGGGTAACACATAATTGAACATTGATATTTTTTATTATTTAATGCAGTTATATGTATCTGTATTTTCAGTGTCATTAATATGCCTTCATAACAAACACTGAATCTCTTCAAGCCATTACATTTGTATTGAGGCTTCTTGTACCATGGCTAATCATTAAAAAGATTATGGTTTATTCTTTTAGGTGTTGTGGCCTTCAAACCTTTTCTCAGCATTAGGTATGATTTACTATCTTAGTAACAGGACTTATATTAAGATTTCAAACTCTTCTTTCTCCCTGCTGGCAATGAGTGGATCCTTTTAAATACTCAATATTAGTTCCCCGAAGACTGAGTAAATTTCTGAAATGTGCTGCTGTGAGGATGCAAAGGCATTTTTCAGCCGCATAAGTCTAAAGAGAGCATGTGGAGCTCAGTTCATTGGAGTTATTTTTATTCTTTTAAGTGAAATCAAAATCTGATCTTGGGCGATTTAGGTGAGGAGTTCTGTACTGAATTTTTCTGAGAAAAATATATTTTAAACAAGTAGCCTGATGCTATTAGAATAGACAGATCGATCAGGCCTTGGGTGGGAATGGGGGCAGCGGAGAACCAATGTAGTGCTGGTATAACATTTATGCCCAGAATAGGAGATGAAATTAATGTTCTAGGACAACATCATCATAAGGTTTAAAGCTATTAATCAAATGCAATAACCTTGTACCTTTTATTCTCGGTTCAGGAAGATAGTTCATATACTGTAGCCTTTCTGTGGCAAATGAGACACGGATGCCCTTTGCTGAAAGTAACCAGTTTTTATCCAGATTTATCTAAGTCGTCTACAGGAGTTTGTCAACTTAATTAGACAAAAAACAAGTTCTCAATAAGACATAGACCCTAACCTTGCTAGGATGTACGTTCTGGTAATATTTAGCTGCTCTATTACATGATTATTTTTCTAGTTTATACTTAGCGTATATTTTGAACATGCATGTGTAATGTAGCTATGAAACCTTAAGGAAAATATGCAGCAGCATCGGCCTTTCAAGGTGACTTTCTTTCACGCTTTGGTGCTTCTTGCATTTCCATTTGTCTGTGTGCCATATCTTGCTTCATATCCAGCTGGATTACACAGAAATTGATCATGATTTTTAAGATAGAGCCAAAACTCCCAGGAGATCGCCTTTATGCAAATTATATTCTCTAGAGGAGTGAATGGATGCTTAGAATAAAGAAAAAGTGGATAATTACCTGTTGGGTAGGAGGCAGAAAAATAAGCACTGCGTGTGTTTGTCTTTGATATTTTTGCCTTAGATATAATTTAGAATTCTTGGTATAGGACTTAATATTTAGAGACAAAATGTCATTTTACAGACAGAAGAATTTAATCTGGCTGTATTTTCCTGCTCTGCTGCTGAACCTTATTTTGTTTTCCCAATCTATTTGTATATTATATCTCTGTAAATGTTCTTGCGTGATTGTGTTTAGGGCCAAGGGGTAGTTGGTTTTGGTTTTTAAGAAATATATATACATTTCAAATTTAAATTAGTATGAGTCTGGAAAATCCTGCCTGTCAGATAACAGTTTTTCTGGTTGGTTGTTGGTTTTTGGTTGTTTTTTTGGTATTTTTTTGTTTGTGGGATGGTGTGTTTTGGTTTGGGTTGTTTGTTTTTATACATACACATTGACTCTATTTCTAGTGAAAAAATAAAAGAGATTAAAATTTCTTTTCTGCAAGTTGCAGTCTCACCTTTTGATAACTTACATGTTCCATACATATATCTTGCAAACATTCAGTGCCCCTCTGTATAGGATTCTGTATAAGTTTTTATATTTAATCCTGTAGTCTTATAAACATTTTTGCTGAGAGAAACATGGTGGTTAAAAATAAAGGAAACATGGTTCCTTCTTTCTGGATCTCCATCAACAGATCTGAAAGGGTGCAGCCTTGAAATCTGTCTGCAGAGTGTTTTTCTTTTCTATAGTAGTTATCACTTCGTTTCCTAAGAGGCAGCAAAGAAGTGATAAGATAAAAGAAAAGAAGCTTTAAGTTATCTTTTTAGTCCTCATTCCTGAGATTACTTTTAAAGAAGGTATTTTCTCCTATCTCAAGGGATGCTCCAGTGTAATTTCTACTACAATTTATTTTAGAAAACATGTTTGTAAAGATTACAAAAACAACACCCAACACCAAAAAAAAATCGTATCACAACTGATAGTTATGCAGAATAATAGATATGTAAGACAGTTAAACCTTGGTTCTTTGAAGAGAAAATGCAAAATATCTTCATTGTTGTTTTCACAGCAATTTCTTATGCAAACTTAGTCTTTCACCCTTGTATCTTAAGATTCAGCTAAAGTAATATTTTGCCACTATAAAGGTCATCTGTTAGTCCATCGGTTACCTTGTTAGAAGCAGCATTAAGCTTATGCTTTGGTTTTTAATAGTTTACAGGAATTTTATGGGTAGCTTGTCTACTAATTATGCGTATTACTCAAAAAGGGCCATTGTATAATGGGAAAGGTTAGGATCCCAGGCATCAAAATTAGCTATCTGTGTCTTAACATTAAGACTGAAAAAGGTGGGATTAGACAGTTGATATGCAGCACAACTGTACCTTGTAAAGAGAGGTCTTGTAATACAGAGAAAAAAAAGCCCAAGGTAAAACCTGGCAGAAATATGGGATGAAGGGCCAAGCAGGCATTCAAAAACCCTGTAAAGAAACTCCTTAATATCTGAAGTCAAGCTCTGCCTAGTCTGAGACTTTACAGGTATTCCTCTTGAAAGCAACTATTACAAACAACTGAATTTATAATATTTTTAAATGATCTATGCTTTAGCCACTTCTACAAGCATTAAGTAGACTTTTGATGTATTGTTTTTATCAAATTTATATACTGCCAAATTCGATCCAATTATTTCCACGCGTAATTTACTTCTTTAAATGAATAGGGTTCCACTATGGTTTATCAGGTTTGTCTTGTTGCTTTGAGGGACGTACCAAAACAAACTCTCACATTAAAAAATCTGGACGTGTCTTTTTGAGGAAGACTGCTAATACGGTATCTTATCTTGTAAAAATTTCAAACTTCCTTCTTAAACATTTCAAACTGAACTATTACAAAGCTGTAAAATTCTCTTGCTATAAAATTCTTATATTTTTGGTAAGTCATTTGCTACCTAGTTGCTTGAAATCTAGTGCAATAATATTAATTTTTATCCAATATTTTATATTTAAAATATACAATTACAGTGATTATTAATTTAACATAAAAATGGTATTTCTTTGCAACAATTTACTGAAATGCCTTCCATCTACTTAATTAAATAGAAACTTGTCTTTTATCAAAAAGGAGTACCATGATATGGCAACATGTGTGACTGAAGAAAAATTATAGGAAGTGCTATTGAAAGTGCCACACTGCGATGCAGGAGAAAGCATATTAAGGAACATACACAAGTCTGTGGGACCTGGTGAGATGCATCCCAGAGTCCTGAGAGAACTGACTGATGTAGTTGCCAAGCCTCTCTTCATGATATTTGAAAAGTCCTCACAATCAGGTGAAATACCCTGGTGACTGGAGGAAGGGAAATATTTACACGTAGAAACATTACGTAGAAAGGAGGACCCTGGGAACTACTAACCTGTCAGCCCGACCTCTGTGCTGGCAAAGGTTATAGAAGAGACCCTCTTTTAGAGGCTCTGATAAGGCATATGGTGGACAAGGAGGCAATTCAAGACAGCCAGCATGGCTTTACTAAGGGCAAGTCTTCCCTGACCAATCTTGGGTAACACCAAGCTGAATCATGCGGCTGACAGGCCAGGGGGATGGGATGTCATCCAGAGTAACTTGTACAGGATGGAGAAGTGTGCCTAGGTGAACCTCATGAGATTCAATAAGACTAAGTGCAAGATCTTGCACCCAGGTCAGAACAATACTCGTTATCAATACAGGCTGGGGAATGTTGTGATAGTGAGCAGCCCTGCAAAAAAAGGACTTTGGTTACTGGTGGCTGAAAAGCTGGACGTGAGTCAACAACGTGCACTTGCAGCCCAGAAGGCCAATCACATTCTGGGCTGCATCAGAAGCAGTGTGTCCAGCAGGTCAAGAGAGGTGATTCTGCCACTGTGCTCTGCTCTGGTGGGACCTCACGTGGAGTACTGTGTCCAGCTCTGGAGTTCTCAACACAAGAAGGACAGGGACTTGATGGAGCAGATCTGGAGGAGGACCGCAGCACCTCACCTACGAAGATAGGCTGAGAGAGTTAGGGTTGTTGAGCATGAAGAAGAGAAGGTTCTGGGGAGACCTTATAGCAGCCTTCCAGTATCTGAAGGGGGCCTACAGGAAAGCTGGGGAGGGACTGTTTACAAGGGCTTGTAGCAATAGGACAAGGGGCAATGGTTTTAAACTAGAGAAGGGTAGATTTAGACTGGACATTAGGAAGAAGTTGTTTGCTATGAGGATGGTGAAACACTGGAACAGGTTGCTGAGGGAGGTGGTGAAGGCCCCTGCTGTGGAGACATTCAAGGTCAGGCTTGATGTGACTCTAAGCAACTTGATTTAGTCACTTAGAGGAGTTGGACTAGATGACCTTTAAAGGTCCCATCCAACCCAATACATGCTATGATAAAGGCATTCAAGATTACTAGCAAAATATTGTTAACAATAATTCAGAAGCAACCAAGAAAATTCACACTAGTTTATAATATTTAATCTGTAAAATCCTTTGGTTTATACCTCTAATGTTGTAATCTGTAAAGTGTGTAGAAAAAATGACAAATGTAAACTTTAGAAATTCAGAGTTTGATGAAATTGATTTTGTTCTCTGTTTCTTCATTAAGGCATAGTATTTGTTTTATTTCTTCTATCAACTGTAACACCTGCAATACCATTCGTCTGTAATTAAAGGCTCTTTATTCACAGGAATATTATTTCAAATTTTAGGATATTGTTTACTTTTAAGAGTGTAGTTCTTTCTAGTTTTGTTTCATCAGGTGTTTTGCAATCTTCTTTCCTACTTCTTGTTGACCTTGTGCTTAATCCTGTATACAAGATTAAACTTTTTTTTTCCACTCTTACTTTTTCTTTCTTTCTTAAAGTTTCTCCTTTAAAAATACAATTGTCTTTTGATGCAACATCTTTAGTCAAAAAAAGAGAAAACTGGGTATAAGTAATTGGTTTCTACAGGTCTGTCTGGTTTTTTTCATTTCTCTCTCATTCACAGCAGTCTTAATTGCATGTGTGTAAGCGTATTGGGAAAACTAGGTGACTTGGATGTGTCTTGGGTTCCAGGAGGCAGTCATCCTTACCAAATGTAGTAAGTTTTCTACTTTTTTTGCCAGAATCACACAACAACTCAACATGTAAACCCGATGTTGGTTTTGAAAGGAATAGCAGGCAGGAGGGAAGCAGAAACGAGGGGCAGCTGTAGAGATACAATCAGAGGTAGCAAAAAAGTTCATCGTTGCCCTGTCTTCTATAGTGCCATGGTGGAGCTGGTCCTTGCTGAAAGAGGCATCATCACCGCTGTGAATGTTTTATGATTGCTTGTATCAAATGGTGAGCAAGAGTTCTGAGGATTTCTTCTGAGGAATGTTGTGGTTTTTTTCTTCCTGCTAGCATGCTGAGCAAACCAGCTTATTAACGATCCTTCGCTTTACAGGGAGTTCTAAAGTGACAAGAATATCTGAGATGCATTTGGATGCTGAAGAACAAACAGAAGTCTCATATGCATAATATAAGCAGCAAGCATGTTTTGTCTTTCATATATGCATGCTATTAAACACCAACTGGTTTTGTTATTTTTGAAATTATTTTAGAAATCCTTGCAAAGTCTTGTCTGAGATTTCCTTTGTGTCTTAAAGCAAACATCCCTCCCAGCTAATAATGTCCAGCATTTTAAAACTTTGGCTGCTATGAGAGGTCCCGAGGATTTTATAGCTGTTTTAGAAACTCATGAGAGAGACTAAAGCAGCAACCTGTGAGTGGAAGTGTCTGGGGTTTGTTTCAGTACAATGCAAATGCTCTACCAATTTTAACAAAGATTTAGCAAGACTGTGAAAATCTTCTGTTGACTATAGACAAGTGTTGTTTTTCATAATTATATGATACCTCACATAGTCTTTTAAGAGCATCTATTGAGTGGCTATCAGAGTTTTATCGGTAGCTGATGATACTCGGTGTTGGGTTGGTTAAAAGGTCAGGAAGCCATTGGACTCCCTTGGCAAAACAGTCGTATACAGTTTCACCTGTAAGAAGAAATTACTTTTAACTTGTTCACTGAAACGCTCGAGTTTAAAATGTAAAACTGCTGTATTTACCTAAATATGCCTTGTTTATGAAGTTTATCTGACACTGCTTCCCACTTGTGGCAGAATTTGTGGCTTCCTGACCCAAGTAATGTAGACAAATTATTCACGTAGATTTTACAACTCATTAGATTAATTCAATTAAAGATTAAATATATGTGTGTGTGTACATACATGTATTTGATAGTTTTGAGGTTGCTGGAGGGAAAGATGTATCAGGGGCCTACGTGTGCTATGTTGTTTTTCAAAGCTGATGGGAAGAAAATGGAAAAAAAGAAATTTGAAAGCTTTGGATTTCCAAGACCATTACATTGCAAATAATTATATTTTCTAAAAATCCCCTTATGATATCATCTTTATTAATTCATGAAAAATCACAAGGTTCATAGCTATTATCCTGTTTACATTCCTTTCATTTTTGACAATGAAACAGTAAATAAACAGTGAGAAATCTCAACTTTGAGGGGAAAAAAAGCAAATTGGTCTTTGAATAACAAATTCTTTCATACAGGCATATAGTTACCACTTTTTCAGTCTTATGAGGCAGTTTCATTTAAAGCATAATCATAACAAATATGTGGAATAAATTGCTTTCACCTCTATAGTAGCTAATAAGCCCCCTTAACACCATGACAGCACTTAAATCTAGAAAAGGTTTGAAATAAGAAAGTAAAATTGTGGGTTTTCCACCTCAGGAGATTTGGATGGGCTTTAGAAGTTCCCAGCAGATGAAGGTGCTTTTCTGTTGATTGTTTTTTTGCTTATTTTTGCTGCTGTGAATAATACTGTGTTCTAAGAGATATTGGGGGTCAAATCCCCGCAGGCAAAACATGTGAGGAAATTCTCAGCAAGTAGTTAATTCAGTTGCTGAGTTGCCATGTTGCTGTACTACTACGTATGTCTTGATTTCATCACAATAGTTATGTTTTGCTGTGTTTAGTGATGCAAATACAGTTGGTATCCTGTACAGCATGTTCTTTGCATGTGCCAAAGAACGTTGAGCTGTGTAGAGAGTACTCTGTTAATTTCTGCAGTTTGGGGGTGAAAACTCTAGATCCTTCAGTACCTAGAGTTTCTTTTCTAGCACTTCCCTTTGTGAACATTAGCATTTGATATCTCTTCTGTTCCTAGCAGGCAGCAACACAAAAAAAAGCCCCCAGAATTACTTTTTTTAAAACGTAAGCTGAGATCTTGTCACATGTTGGTTCTGTTCTTTTTTAAACCTGTTTTTTTGAGCAGACTCTTAGTTATTCTAATATTATTAGCAACAAAGTGTGAATTCCAGTTTTGTTCGGTGACTTTATGGAGTGTGGTTGATCATAGCACTGTTGTTCTTAAAAAAAAACCAAAACCAAAACACAAAAGCAAACACCCAAAGCCCTGAATTAATAGTCCATAATCAATGTTTATTGATTTCTGATAATTGCACTGGTTATTTCCAGTTGGTGCAGCAGATTTTCTTTTATTGTTATTTGTATATATTCTTGGCCAAAACCTGTTATGTTTGATTTTAAGATGTGAATTACTAAAATAGCAAGCTCAATTAGTAATCAGTATTAGTAATTAACATTATACAAACAGTATGCATTGCTCTTTGCAAACAAATGGGAAGGCTAAGCTTAAGCCTAGAAGATTTTACAGCTCACAATACCTAAAATCTGCATACAAAAAAAGTGCACGTTTATAAATACATGTGTCTGCATGAGTTTAAAATATCTGCAACTATAGATGTATACAAAGATTGATATTATTTTTATAATCTTGTAAAAATTATAATTTTGTTCTAACTACTTGTACATATTACTACATTCAGTTCTGGAGCCCCTATTACAAGAAAGATGGATGTGCTGGAACATGTCCAGAGAAGGGCCATGAGGATGATCAGAGGGCTAGAGCACCTCTCCTGTGAAGACAGGCTGAGAGAGTTGAGGTTATTCAGTTTGGAGAAGAGAAGGCTCTGGGGAGACCTTGCTGTGCCCTTCCAGTATCTGAGGGGGGCCTACAAGAAAGCTGGTGAGGGACTTTTTAGGATGTTGGGTAGTGATAGGACAAGGGGGAATGGTTTTAAACTATAAGAGGGTAGATTTAGGTTGGACATTAGGAAGAAGTTCTTCACCATAAGGGTGGTGAGACCCTGGAGCAGGTTGCCCAGAGAGGTGGTGGAAGCCCCATCCCTGGAAGTTTTTAAGGCCAGGTTGGATGGGGCTCTGAGCAACCTGATCTAGTGGGAGGTGTCCCTGCCCGTGGTAGGGGGGTTGAAACTCGATGATCTTCAAAGTCCCTTCAACCCTGACAATTCTATGATTCCAGCCATGTTTGTGGCTGGAACAGAGTTTTTTCCAAGGAATGTTGGATGAAGTAGGTATAGATGTAGAAATTACTATCTTGAATGTGACTGTTGTCCTTGGTGATACCTAAAAAGGATATATAGTTTATCCAAATGCATTTTCACATGCAGTCAACATGGCTTTCTTAATATACAGTTTTGTCTTTCAGCATTTTATTCTTCCCTCTGCATCCTTGCATATATTTGTGTGTATGCTTGTATGCACTGTATTTAATTTTCCGCTGTATATAATGACTATGAATGCCACTGAGTGATGATGTATCATACTCAGAACTAAGTACCAGTTCTCTTGGAGGTTCTATTTGTAGAATACGGCTTGAGTTTGCCGTTTATGGTTCCATACTTTCTGTACAAATGTTTTAAATTTCAAATTCAATTATTCCAGTTCATGGGTAAAGATTTTCAGAGGTCCTTATTTGAATAATTCTGTTAGAGTTGTGGCTTTTGTCTCAGCCTTACTTCAAGCCACCCTCGTACCTTGATTATGTTTCCTTTTTCATTCCCCTCACTTACAGCTCTGACTCATTTTTGTCCTCCATTTCATGCTAAATGAGTTGCACGCCTTCCTAATTACTGTTTCATGCAGTCTTCTGAATTTATAAATTAATACATCCGTATCTATTTAAAATTGTAGCACCCAATTTAAAAATAGAAATTACAAAAACATTGTGTATACATCATTTTGTCCCCATCTGTTTAGTTATCTCCTCTGTTTCTTCTCCTTTATTTACAGTCTTCTTGCAGTAACAAGAATGAACTCTTTCTTATGTCTTTGAGTTTTTACAGTTTATATTCCCACCCGTATTGTCTGTGGTGTTGGAATCTGAATGGCAACAGACTTGGGTAGTTCCATTTCTGTGCTTATGACAAGATGTAGTGATTACTAGGCAAAGCCTCTGTTTTCTACCAGTGACATAGGTGTCACAGCCCCTATATAGAGAACCACATACACTCTGATCTCATCCTGAGCTACTTGAAGATCTGGGGGTAATGGTGCTGCCTGTCTCCTGCTGTACCCTGGGCAAAATCTGTACATGAGGAATCTCATAGGCTGCCTTTCTCCCAGAAAATTGGTGCATGGCAATAACTGCTTGAATTGCATCTCAGATCACAAGATACTGCATTTAGTACATTTAGCCATCAGTCACAGCTTCTAATATCTCCTCTAATATACCAGAGAGTTTCTTCAGGGGGAGGCTTTGCTCCCCTGATCCAGTTGGAGTGTCAGAACTACTGTGGCATCCAAGATGCTCCAGGAACCATACAAACTCACCTATATTAGCTATATGATGGTACCTTGGGACTCTTCTGTCATTTGAGAAATTTCCTGCCACGCATAGCTGCTGTAGCCTCTGTTTTGCCTAGTGGGATGGTAGTAGTTTTTGTGTTTGCATAGGCCCTTTACTGTTGGTTCACAATAGACCTAGATCAGTATTGTAGGAAGAAAGCTTACCAACCAATTATTTGATATGCTATATCAAGTCCTAAAGCAGCACAATTCATGAACTGTATCCTTTCAATACTGCCATCTATTAGTACTAAGTATTAGTATTAAGTGAGTTTATTTCAATTATTATGGTTTCTCTGATTTGTAAAAAGTCTTTAGACACTCTGATGTTATAATCCTGTAGTGTTGCCAGAAATATCATCCGGCTTTCTGTAGAAAACTAAGCTACAGAGACTTAGGTAGAATTGACTTTCTGTCTACTGGGAGAGGGACTTCTGTGTCTATAACCCAGAATTATGAGAAAAGGTTGTACAATTGCTAAACATGGAGGGTTTGGCTTTCAAAAGGCAGGCAACCAGTCTTGTAGGTGGTGCTTACAGGAGGCTGCTTGAACAGTCCAGTCAAGAACCGTCTAGGATTTCACTAGCTGAATTTAGTGACTTCAACAAAACTACTTATAGCACAACCTCGATTTTAAGTGCAGTCTGTTGCAGATAAAATGCCTTAAGGGAGGATGGAAAAATTCAGTGTTCAGTAGCAGATTGAGAGATAAATTGATTTCAGGTCTGTACTTCAGAAGTGAAATGTTACAGCAGTCAGATTCAGGATGGCCTTGGATTAGACATTTCTGCAGGCAAGTCCAAATCCTGCCCTATTGACACAAGTTTCATCTCTGTTATGATTAAAAATCACCTTGCTCTCTTCAGCCCACCACACACTTGCTATTAGTTTGTGTTTGTTACATTCGTATATCCACAACTGCCTTTACTCTGCTTCAAGGCTACCCTGAGGCGTTCTGCTTCCTGCCCCTGTCATGGTACCGTGATGCAGCTTCAAAGTGTGAAATCTTGAGGCATCCTAGAACACAGCAAAGAGAGCTGTAGCTGGTTGAATAAAACAAACACTGTTCAAAATTCCCAAAATTTGGTGCCTTGAGCAAATACCCTGTTTGTTTTTCCATCATTCCCCTTCAGGGCCTGCTTTGAAGGAAACAGTGCTGTGCCAGGCATCAACTTAGGAGGAGCAATGCTACTGTGTGTATTGGCAGATCTGAAGATTTTTTCAGTGATTAGAGGATTGATCTTGAACTTAAAGTGTTTCAAGGGCTGAGCATGTGCATAAATCAGTGAAAGCATTTGTAATTGAGACAATAATATCAATTTGGAGTAACATATTTGATTTTATACCAATTAAATTAGAGAGGCAGCAGGTAAATATTTTGTTTACCCACATCATTGAGCAAAATGCAGACTTTAGTACCTGGAGCACGGGTTTGGATTTTTTGTTTGTTTTTGAACCTTGAACAATACAATATTAAAATAAAGACATTCTAAAATATCCAAAATAAAAGACATCAAAAACCAAAAAAAGAAACAAAGTCCAGCCTTACTTTGACTGCCAGTTGCAATATGTAGGGCTAAAAGTATCTGCACATTGCTATAGCCATGGCAAACTCATTATTGAAGTGATGATGTAGTTAATTAAAAATTATTTGCAGACATTTTCCAGTTACAGAATTACAGAATTCATCATAAGCTGCAAAGTCCAGCTAAGAAGCAGCACATTTGGACAGTTAACCCATCTTGAATCTATGTTTAATTACATTGCTGACTAGAATGTAGAAGTGCAGACTGAACAACTGGCATATCCCTAAACTGATTAAGTTGTGAACAGCCACTACTATGTGTTACATGGCCATTTCACTCCTGCCTGTGGCTTCATGCTTTCCTTACACTGACTCACGCTACATCCATGTTAACAGAATCAGTGAATTGAACAAAAAAGTCAAATCAATACAACAAAGAATGAAGAAAACAATAGAGAAAGGGAGAAAGAAATCGGGAAGGAATAGTTTTATTGCTTTAGATTCGTGAACTGGGGTCAGTTCAGGATAGATCCAGTGCTGGTGCATAGGAGGGAAGAGTATGGGGAAAAATCTACTGTGATTGCCTTTTGAATAACAGCTTGCTTGTGTACTGGCGTTGCTGTAATATGAATTGTGTTCTAGATTATTTTAACAGTATTGGGTATGCTTAGAGCATAGCCACAATGCTGGCTGCAGTGAACACATGCTGATATACCTGGGAAAAAGCTCAGATTTCAATTCAGTTAATTTTCCAGCACTTTTTAAAAGAGCCCACTTCTTTTGCTGGAAAGTGACTTGAATTGACATCACTCTCCAGGTTTGCGTTTACAATGTTTAACAGATAATTTTTCATTTCTTCTGCCTTGAAAAAAGAAAATATATTTTGCCTTTATCACTGATACGCCCAGAAAGAAACTGAATTTTCTTCTGCCAATTACAAAGTCTGCAGGGAAAGGATTTTGTTTCATTCCAAGTAAATGGTATGTGGGGTCGTAAAGTGCAAACAGTAGCCTTGAGTGTACAAGAAATCTTATAAATGCTCTCATGTACGTTGCTAATACTGTATTCCCTGCTAAGCCAGAGTAAACAGAAAGGATGTAAAAACAACTTCCAAAGACATCTCAGTATGAAATACAACCATATCATTTCATCAAAATCACAGTTTACTTTGAGCATTAAGGACCACAGTAGGTAAACTTACCATCTGTGAATTAAAAGCTAATCTATGCAAAATGGTGGTTAAGGGGCACAAATTCTTTATTTGCATTTTTTAAATGAAGAAAACTGAGGAGAATAAATTGCACATTTCAGATATTCTAGAAGGAAGTACATTTTATTCTCATTCTATTTTCTTCATACTCTTTTGTCCAAATAAAGTTTATTTTGCTAGTCAAAGTTTTGTACTTTTGTACTAAGTAATATTGCAAAAATGATCCCAAGGCTTTTAAGTGCTGTTTATCATAAAGTTCCTGTGAAATTTTACTGGAACTATGCATGTTTAGCACTCCAGAAATCAGGTCCATAATAACTGCATCTCTCCATACTGCTGGTACAATTTTAAAAACTCTTTGAGAGAGACTGTCTAAAAGGAAATTACAAACTCAAACACTTTTCTGAGAAAAATGCCACCAATTATAATCCTTTCTTTGTCTGTAATAAAAGTCACAGCTATATTTTTATTTGCTACGTTTTGTATACACACACGTATAAAAATGTGTACAAAGACGCATGACTCAAGCTGTGCAAATAATGGATTTTTGGTCCAACTTCCGAACAATGTAAAAGGCCCAAAGAACCCTCAAATGATTTATTCTTACTGAGCCAAATTTTTCTTTCAAAATTCAAGATGAATAGATAAATTAAAAAAAGTCTTGTGTGAAAAGAAGCCTCTTTTAAATTAAAAAGTAATAGATGTGAAGGAAACGTTAGTTGTGTATAATTCAGAGAAGATGTATGTGTTTACCTGCAAGTAACAGAATGGACAGTTTTAAAAGTGAGAAAAATGCAATTACAGTCAGTTTTAATGAAATAAATAATAGGGAAAAAACCTCAACTGTTGTACATTGTTAGAAAACAGACACGTAAATAACAGCCAGAGTAGCTTTATCAAGAATAATTCATACTTAACTAACTGATGTTGAATGTGTTAAAGAACAATGGGCTTTGTGGATTGAAAAGTCAGGGTGGATGTCACGTATTTTAAATTTATTAAAGCTGTTGATATTGTCTCAGGTGAGATTTCTATAAGTAAGCTAGGAAATGGTAGTTTAGATAAAACCAAGATAAGGCAAGTGCAAAACTGTTTGGAAAACAAGGTGTTTTTGGAAAGGTTAGATAGTACCTGCCTTCTAGTTAGATAGTATCTGCCTTTAGGAGGGACGCAGATTACCAGATTGACCTCTTATAATCCCTTCTGGTCCAATTCTCTGTTTCTGTATAGTCCTTTCATTTGGTGATGACATTTTTAATAGGAAAAAAAAAAATGTGTAAAGACATATTTAAATGACTAAATATATCCCAGTATTCTCTGTTAGCTCAAGAGAATGGAAAATTAAATTTTGTTTCCAGTTCTAAGGGTAAACCTAAGCATGGTTAATCAAATTGTAACCTCACTTTGACTTCTACCTGTACGGTAATTAGGTTCAGTGGCTGTTATTGCAGTTAAAGTTTTTCTCTGTAAGGCTAGCACTGTAGATAGATAATTCATATGTCACTAAATTTAAGGGGAAACACAAACCAAAAAAGCTAACAGAAAATATTATTTTTTTTCATTTCACCAATGATAAATATATTTCAATAGAAACTGCAACAGATAAACTTGATAGACTATCTTAGAGTCTACATGTGGTTTTCTACATAAACATTATCTAAGTAATTTTAAACTTAGTGTCATCTTTTCCTCAGCTTTTGATACAGTTAATATTTTTAGTAAGTAATAGGGTGTGCTTAACTGTTAGACATTTTTAGCTTCCAGACATCTTTGGCAGTGTGGAAGTGGTAAGGTATTGAGCTATGGCCTTTCATTTTCTCTTTATTCTTTCATTTCCTTAGTAGTTGATAATTAATATTCTTTTTGTATATGCACATTCCCAACCGCAGTGTATTTTGGTACTATAAAAATCAACTTTACCTTTAAAGGTAGGTTTTTTTCCTTCTATACATTGTTTTGTATTGTCATTTGACATTCTATAATAAGACTCACCAAATCTGATGGAAATTCGAAGTCATACTATTTAAAAAAAAAATTTAACAGAAATAGTTTATAATGTATTATTTTGTGTATTAGAGTAAGAAAAGGAAAGGGATACATTGCACATTATTGATTTTTAATTGAGAGCAAAGTTAATTTAGCTCTTTCATTATTCATTACTGGTTTTTAATAATTTTATTACATTCTTTATAGTTTAAATATTTTAGTTTTTAATTGAGATCATATCTTATAAATACTGAATTGCTTGTCTGATACATTGATTGCCTTATAGACTATAATTCTGATCATAAGTGTCTAAAACAATAAAATATATTTTAAAAAAAAAATATGGAAAAGCAATTACTCTCAAACCTACATAATGTCATGGCTAGCATTTCACACCTTTTTACTCCTACCTTACTCTTGTTTCTTGTCTGGAAAAACATAAAAAAGAAATCTAGATGGGCACCAGTGTTTAATTTTCCCTATGCTAAGTTTCAGACTTCTTGACAAAGTGGTTCAGCTGCTGAGAGTAAGAAGGGAATATTAGATTTTTGATTATCTGATCTGAACACCAGAGGCTCAGGATTCCATTTAGTGACCCTGCTGAACCTTTCTCACACAAAGTGTTCAAGCTCTCCCTCCTGACTGAAATGCACTTTTCACTATGCTTGGAGCTTATTTTCAGTATTTTAATAGAGCAAGTGCCAGACACAGGATATTTTTCGGGATCTATTTTATTTCAAGTTAATTTGTCCGGTTATAGTTGAATATCTCTTCCTTTACGTGAGTGGGTGGAATTTGCTGCATACCTTCATCAACTGTTTGATGATTTGCACTTTGGATTCCAAAAGTAAAATCCTGTAAGCTATTATTTCTGAAACAATGTAGTTAGGAACTTTATTTAGATTTCATCTAAGGCCACTACAGCATAAGCTGTAGGCTTTTATTTTTAGTAATAGCTGCTTTCCTTATCACTTTCTGAACATTTTCACCTTTTTACCTCCTAAGTTATGTGGAAAGAATTCATATATACTTATTTCACTTGAAGGGAGCAACATGTCCTACTGTCAACTGAATTTCAGAGAAAAAAATATATGTTCTGAAGTCTGTAATCTGTCAAAGTATTTAGATAGGACTTTTTTCTCATCTTAGGTTGATACTCCTAACATGATTCGTATGTCTTGTAAATGCAATATATTCAATTTGTATCATTAAAAAGTAGTGCTGATTACTTTGAGAGGAGTGATCCATGGAAGTTGTGCATACAATCCATGCAGTGGTCTACAATTCTAAAATAACCTCATATCTTTTTCAAGGAAACCCTTACTGCTTGAAAATGATGTTAAATACTTGTCAGTAGGCTACATTAATGGTTTAGTATGTAATAATCATAGACTCCTGTATTTTAAGATACTTTGAACTTTATACTTTCAGTAGTATTTTGATTTTAATGTCACCATCATTGCGCAGCAAGTTTTGTCACCTTCTAATAGTGTGTCCACAAAATTAGGTACTGGAACGCTGCTTTGTAGACTGAGCTAAACATGCATAAATTGTACAAGTCAGGCTGCTTAACCACAGAATTCTGACATGATAAAATGAACTGTTATGTAAATCTGTTCATTTACCTTAACTGAAAATTTACAGAACCTTTTTGAGCTAGGTAAGCTGTCAGTAATAGGTGGTATACAGGAGTGTTTGTCTGAGATGAACTTTGCTGTACACGAGTCTGATGAACAGTATGAAGCACGTGTTCAGATGGATTCATCTGTTCACACACGTGTAATAGATTTTGCTGTTCACAAAAGAGAGCTTCAGGCACCAATCCAGGATCTAGGAAACTGTTGTAAAACTGGCATTCAGAAATGGAAAATGAGATTTCATATGAACTGAAACTGTGTTCTGCTGAATTGCAAATTCCAATTGGTTAACTGCTTGGCTGTCTTTTTTTCCCTGTGGAGTGCACTGTAAAACGAGAACTTTTTTTGGAGCATCTAATCCTCAAAGGTTAAAATATTGCTTTTGTACTCTGTTCGTATATACATAAGAAAGATGTCTTTGCTTAATATAGAGCTTCAGTCCTGAAGAATTTGTCACACATAGTATTGAAAAAATATTATCTTTTCTCATAAAATATTCTGAATGCTTTCAGAATGCATTGTTGCATTTTAGTTAATTACCTCTGTTCTACTCTTTTGAAAACTATGATATGAGTGAAAAACATTGTGCAAAATGAATATATATAGTGCCGAGTCTAATGTGAAGAATATTGTATTCATTCTAAAATATTTTATTGACACTATAAATGTACTTGCTTTCATTTCTAACAATTTCCAATGTCTGCTAATCTTGCTATTATAGCTAAATAGCATAGGTTCAGTTTGCAGGTAGTTTCTGTAGTATTAAAGCTCTGAAACCTAATTAATCAGTTGTTTCCCTACTAAACACTGAAATCTGTGAAATATGACAGTATATCTGGATGTTAAATGAACCTGATCTTACTAGGACAGATTTCAGAAGACAATGTTATTGCACATTTTCTTTTTATGGGACATAGCTACTTTTGCTTTCTGCTGTGGCATTTTCAAGAAATTTGAGTTTAATAGGTTTAGAGCTGGTGAAGAATACAAGAGGAAGGAGGAGGAGATGATATCCAGCTGTGCAGGCAAATCAACGATTTGCCCTTTAGAGACGTCCTTCTGACCTTACTGTGGATTGTCACGTGTGAAAATTAAGCTCATACACACAACTTCATAATAGCGAGCTTATGCATTGAAAACCATATTGAAGCATTTTGCCTTTTGTTTTCTGGGACGGAGCATGAAGCTCTTTTCCTAGTGTATGCTTGGAAAGAGGTAGATGTGGTGTGTTTTTCTCTGCTCCTACCAACTAGAATTATTGGCTTAGGGGCTGACTTGAAAGTGGACTGGATTTTTTTTCCTGAAGAAATGAGATTAGTAATAGAAAGGCAAAGGTAATTTACTTTGCTGTCCTCTGTTTAGGCTTTAAGGTTTCTAAACCAAAAATCTTTATTGTTCTGCTATTGCTTATGGAATTTATTTCATATTGTAAAGTCTGTGTGTGCTCTCACTATATAAATCCAGTCTTTGAGGAAGTATGTAGAAATATCTGAAAGGACATAACAAAGAAAAGCCTCAGTATAACAGCTGATACAGTAGAAGTGCTGGGTAGCTACTTTTTCTGGTTAAAATGCCTACATGTTTTTATGTACCTTTACTTGACATTAAGGCTGAAAAGAAATAAAGTTCTCTATTCTTCTCCCTTTGCCCATTTATTAGAGAAAATTAATACAGAAATGACATAGAAAGTGAGGGCACTGCACATTCTTTTTCTCTGTTTGAGGTCTATTACTCGTACTAAGGAATTAGAAGTATACTCTTCCAGTCACAAAACCTAATCACGGCGCATACTACTCAGTACCAAGTTACAATGAGTTACTGATAGCTGTGCTCTGGGGAAAAAATTGCAGATTCTATACCTGAAGGCTATAAAACCTTTCCACAGTGCACTTCACTGTGAGTTTTGTCTTTTTGATGTTTTTTTTTTAATACCGTCCTGTTAGGTAGTTCAAGACCGAATAAGATTCCCCCTTAGGTTTCTTTCCCTAAGGCTAAACAAACACAATTCTCTTAGTCTCTCTTTATATGTTGTACTCCAGCCATCTAATCTTCTTGGTGGCTCTCTGTTGGACTTAGAAAGGTTGAGCAGAAAAACAGGGGCTACTCCCTGTAGAAAGCAGAAAAAAATCTTTGTGCATTAACTCATTAAGAACCTTTCAATGTTGCACTTAAGGCAAATAGAATTACCTGTTGAATGCATTAATGCATTTTATATAAAATCTCAGATACTTGAATGGATAGGAATTATGATTATCTCAGGAAAATCTCTTACAAATTGGCTAACCTAATCTTTCCAAATGTTTTTTTATGTGCAGAATCAAATTTCAGATTGTAATGGACTGTTTAAACTTTGCATAACACCCTAAAGTTATGCAAAGTAGTTTGTGTTAGACATGGTTAAAAGGACAGTCTCATTGTCTGCTTGCAAAATCATTTGCAGTGTCTCTGAGATAGGTAGCAAGGAAAGGAATGTACAGTGCAATACAGCAACGGAAGTACACAGAGTACTAGCTTCACATGTAGGAGATATATGAGGAAAATTTGTGGTTATTCATTAGGTTGTTACTTAACGTTTTGAACCCATATACTCCACAACATTTATCAAATGCAAAGCTTCTACAAGTCATGAGTCAGCAACAATACATTGATGTTTGTATCTGCGCTCTTGATATTTCCTACACCTAAATCAATCCAGTGTGTAAAGAGTGCTAGCAAATGGGGGTTTTTCATACTTTCACTATTTTTATCTTTTATTTCCCTTTTTATTCTCTGCATAGATGAATCTACACTATTGTACTAATGAGTGTCTATCCAAGAACACTCAAGATATATTAGCCAAAATTATTCCATTTATTGAAGTCTAAGGATGGGGGGGTGAGAGGAGATGGAATAATTTTCTGAATTATTGCCTAATAAAGTGGCACAAAGGTAATCAATTTAATAGCAATAGAAATTAATATGATTAGTTCTGATTCATGAGGTAGGCTTTTAATATTTTCCACT
>VWZK01018440.1:96008-167759 GCA_013396935.1 Baryphthengus martii | reverse complement strand
ATTTCTATTTGAAGTGTGCCAGCTAGATGAGGAAAATTCAAAGCTCTTTGGCTCCCTCAGCTGACATAATTCTCAGTTATTTGAGTAAACGGTCTGGAGAATGCTTGCAAACTTTAACCAAATCGTTTTAAAGCCACTGAGCAACATTTAGAAAAAAATACTTCTAGAGACATCAAAGGAGACTTCAACCTTTTAAATTCTCTCTTTCTCCTCTCCTACATGTTTCTATGTTGAGATACATATTTTTCAGGAGAAAAAAAACCTTTTCATCCCCAGGGGGAAAGACTTTGAAATCATGTTCCTGAATTTTTTAATAATCCATTTTTCATCAGTTAGCTTCGCATTATCAGCTATTCTTTGTGCCAATGCCTCCTCTCCTGCTGCAGAGCTCCCAAGCCCAGCTGGAGTGTGGAATGCACCCAAGAAATGGCCATTCAAGTCTGCACACACCACGAGCTACTTACTGCATTACATTTGCACCATTACAGCTCTGGTATTTTGGTGCTGTTATCAACGTGTCTTGTCCCAGTTGCTAGTGCCAACAAAGAGACAGCTTCTGAGCAATCCAGCCCAGGGTTTTAAAGTAAGAAGCTGCATTGAAACAATTTACAACTTGGAGTTGCAAATAGTCAACTAGATTGCAAACAGATCATCAGAGATCTTCCTTTCTCTCCCTCTCTCCATCTCTTCCTTCCCCCAAAATACCAGGTAGAAAGTGCACTTGTTGGAGACAGAGTTAATGACGCACCATCCCAGACTGATGGAAAACATCTCCTCGCAGATTCTGCATGGGATCACATTGGCTGGCATGGCCATTGCAAAAACAGCTGCCCCGTACAACTATCTCATAGACAGCGTAGTAGTACTTCTCAAGGGGATCACTGTGCCTTCTTCCAAGCAGAGCATCCCCAAGGGTGTGGAGTTTAGTAAAATTGATCCTTAGGTTTGTCAACGTAATGAGCTCTGGAAGGAAAGAAGACAAATCAAGAGCCCAAGTTCACTCAAAAATGAACAGCATGAAATCTTCAGCTTGCATCAGTCATCCAAGAATTCCTCCATACTAATTTTCACACAGTGAAAATTAGCTGATATTGGCTGAGACCAGTAACCTGTACAGTGCCAGGGCACGGATCCACTCCTGGCACACAGCTGCCTATGCATTAGCACCCTCCTTGGTATGGCTCTGGCCGGGGCCAACCTGTATTTGCCCAGCCACCGCCTTCATGGGTTCACATAAACCTCTGGGACTGCTCCCAAAAAGCAGCATGGACTGGGCTGCTTGATCCCAAAAGGAAAGATCATTTAGCTGCATGGATGAGCTCTGCAGAGCTAGAGAACAAGACTGGCCCGTTTTATTTACTAATACAGATGTCTCCATAAGATCTTAAGGTACCTAATTTTCAACATCGTTGACCTGCACCAGCCGAGCTCTTGACTCACTTGTACAAAACAAGCAAACCCAGCAAAGTATCTCTGAAAGAAACCTGTACTGTCCATACCTTGGATATATGGTCCATATGGATTTCCTATTTCAAAGCTGGGATCCAAAGCTTTTAAAACAACCTGAAAAAACAAATACAGCTTTATAGATCACTGAAGCTATTATTTTTGGATATAAAGACTGTCACCTGAGATCTATTATCTACTAATTCCACTTTACTGATTACACAAAAGAACAAAGCTGTGGCCCTGATTCATTCAGCAAGTGCTCTCAACTTTCAACCTGGCCCTGGCTGCGCAAGGCAAAAAGAACTTTTGGTGGATTGATGTGTCAGGAGGAAGGAAAACCAATGCCCTAGAGTCACGTAGAGATGGGATGAGTGCCCACCAAAGAGAACAAAGAACAGGTTCCTGCCTTCACCAGTAGAGGCTGATGAGGAGTCAAGATCTTTTATGAGGTGGAATTTGATGTGAATTTGGAAACCAGGGAAGAGTAATAGAAGGCTTTGTACAAGTTGTGTTATGAATTCATTTGAGTGTGAAACTGAGGGTAAAATACTTTACTTCAGTAAAGTCAATAGCACTTCATGTCTCAGAACCTGTGTAAGTGGATCTGAAGGATACAGACAAGTGACCTTCAGGTCCAGAAAAATAGCCACATATGATCGGAACTCATAAACACGCAGACACTTGGCAATACCTCGCCTTCAGTGGAGGGCTCGATATCCGAGTATCTTGAATCACAAATGACATCTCCCACACTTTTTGCTGGACCAGAAGAGATGTTGGGAAAAGAAGCTGCACAGTCCTGTGCAAAATATCTAAATGCTTTCCAGGTCTGACCAAAATCAGTGGAGCGCTCAACCAGCATTGCTGCAGGCCGAAATGTCTGTAAGAAATGTAATTTCAAGAATTCTTTAACCAGGCATTGATAAGACATCTCAGAGGTTGTTGTACTGACATTCCTGTTTGGGGGAATGCCTACAGCTGTCAATTAAAATTCTGTGTTTGGAAGCTTGCAGGCTCACTATAGGGCTACTGTGCTGGTTACGTGATTCTCTGAAGAAGCTGGATTCTTTATTCAAACTGCTCTCTAGCAAAAGGGATGGGTAACCTTCCATATAGACAAAAGGTTACTTTCTAAGTAAGAAAGTTTACTATAACAATGCAGGAACTTTGTAGAAAAAAAAATAAATCTAATCAGCTGGGTCAGAATGGATAAACATGAGAAGGCTGAACTAAATTTGAAAGTGCAACTGCAGTTCAGAAATGTCCTAAACTTTTAGGGCTAAATTTTGCAACTTAATTTATTTTCAGCTTTAATTTTTAGATTTATAGAAAATAGGACCAGAAGGCAGACAAATAGAAAGCTATTCAGCCTATCCTCCTCCCCTAAGGCAGGATCAACTATAGCTTAACCATACTTGACAGGTGTTTATCTAACCTGTTCTTACAAACCTCTGAAGATGGAGCTTTCACTGCCTCTCTAAGGGATTTATTCCTGCGGTTAAGTAATTAGTGTATAATATTACATAAAAGCTCTGGCAAATGAGGTACCTTAAAAGTCAGGATGAGATGGCTGAACTGGAATAAAGTTTCTAGGTCCAATCTAATGCTGACATGGTCAATGCCTGAAAAGAGAAGGAAAAAGAAGTGAAGAGCACAATGAGTACATTGGAGGGGTTACTGGGTCAGCTTTCCTGAGGGGAATTTATTTAAAGATGCATTTTCCGGTACAGCAGCTAGGCAGTTTAGGGCATCCCCTGTGCCATCCCAGCATGTGGCTGGATCAGCCTCCCAGGGGCAACGTGGTGTGCTGCCTTTCTGGGACTGGCATCAGCAATGCTGCATGTCGCTGAGACTGCAGGAGATGGTTAAAGACCCTGTTCAGATCATTCATACTGTGAGTGATGGTAAGGTTTTGGGTTTATGTCTTCCTATATACAGTTAGAGTTTTTTAAAAATCCATCCAAACTGTTTGCTTATTTCTAAGAAAAAAATGAAACTCAGTAAAAATGTGGGGGATTCTTCATGGTAAACAGAGCTGTTAAACCCTTTTATCCTTCCAGACAAGAAATTTGTCATGAGCAGAGCTACCACACCAGGCATCTTCCAAAACTGCAAAAATTATGGAAAGCAACCACCACAATTCACACACTTTCTGTAGAGAATTTCGGGAGCTCAGCTGACAGTCTATCTGTAGCCTATCTGTGTGCAGCATCCCAGGGCTCCTGCTGACCAGGCTGTGCATGAGACCTCATCGCAGAAGAAAGATGGGGAGAGCAAGGAAAATCTTCTCACAGATGGCCCACAGATTTATTGGCAGTGGTCTCCAAAACTGGTGACATTTCCTTGCTAAAATCCATGGAAAAACAAGGTTTATGAATTTTTAGTTTGATACCCAAAGTAAAGGTAACCTATTATCTTAATTTTTCTATGCCTTAATTTCTAATCAGTTGAATACTTTTTATATATTCACTGTATGTCAAATAAGATAGAGTAAATGTTATTCCTCTAAGCACACCTCCACAGAGAAGCTGTAAGCATATCTTCATCAATGACACAGACAGTGGGATCAAATGCACCCTCAGCAAGTGTGCAGACGACACTGAGTGGTGTGGTCGACACAGTAGTGGAATGAGATGCCATCCAGAGGGACCTAGGCAAGCTCAAGAAGTGTGAACCTCATGAAGTTCAACAAGGCCAAGTGCAAGATCCTGCACCTGGATCGATGCAATCTCCAGTATCAATATAGGCTGGGGAATGACGGGACTGAGAGCAGCCCTGTGGAGAAGGACTTGAGGATACTGGTGGATGTAAAGCTGGATGTGAGCCAGCAATGTGCACTCACAGCCCAGGTGGCCAATCATAGCCCGGGCTGCATCAAAGGGATCATGGCCAGCAGGTTGAGGGAGGTGATTCTGCTCCTCTACTCCACTCCGGTGAGATGTCACCTGGAGTGCTGTGTCCAGCTCTGGAGTTGTCAGCACAGGAAAGACATGG
Organism: Baryphthengus martii; assembly: GCA_013396935.1. Classification (NCBI taxonomy): domain Eukaryota; kingdom Metazoa; phylum Chordata; class Aves; order Coraciiformes; family Momotidae; genus Baryphthengus; species Baryphthengus martii. Next base: position 163,316 of record VWZK01018440.1, on the reverse strand, counting down.
ATCTGTTGGACTGGGTCCAGAGGACGCCATAAAAATGATCAGAGGGCTGAGGCACCTCTCCTATGAGGAAAGGCCGAGAGACTTGGGGTTGTTCAGCGTGGAGAAGAGAAGTCTCTGGGGAAACCATATCGTGGCCTTTCAGTGCTTAAATGGGACTTATAAGAAAGATGAGGACAGTCTTTTTAGCAGGGCCCGATGTGACAGGACAAGGCGCAATGGTTTTAAACTAAAGGAGGATATATTCAGACAATATCCAGAATATTTTTTTTTAACACTGAGGGTGGTGAAACACTGGCACAGATTGTCCAGAGGGGTGGTAGAAGCCACATCCCTGGAAACATTCAAGGTCAGGTTGGACGCAGCTCTGAGCAACCTGATCTTGTTGAAGATGTCCCTGCTCACTGCAGGGAAGGTTGGACTATATGACTTTTAAAGGTCCCTTTCAACCCAAACTATTCTATGATTCTATAATACCAGTGAAGTAGTACTACAAAGAAGCTTGTGACAAAATTAACATGTGGCAATAAGGGTGCTGATAGACAGGCTTTATTTAATAATTTCCTAAATAATTAATGCTTTACAATGCAAACACTTTTTGGGGTTTTTTTAAATGCATATTTGTGGTTTACACGCTCTGTCACTACACACCAGTAGGCAAATGTACATTTTGCCACAAATCACATTTCCCTGAAAAGCAAACACCCTGTGAAAAATATGTGGTCACCATGTACAACACAGCTGCAGGTCCTCCGGCCAGCTCTTGACGATACCATGCCTAAAATTTGTCTGTAGAAAAACGGAATTTCTGAAATCCTATATTGCTACATAGAAATGGGTTTAGATCACTATTACCAAATCAAAAAACAGATGCAGTTTTGTTTCATTTCTTCTGGAGGCAATGTGGTGAATGTCAACTACATAAATAAATCTCCCATGAACATTTTGCATTAATATTTTCTCAAAGAAGCTTACCATTTTCTGACTGCCACCACTTCTTTTTCCTATCAGGCTCAAAAGTTGTGATAATATTTTCAACCATGTGACTGTTGTGTTGCGTATAGGGATTATATGGGTATCTGGAATCACAGAGAAAGCACTTCTGTTCTGCCTAGAAAAGAAAATAAGCAGAATAAAAGATGAATTTGGTCTCTTTTCTAAAGATCCAGTGGATGTACATGTATTTATTCCATGGTAAGACTGGAACCTGTCATGTTGCTTTGAGTGCCTGTGCTTTTAATCACTCAGGTTTTCAGATATAAGGGACAAGCCCAAGAAAACCATATGCACAAAGCATGCACATAGTAAACGTTGGCCTCAGTTTGCCCCAGGTAAACTATGAAAAATACACTTTTCCAGTTGTGGAGAAGGGATCTCAGTAAGAACAAACAAATAAGTTTGTCAAGGTGTTGATTCTGGCATTAGCTGCCAGAGGGTTTGTTTCGCAAGAGTTTCATGGGATGCATTTTTAAAAAAAAGTTTATCTTTTATTCTTGTTTCATAAAGGTTGTGGGAACCGGAGAAGGCAGCGAGGAGGCAGAGGGGATACAAGGGAGGACTGGATCTTTTAAGATCTGAAGAAGCCTTGAAGAGGAACAGTCACTAAATATTTTATATATTTTTCCCTCTCTCTTTTGCACATTTTCTAGTAGCTCAGAGACCCAGGCAGGAGCAGCAGAGAGATATTGTTGTAGAAATGGAAGGCAAGGCTGGATCCAGGTACAACATAAGTAGATGATCTGGGATGACACCATCAACCTGACCATTGTCATTCCCTTTTGCAGGAACAGGAAAACTGGCAAAGTTTGAAAACAATGCAAAGGGGGAAAATCATGATGTCAATAGGATGAAAGCAGAAGACCAAGGTGGAAATGGTTAGCTAATATCTCAGTGTTGAATGAGAGGCTTTTGTCTGCAAAAGGTGTTTGAAAGTGAGGGCAAGGAGTTCCTCTTTAAGGCGATAAGAGGGGGATTGAGTGGGAGACATAAGGAAAGATGACAAGGTTAACATTCATGGCTGGGAGATGATCCATGCTGAGCCATGTGGACAAGCCCAGGCACCAAGGGACCACAGCCAGCAGGGCCAGAGGGAAGCACATGGCACTGGCTGTGCCAGGGGATGTCCAGGATGGGCAGAGGTAGTTGAGTTACGCAGATGGACTTTACAAGATTTGGGCAGAGCTGGAGTGTGAGGACTCAGGGATAAGTCAAAGCAGAAGGTGATGCATGCCTGGCTGGCAGGAACACTATCAGGGAGAAGAGGGGATAACACCCCCACAGAGAGAGCTGAAGGCGAAGGCACAGATTCAGTGCTCATGGCTGGGAGGCTGGCATAGATGCTGCTGAAAACAGAAAGTGGAAGTCAGTGGCAGGAGCTGGTCTGGAAATGACCCAGAAAGCGATGGGTGGAGAGGCGCCCTGCCTGGCACACTGAGGATCTGTGGAGAAGTAGCAGGAATGGTTTTCATATCTTTGTATTATGAAATTACCTGGGAATTATTCACATTCAAATAAACTAATAGATGTAGATTTACAGGTATGGTGTAATTCATGTGTTTTAGGCATTATGATACATATAGTATTCAGTCATTCTATACCATGCCTAACAAGTGTACTAAATGTACAATTTAGAAGGTGAGATAGAAATAAAAAAATACTCTCGTCATCTCATTTCAGAAAGCTCTGTTAAGGAGATCGCAGGTTATTGAAGCATTAGGCAGGACTGCACACACTCAGTCTCTGGTTTATATTGACGTATAGAACATAATACTCAAGTCAACTTATGTTTAAGGTTGCTCCATAAAAACCTTTTTGTGCCTCAAAGGACAAGCCACAAGCATGTTCACATCAAGCAAGTATGGTATATTTCATTTGCTTCTGAAGTGTGCAGTTTTATACTCTCCTCAACATTGAGTCCTCTTTCTTTTCCTTTCAAAACATCTGTAAGTAGTAAATCCACCCATAGGGCTAAAATCCAATTAACCTACATTTAGAAACAGTAAGACACATTAAAGACTGAAAATGATTTGCAGTGCTTCTTTTCAAACATAAAGCAGCCGAACACTAGGGTTTTTTTCAATCTGAATTTTCAATCCCAGCTGAGTCTTGGCTCTTGGCCACTTGCCATGTTGACTAACACATCCTCTCACAAGTAAGGTTTGCTCTCATCATGATGCCTGACAGGTCATCAGGAGGGGAACTGGAGGAGGAAGAACTTCGCTTTGCAAGACACAAGATGCAGAGCTTGTTGGCCTGTGTCCAGCAAAGCATTCAAAACATGCTGGTGAGAAACAGAATTGAGTTGAGAGGGACTCTCATATACTATAGGTGGCACACATATTTAAGGTGAGCTGATAGAGTAGTTCATGTTGCCCGAGCATAAGGCTCTATTTCCTGAGCTCTGGAAAGCAGTAGAATTTCTAGTTCTCACCCTCTTCAGGACACAGTCACCAGGAGTCAAGAGGCATTGAAGTAGCATTAAATCAAAGGGATTATTGCTGAACAGCTGCTCCTTTTCATGAGTCTGTATTTATATAATTCAAAGGATAAGTGAAAATACTATTTTTTTCTTGCTCTTTGGTTGCCTTTTAAAATGCAAAAATAAAAGGCAATCATTCGGCTAAGAGTCAGAAAGATGACGTCTCAGAGATGGTTCTTTGTGCCCATCTACCAAGCAGTGCCAAGACTCAGGCTGTTTCAGAAGACAAAAAAGGTATTTATATTTTGCAGCAAACTGTGGTTGCAATATGGAAAACGAAACAGTGCTTGATGACATCTCAGTATGGCAGAGCTTTACTCTGCAAATGTGTCACACCATTTGGCCAGAAGGTCATAAACCCTAATTATTTTCAATTGCTTATAAATTAAGCTGTGTTTTATTAACTTCCTCTTCAGCCTAAGCTGGTATTTAGTGAAAATATTTCTATCTGTGATAATGTATCAGCTCAGCGGGGCCAAATCCTCCAGGACATGTAACAGGGGAATTCCCATTTCTGCCTGGCACAGCTCCCACACACCCGCTTTGGCCTCCATTGCTGCAGCCAGGGAGTGACAGGGATCTCTCTGACCACCCATGTTTTGGATCTTCCTACCCACCCCCATGGCCCATTACTGTACTACATCATTAAGTTTTCCCTCTGCTAGAGATGGATTTCTGCTTTTATCAATGTTGGTCTTATTTCAAATCAACATACATGAGAGGACATTGTGCAGATCTCTTAAGAGGTGGCCTCCAGTCTCAACATCGTATGTGATGTCCTCCAGCAAAGGTTCATCAAGGCAGTGCCTACAGCCTGCAGGACGACACTTCTCCTGCACTCTCACACACACAAACTGTAGTTTTTACCTCTGAGGCATGAGTGGGAAAAGAACTAGCAATGCAAAGCTCCTTCAGAAATCCCGGTGCTCATTTGCATCTCATGGGAGTTTCCCCCCCTTGAGAAGCTACAAATCACTGTGGAGACTGTTTGCTGACAAACCTTCCACGTGTGTCGCAATAAGGCACAGCCTTCCACCAGGCTTATGTCACACTGTCTGATGACTATTCAGACAACTCCAACAGAAACTTCCAAGTCTGGTCAAATTCCTTTTACAGATGAGAATATTGTTAGTTATTAAAGTTCAGCTTATTAAAAAAAGAAAGAGTAAACCAACCTCTAGGTAGCCTATAATGCAGTACTTCTGAGGGCTATTCATACCACAGGTTGACGAGGCTGTTAATTGCTTGCTGCGACCCAGGAGGAGGTCCCCAATGGCAGGGTGGCAGGACCCAGCATCACAGTCATCCTGTGCATGCTGGAGTCTTATCAGCACTGAGCACAAAAGAATATCAAAGAGGGATGAAATTGTTTAGTACCCAGCAGTATTCTCCAGACAAAATCTGTTAAATCCCAACATCAGCAGAAAACTGAATTATCCTTTACCTCTCCTTAATAATATTATTTGGCAGAATCTTGAAGAGCTTTGGTAATGATCACACCTGCTGAAAAATTATTATAAAAACCACAGCTAGTATATTGCAAATCTATGTTAAAACTTAAATTCTCAGCACATTATTGCACAGTAAACATGACAGTCTGCTATGAGTAACAATTAATTATTGCTTCCTGCCCTGGCATAGCCATAGCCAGCACTCCTGCAGCAGAATTACAGGCATTTCAATTGACTCTGCGAGCAGAGCCAGATTTGGACAAATTCTGCTGATTTCTGTTAATTTCCAACTGATAATGATGGCACTGAGACCAGGATTGACACCACGGGTCCCTCAGATTTTCTGATGATTTGAGATGAACTCTCGATCCGGTCCAGGAACCCTCCATTCAGACTTCATGGAATGGTCATTAATAATTAAACAGAACAACTCTGAATTCTGTAAATAATGGCAGGATCTTTTTGTTTATTTTGCCTGAAACAACTTTAAATATTTTCTCCTTTATGTTAAGACTTTCCTTACAGGGCTTGTCCTTTCAAACAAGTTCTGTCCTGAAATCCTGAACAGGAATGGGTACCTTGGAGGCTTGATCTGCTCAGCTTTACTTGGCTCAACTTGTTATAAAAAGTGAAGTTAAAAAAACCCCAAACAATTGACACATGAATATTCCACAGAACACTAGAAATGGTAGTACAATTGTAACAGTAAAAATACAAGATTTTACAGCCAGATTTCAGTCTATGGCTCAGGCCATATTTCAGACAATGAGTAATGCTTGCTTCTTTAGGTACGAAGCAATGCCTAAGTTTAATTAGCCTGCTTTTTTTTTATTTTTGCAGACCCATGCTCATTATTTATCAGCAGATATTGATTGCATGTTTCAGGACCCATTTCAGACTCCGTTACAACACATGTCTTTTATTTGTACTCTTAGCTCCTAGGCAGGAGAGTGGGGAACAAAGACCCCCTGCCACGTGTGGCTTAATAGTGTACTTAAAAGAACCATTCTAACAAAACCTTGAAGATATATGTAAATCACATGATAATATTTTAAAATTGGCCTGAGTAACTGTAACATCTGTACTTACTGAGGTGTAACAGGATGGCCAGCCTTAGCCTCATGCCTCCTTGTGAAACTCAAACTGGTACAGCTGCAAGAAAAGAACTGGTGGGTCACTTAGTGCTCTGCCTCACCAAGGCACCTCTTGTATGTAGGCTTATCCAGAGCCAGCCTTTAGTACAGTGACAGACCCATAATGAAAACATAAAAATTAAAAGGAAACCCTGACTTTGATTTTGTTCTAGTGAAAATTTCTCAGGATAGAAATTTCGGACTGAAACCAGGATATAAGGAGAGAGATACCTCACAAGGGCTTTCAGAGGAAACTGTGAAAGCATATTCACACTTAGTATAAAATAAAAAAAAAGAATGCTATCAGCAAAAATACTGTAGTATTCAAATAAAATCTACATTCAGCAGGGCTGTTTGATGAGATCTAACTCCTTCTCTAGAGGTTCTTGTTTCTTTTCATAAACTTAAAACAAAGACTGAGGTCCTTATGAAGGTGCCACTGAGAAATGCCTGACATCCGGTGCTATGAATTTTGGCAGGGACAAAATTGTAACCGCATCTTAAAATGCAGCAAACAAGAACAGGTAAAGCCAGTATCAACGCAAAAGACTCATACAGGGGAACCTCAGCGTGAACCCAAGGGAGGTGCTTTGTGGCATTTACTTCACATCTTTCCTCTTCCTATTCTGGAGGAAACTAAGGTTTGTTAATACAAAATCTCTGTTGCAGAAAGCAGCCGTGGGTATAAAAAGCAACCCAGTATCCCATCACCAAGTAGAGTTCCCAAACCACAGCCTGCCCCCCATCTCTGTGCCTTCCACTTCCTTCTCCATCTGTATGCACCAGCAGGGCCAGAGGGCCCTGGTGCAGCTCCAGCTGCTAGAACACCCCTGCATGAGCGTGCTCAAAGTGCCACTTCTCAGCTCCGTTCATGTTCCTCACCTTCACACAGATGTCACTGGGCCGAATGAGCTAAGATGAAATACCCACCTCAGAGTAGAGGGAACATAAATAAAGACATTCAAAGTATTTCAGATGTTGCAGGCTCAATGTAGGCTTGATTCACACTGCTCTATACAGCACATGACACAACAGCCATACCTAGATGGCTATTTCAGCAACCAGAGGTAGGGAAAGCCTTCAAGGGCCATCAGCCTTTCATGCTGCTTCAGCTCCTCTCACCTGCCATGACCACGGAGAGCCTGGTGTGTGAAGGGCAAACGACGCCAGTGAGCATCTGTGCAGCTGTGCCTGGCTCCCCAGATACACAGAGAGCTGGCAGCGGAGCTGGTGTCTCAGGCAAAACTAAGCAAACATTTTCCTGCTGTGTTGGACTTTAAATTTGATACCCTGTCAGAATCACGGACAGATTCAGAGGTGACTTAAACTACAACCACCACTACAGCACTGTAGTGAAATACAGGTATTCATGGTAAGACTTATATTGGTAGGTACATGTCCCAGTCCCCACTACCCTCCTAACACTGTGACATTTGATACCAATAATACTCTTTAAATGTGACTCCCTTTAATATAGAAACAAAGACCAACATAACCCCAACATATGTTAGCTCCATGCTTAACAGGAAAATTAAATATTGAAGAGGTCTTACCTGGGTTTCAGACTGCCAAATGTTTCAGCTGGAAATGAGCACAACTGACTGAGGGAAGCAAGCAAAGGCATACCTGTGCGCTTCAGCTGGAGAAGACAGCGTGTCCCCCGAGGCACTGAGGTGTAGGTGAGAATGAGACCCAGCCTGCAACCTGCCAAAGGCTTGATTTGTGAACTCTTTCTGCAGGAGCTTCTGGCATCAGTAAATACATGCAGTGAAAGAAAATTGTGACAGGGTAAGTTCACGGCAGAAAAAGTTCATTCAATCGAAAAGCTGAAGTGCTGGCAAACAACTTTTTAATTGTTTAACTGTTTGGTTGGTCTGATTTGCAACCAAACATCAAAGTCTACATCTACTTAACACCAGCAGTCTAGTGCCACTGGTTTATAACATGGTCTAGAAAAAACAACTCCTCACAGTAGGGGTGCAAATGATCTGGAAGGGCTAGTTTTGGCTTTTGAGGTGATCTCTGTAATTGCACTTGGATGGATGTATCAAGCCAGCTTCTAATTAGCTCAAGCTCTGAATTACTGCCATGAGCACCAGGTTTTTCTCAATTTCAAGCTAAAAATAACATGACAAATTGAGTCACAGCTTTGCATTCCAGCACAAGCTTTGCCCGTAACTGCATGGGGCAGGGTGGTGTGTGGAGTACAGTGTGGTCATGGGAAACGTGGTGATGGAGCAGCTCCAAAATGGCATTCACCAGCTCGTGCACAGCATGGGCTGCAGTTTTTTGGTGTCTTTGCTGAAACCCGTGGCACTTTGATTCCAGTTTTCAGAACAGCAGGTTATCTTATGTACACATTTTTACTTGTGATGTATTTGTTATCAGTTCTCTTCTGACTGCTTGTAAGGCTTAATTCAGGAGTCTCTGTAAAGTATCAACACATCTTCAAACAGACGGTTTTCTATATGTGCAAAAGATGCTTTATAAAATAATCATTGCTTTTCTTTTGATAGTCCCTATTCTTTCAGAAAAAAAAAAAAAAAGATAGGTATTCTTTAATCCTATTGCAGTGCTCAGTGCTGTGTCCTCTGCCATTACTACGATTGTCCACTCCAGAAGAAATAATTCATATACTTACAGTTTTTGAAATTATCTTCCTCAAGTGCCTGTGGAAATTACTTGTGGGAGACTTTTTTTCAGGCTAATTAAATCTGCATCTTGTTTGTATTCATGCATGATTAAATATTGTACAGATGGTTTATATTTAGTGGGTTTCAGTATTAAGAAATAAGACTAAGTAATATATTAAGATATTAATTCTACTTTTTCTGTGTAAGCAGAAAAGTGCTCTGTGAAAGAGTGACATATAACTGAAAAGAGTATTATTAGGATGATGCTACTAAATTATAGAATAGTTGACGTTTTATTAGCATATTTGGTAGGGAATTTAGATTTTGTCACAGAGAAGTTATGTGAGAAGTAAATATCAAGGAAGATTTATTTGTAGAATATAGCTGGTCCTGTGTTTTAATTTATGTAGGACCCTAAGCAAGAAGGATGTTTTAAACCGCTTGAGGCAGGGATTAAGAGACTTCTTTCTTGCTTCTTTAATCTCTCTACTGGTAAAGGATCTGGATTTATAACGCATCACTCATCCCATGCTGGCTGGAGGGTAGACAGCAGTCGTGCGTGGTTTTTCAAGTCATCACAAGTCCTACGGTTGTCATTTCTTAGGCCCAAGGCATACCTGTAACACACACAAAGGACAAGAATTGCTATTACATTGGCATCTATTCCCTTTACGGACACCAACCAGCAGTGAGGGAAAAGGGCAGAAGCAGAGGCACCAGCCATGCTTCAGACCCTGGCCCCACAATGGCAGATGGCACCAGCCTGCACAAGCAGGCATTTTCCTCTGATGGACTTTCTGAATAAAAATGTCTCTTTAGGCATATGGATTTTTTCTCCTGTAATGAAAACGTCAAAAAAAAAAACAAAACCAGAAAAAAAATATAATTCTGGTTTTCTTTAAAGTTTCAATGAAATTAAAATTATTTGAGCCTGGTATTATTCTTGCCATGTGAAAAGTAAATATTTAATCTAAACAAATCACCCAGGCTTCCTTTAGAGTCAATGAAGAAAGACAGGGATCCCTCTGGGGTCCATTCTACCACCTTCTTTAGATACTTACCTTAAAGCGATAAATCCCCCTTGTAAGTATCCACTGCTTTCGTCTGGCTACAGGCAGCTCCGTTCCCTAGCTTAGCACAGATGCCTGCATTTTAAGCAATTAAAGTGTGCTGAGATAAATCCCATTCATAAAGAACTGCCCAAAATCATAAAGAAAATCTAATGGTTCAAAAAGCAAATCCATCTTGCTACATTTGCCTCTCTCCTCTTCTGTTTCTACTCTCATTTCTTCAAGAACGTCTTATGCTTAATTTCTCAAAGGCAAAGACTGTACATTTTTTGGTTTTCTACACATTGGGAGAACACAGCACTGAATAATAAAAACAGAATGAAGTATAAGCTTACAATAAAATAAGTATTTTATTTGATAGATCTTTGATAGAAAAAAGTGACTTTAAAAATTGTATTTAATAATTTTTTATAATTTATGAAAAGTGTATTCATTTTCTAACAGTTAGAGCACCTCATGGTATCCTTCACATTCTGTGTGCAAGTCAGGTGTTTGAAGTCTTTGTTTTTTCCACCAGAAACAAGAAATGTAGTTTCAACTTGACTATTATCTTTCTGACAAGCACAGTGTTGCTAATAGTAGTAATCAATACTAGCAACAAAGAAGACAGAGCAGATACGTTTTAAAATATTATTGTGATTTAAAAAGTGCTATTCAATATATATTTACAAGATAGAATGTTTCAGGTTATTTCCTAAGGTCCTGACATTTCCAAGCTCTGGCAGTACAACTGGAAGGACAAGAAATTCATCACATACCTTGTTGTGATCTCATGTTGGTTTACTCAGGATTGGTGAGTTCACACAATGCAACTGGACAAGGCTGTTTCTAAGAACGTTCACACATTAATAAACAAAAGTGCTTGAAATTTCTCACTTTTCATTGCTTTACTGGCCTATTAATTGTGGGGATTGCCAGCGGGCCTGGCACCTCTTCCACAAATGCTGAGCTTGAGCTATTTCAGCCATGTCCCTGAGAGATCGGAGAGTCCCGAAACAGAGCAGAAAAGCAAGATAAGGGAGTCAGAAGCTTGTAAAGTCCTATAGCCAATCATGCTAAACACTTAAGGCTGGATATCCAATGAACATGTAACGCACGTATGAAAAAAGATATATAAGAAACAAGAGGAGATAATAAAGTGGTTTATGCTTATAACTCATATTGAGTGATTGGAGTCCATTTCTTCTCCTGCAATTAATCAGAAAGAATTATTCTCCCTAAATTCAAAAGAAAAAAATGGATTATTGAGCATGAAAACACAGCAGAGGAGACTAGAAAGAAAAAAAACAACAAAAAAAAAGCCAAAAAGAAAATTAGTATGCTCAGGAAGAAGCAAGTGAAGACACATAGGAGGAAAAGGAAGCATCCTTGACAAAGTGTTATGGCCTAGTCTTCACTGCTGCCTCTGGCCCCTCTCCTTCTTCTTCCCTTCTAACTAGACCTCCTGGATGAACTCGAAGCCTACTTCACTCTCTTGTACCGACAAGGCCTATTACCAGTAGCCAGCTCTGTTGGCTGTGCTACAAATTTTAAGACACCAAAAATGATCCATGCTGAAGAAGTGCTTCATCCTGGAGTATTTGCTCCTACGGGTTGTTGTCACCCACAGCTACCCAGGATGTTCTGCTATGTCCCCACTGTCCTTCCACAGGGGAATGAAGGGAAAGTACACCAAGGCAAGCAGATTTAGCCTCCTAAGCACACTCTCTGGGTTCCTGGCTTTATGTGGCCCCATGAAGTCCACATATAGTTTTCCTCCATGATTATGAGGAGAAATCTGCATTTTGAGGCTTTAACAGAACCGTTGCAGGCTATGTATATGAACCCCACAACTGTAGGAATTAACCATGGACGTTTTCTCTTCTAAACCAGGGTGTCCACTAAAAAGATAGAGTTGTATCAGACTTGCAGGAGTTAAGAGAAGCTATATCTATATTAACGGTTTTATCAGGAATAATCTAATGTCTCTGGAAATAAGATAACTGAAAAAAAGATTCTCAAAAGTTAATATTTGCTTTGCATGTCTCAGTATTTTAGTAACATGGAAAGGTTTGCTTCTCAGGGAACTGGTGCTCGTTTCAAGCCATTCAAAGTAAAGTGCTTTGCCTTAGTCACAAAAAAATCACTAATTTTAAAGACAATTTGACTGAATATTTTTTTGGAAAGACATTTGTTGAAGTACTTTCTTCAAGAAAACAAAACCTGAAAAGTACACACAACACAGGGACCAGAGGGTATGGTCCTTCCAACTCTGCCATCAAATGGACTTGAAAAGTGGACTCTAGCACCACAAAGAACAGTTGTTGAATTACATTTACCTATATGCTTTTAAAGAGTCGGTCATTACTTTGTTTTAAAATATCAACCCATATTTTGACAAACAAATAAAAGATCAAAGAAACCTCTTAGCAAACTAGAGACTAAAATTCTATTAGGAGTTTTAAAGTACAACTTGTACAAGGACAATATACACAGAGCTAGGATGATGGCAACAGTTTTTCACATGACAGCCACTGCCCTGCAACGTAAAATAAAAAGCTCCGCAGTGGAAAGTTTTTTCTGCCACAGCATCTGTTAATAGGACACAACAGTGCTCTAATTCTGCTAATGGTCTCTGTGCTGTTGAAACTGCTAAGAAAAGATTGTTCTATTTTTATTCACCCAAATTTGTGTCAGTGTTCTGCTTTAAATCCCTATCATTAGATTTTCCGTACCTGTCAGCCTAAATTATCCTAAGTATTTTTCTCTAGGTTAAAAGTAAATTCTTCTGCAAAGGTTAAAATGATGTTGTTTAGAAATTATCCTGAGTTCAGAAAATCTCTCTGGTCCCTGAGGAACCTTTGTGGCCTACTGGCTTAGAAATGTTTTGTTACCAATGCAGAAACCTTCCGTACTGTAGTTGGTTTGGTAACTAAGGTATATGTTTGGTTTATGTAGTTTATTGCTTTTTTGTTTGGTTGGTTGGGTTTTTTTTGGGGGGTGGTGGGTAATAAATAAAAATCAGAACCCAGGAGGCCACAGTCTGAAGAACAAACAAAGGAAAATCAGTCAAAGCCACAAGTTCCCAAAAAACCCTAGGAAATTGAGATCATCAGGAAGAGCACCTGACAGATAGAAGACAGCTTCAGATTGAGAAGAGAAAACAGAAGAGACAAAAATGTGTCCACTAGAGGACAACAGCAGTGGCAGCAGCAGCAAGAGCATCCACTGCAGAGTCATCAAAGCGTGGTGGTTAGAGACGTCCTATGGGAGCTGCTGGCTCTGGGTCTCTGGTTGGAATCACAAAGTGAAACCAGCTCTTCCACCATCCTGGGAAGTGTCCAAATTACTAGTCTCTGAGAAGAAAGAAGTCTACCCTCATAATTTCTCCTTACTTTTTACAAGAACTGCGTTTTCTACCTGTAGTCACCAATACCTGTAGCAGGTGTGGCATCTGGCTGTGCACCACAACAGCCCTCTCACACGGCGCTACCTCTCATGTGGTCACCCACAAGGTCCCTGCTTGTAGAAGACAGCAAGCGGAGAGCAGACAGGTGTTAGACAAACCAGAGCTCAGTCAAAAACCTCAACAGCTACACACACCTTCTTTTGCCTAACCTGGCAATATAAACAGCAAAGCTGATGTTTTGGAGTTTCTTCATTTTCAGTCCCAAAAGAAATTAAATACAAAGGCTTCTGAGGAGTACTTAAATCTATCAACATATACGTGCTATACCTAAAAGTATAACAGAATGCTGGCTGGCTGACTTTCAGCTGTTCAATTTTTTCTGTGTCTACCCTGTAACATCTGGAACCCGTATAAACACAGGAAGTATCACATATAGGTCACACATACAATAAGTGAAGGGAATGACTAGATTTCATCATGGACCCCGATGATATAATCAGTGTAACAGTAGCACACCAGTAATACCACATGCTAGTAAGTTGGGAACTGCATTTGCATAGGAACAAGAATATACAACCTTCATCTTATCTTTCTCTCAAGTACTTAATTACACCAGATGAGACCGAGCAGAAAAATTAATGTCTCTCTTCACCTTCCTGATCTCCCTTTGTCATACTAAAGGGAGGTGTTGTCACCACCAGGCAGGAGCAGCTGGGTAGGATGGAAACCCAGCCAAGCACGGAAAATGTCAGCAGCAAACCTGGAGAAGGAAATACCTCTTGCTTTCAAACACTGTTATTGAGGCAGTTCCTTTTCAGCAGAAGGTGGGGAGCAATCTTTTCCTTGCTGACCATCTGTGTGGAGCACATTTCAACTGTAATTCATTTGCTCACACGTTGCAACCAGATAGTTTGTAACTGTTACCTCACACTCCCGGCAGCGGAGTCAAGGGAGTGGGTGTCTGAACACTGAGCCAGATGGCACTCACAGCCTCTGCTCTGAGGTGTAATGAAGGTAATCAGCCTGCAACAGAAAACTGGGTAGAAAAGGACCAGAGCTTTGGGGTGGGGAAGCCAGGGTCATTTTGTAGCTGGGGATTGAGGGAAGAGGGGCAGAGAGGGAAGAGAAGCAGCTGATTCAGATATCCTGTCAGGGAAAAGATTTCCTGTTTTGAGAAGGTCCACAGGTACTCACAGGAACATAGACTAGGCAAAGAAGACACGGAGAGAGCTGGGCAGAGAATTACAGAGAAGGTATTGGAAGTTGTAGCTGCAAGTCGTGTTTTAGTCATATGGACATAAGTGCCATGTCCTAGGAGTTCAGAAAAAAACAGTATTGTAATGCAGGAATAGAGGCTGAAAAAAAACAATCCAGGGCTATCCCACCAGCGTGGCTACTAGGTCTGCATTCACTTCATGGCAGGTCTGTGCAGAAATGTAACATCTGTTTAAAGAGATCAAATGTGCATACTTACCTAAACAGATTTCACAAGCTTGGTCTGCTGATTAAGCATCAATTTACATGTGTGCTACTAGCATATTTGTAACACCACAAGGGTCACAACTTGAAAAATGTTAACAAAATATTAATAGGACTATGTCAAAGGTTGTTGTTCATGAATATCTTAACATCAGCTCACATATGGCTTATCCAGACCTCTCCTGAACCCTTAAATAGGCTTCAGTGTTTTTTTAAATACAGTTAACAAATAGCAGTGTCTTTTCCTCTCTCAAGGCAAATTACTCATATTTCTTCACATGGCAGTTAACAACATTCTCAACCCTTAGCCCTGCAGAAGCCCAAATCCTCCCTACCATCCAGGTTTTTAAGACTAGTGATACTTGTCAAGACTAAGCTTTATGCTGGGACAGAACAAACTTGTAGTAAAGGTGTAAAAACTGGTAATTACTCGTGAATACAACTTCAAAGAAACTCTGAGAAACTTATTTGTTAAGAGTCATGTGTTTTTTTCAGGAAAACTGTGTTCCAGAGAATGGAAAATAGGACACGAAAACCAAAGAAATACAGCAGGTCACAATGGACATTAGTATGTCTTTGCTGGTAGTTGCTGGACTTCTGCTGAGTGTTTAGACAATTTAAAAAGCTATTATGCGAAAGGATTAGTGTTTTTATGTAAATTGATCAATTATAAAAATATTTCTGTTTTGTAATCATGATCTAATTACCAAAAATAGCCAAATGGTGATAGACGAGGATTTATTAGTAACCTGACATTTGTAATCTAGACAGGAATTCAGTTTAGTGACTGATGTTCTCTTCCTCCTCACACACACCACATGATCCATCAACAACATACAGCAAATCTCTGCTGAATGAAAGATACAACTTCAAATCAGTTATCTGTCTACGCCAAACAATTTAAATTCTTGGGAAGAGGAGAAAAAAACCCAAGATTACACTGGAACATTTTTAGCTGCAGCTTTCACAGTACTTCACTTGTGTGCAGTACTTATCCCAGCTCCCCTGAATAAAGGATGAGCCTCATGAAGCAGGTGTATTAACAGCATTTTAAATGACAGCTAAGTCATAGAAATATTGAAGAGAAGAATTAGGATTAATTTATCTTTAAAAAGATCGGTAGCAGTAAATAATTTTGGATTACCAGTTAAAATAGTGGTGATTCTGTAGAACAGAGTTGTCCTATTAACACGATGAATTAACAGTCAACAGAATTAGTTCAGACAGCCTAAGGAGCTTTAACATATTTTTGCTTTCAGTGAAATGGACTATTCTGCTTTTTGATATCCCATGCAAAGAAGTTTTCATTAAGGTCATTTAAAAAAAAAAAAACCAAACCTCTCAAAAGACCAGAAGTAGGATTGAGTTGGAAAGAACGTGTAGAAGAATAGAGACCAAGGCCTTCTTTCATGGTCATCTTTTTACTTAGAGCAGCATCAGACCCACCCAGAAAACGGAAACCTGTAAATAAATGCCACCCCAGTAACGATAGCCACTGCCATTGCTGCACTGCACTGGCCACTCCTGCTCCTGGAGGACGGCGACTGCACCCCGTTTTCGGGAAGGACAGGGGGCCTCCGGCCGCGGGAGGCGCCGCCGCAGCCANGCCGCCCCGCGATCTGCTTCTCCGAGGTCCGCTGTCCCTCATGGCCGCTCCTCAACTGCCCCTGCGGCCACCTACTCGCTGTCCCGTACTCCTCCCGCTCTCATCTGTCCCCTTCTCAGCCTCTTGAGCCCTCTACGCTGCGCCCTCAGGACTAATTTCCTTCCACTCCACCCCCTTTCCAGCCACTCCCACCCCCTCATCTCCATATCTGCTCTTCTGCTCCTGTATTTCCTCCTCCTGCTTCTTAAGTGCCACCTCGATGCCTCCACGTCCCGGTAAAGCGGCTGCTCTCACCCCCAGCCCCTGCCTCATCTCTTCCGCGCTGCTTACCTCCCATCCCCGCAGCCTCGGGGCTGTCCCAGCTGAGGGGCGGCCGGTCCCATCTCTCCTTCTGTTGGGCCCATTTATCTCTCTGTTTCTTTCTAACAGTTTGAAATCGCTTTTTCAGCCACCGTGAACCACCTGTGCCGGCGAGTGTAGCAGCAGCAAACGATGGGGGACTGGGTTTAGTCTCGAAATGCTTTAGCCAGCTTTTTGTGTGTCTTGCATATGGTTTCCAGCATGTTAGCACTGAAGCGCACGTGGGGAATCCAAGTGTTTACATTTGCTACTCTTGTTTAGTCTACCATCTTCTCTGCTACTCTCTTCAGTATCAATTGTGGTTCGTAGCCTAATTTTCTTGGGGATATTTTTTTCTGCTCTTTTTCATTTGTGGTTTGCTAAATTCTATGGATGTGAGATGTGGTTTTCCCGTCTTTGCACACATCAAGGGATGTGATAAATCACCAGTGTTAGGAAGTGCTGGGGTTTTTGGCAATGCAGTTGTATTTTTACATAGATGACTGCACTCAAGTGGTAGGATGTTCTGGGGTCTTAAATAGTGTAGCAGAACAAATGTGTGTAAAGCAGCAAGCACCTGAAGGGCAGACCCTTGTCTTGCCTGCATGGCTTGGAGTTGGCGGCTGGGTTTATTCTTCCTCCCCTGCTCCCTTCAGGCTCCTGAAGGAAAATTTGGCAGGTGCTCATAGGCTGCCACCACTGAGGTGTCATCAGGAGAGCAGGAAACAGGCACACATACAGGTGCATAAGGAGCACAGTTTGAAGTAGAATAGTCTGGTATTTGTAGATGCAGTATGATCACTGTTACATTGCTTTAGCATGGTACAGTTGAATAGATGATGCCAGTATAATGCAAAGTGCTATTGCTATACAATTTTCTCCAATTTTCTTAAGTTCCAAAAAATATTTACTGTGTTTTCCCTCATAATTTGCTACAAAGACATCCATATAAAATATGACTATAACGGTGCAAAGCTGCAAGCAGTTCTGTCCCATGCCACTTTTCCTCGATAAGAGGCATCCGAGTGCGGCATGGAGCACTAATACCAAAATGGTTTTTGTCTGTGAGCAGATTGGATTGCTTCAGTTCATCGCCTGTGAGAACATCTGTTGAGCATCTTTGATGCACAGCTAATAAGCAGATCTGTTGGTTGCTCTTTCCAGGCCTTAGTGCTGAGAGTATTTCAGGGGAAAAGAGGGCTTAGCCAGTAAAATCCCTGGCTGCTGAATTACACCCTAGGACCATTGGCATGTCAATATAAGAGCTTTAAGCACTATAGCTAAAGCTGCCTGCTGTTTCTGAGATGAGGGAACAAATGGACAGATAAACATATTTTCAGCCTGATTATTTACCTCTTGTAGTATAATTCTGCCATCCTCATTTTCTTTCTGACTCGCCGACCCAGTTGGTATTATAGTTGTCAAAAACGATCAAACCAGACCGATCAGAATACAGTGAGAACATCGGTGTGTTGCTGCGTCTTCTCTCCTTCCTTGAAACCCACTATCTGCCTAGCCCTAAAAAGCAAAAAAAACTCTTTGATTTGTTCATACTCCGTACTCATTTTCAGGTTCCTTTCATTCTTGAATCCTGCAGATACCCAAACAGTTATTTTCTTTAAGTGGTATATACTTCGGCATGCTACTTGAGACTCTTGTGATGAATCTACTTTTTCCTCTAAACCATTATAATGCACAAATCTGTATCAATTCTATGAAATTCAGCACTTTCTGGGATGTAGGTTTTATTTGCTTGCCTCATTATGGACAAGTACTGGGGTCTTCAGTCTCCATCCTTTCTTATCTATGAATATAAACACTTGGTATAATTAAAGTATATATATAAATCTTACCTGGGGCACTTTTCCTTGAATAATTTTGATGTCACCTAAGATGTTACTACTTCCCAAAAGATTCCTTTTGGCTGTAGGAAGATGTTTAGGTTGGCTCAGCTACTTGTGAACTTTTGGGCATGATGGCAGTGGCACGAAGTGAGCCTGTGATAACTGAGTTTATAAGTCTGTCTTGGCAGCAGTGTAGTTGTAGAAACTACAGGGCATAGACGAGAATGAATTGCTGCAATTGTAAGGAAAAAAATCTGGAGATAAACTAATGCTGCTGTAACTAATGGATAGGGTTTGTGGTGAGAGGCAGTGCCTTTTTATGAGCTCCACCAACACAGGAACACTCCCTCGAGATTTTATGGCATAAACGAGCCCTCTTACTTTTTTTCACTTTAGGTCTGGCTTGTGAGCTTAAAATCTGTCTTTCCGCACTGTTAGAGCCCACTGCCTTAAAGCCTTTCCCCCATAGTTAAAGGAAGAGAAGACACAGCCTCCTTCCAAACGCTGCCTGCTTTTCTATCCAACAGCGTCACCACTGCGAGGCAGGTGACAGTGCTCGGCCAGTTTGCTTTTGAAGATACTCGATACACATCACTTTGAACGATCACTCCGTAACTCGCAGCTTCACAAACTCTCGCTGATAGCCGTTTCCCCCTCTTCCGAGCCGTTTGTTCCTTCTGTGTGGCTATCCCTGCGTTGGACGCTCCCGAGCCCAACCCACCCCCGGGACCCGCTGCGGCCGGCACACGAGCGGAGCGGAGCTGCCCGCCTTGCACTCGGGCTACGCGACTACTACGGCTTCGGAGGGCTCGGCTCAGCCCCGCGGCCGTTCCCGCCTCCGCTCTCCAGCCGAGGANGGCCCTCACAGGCCGGGCTGGGCACCGAGCTGACGGCCGCCTTTCGGGGCCTTTCTCGGCGTGGGCAACTGGGCGGGGGTCGGCCGGCCGGCGCTGGGTACGAGGTCCCGGGGAGGGGGTTCGGGCGTAGGGCCACTCCGAGGGTGTGGGAGCGAGTGCTCGAACGCACCGGCGCCCGCAGCGGCTTCGCTTCCAAGTTGTCCGAGTAAGCGAAAACTGCCCCAGACCCTCAGGTGACTCTGGGCTGTGGTCGCTTCAAGCGGATGCTCTGGTCTTGAGTGCTATGTTTTTTCCTTTTTATTAGCTTGTAAAAATAAGTTTGTTTTTTTTTTTAAACACAGTTGGCTCTTGGATTCATAATCTCATACTTTCATAGCAGTGGTTTCCACGTAAGGTGTTGGATGTCTCTGTAATGGAAAATGAATGTGTGGGATTAAAGAAACAAACGATCAAATTAGGTACTGCTGGCTAGATTACAGAAATCCACATACTGATGCAGGATGATTCAGAAAGTTTCTTTGTAAAGTGCGCTCAAATTCTCTATGTTTATCTTGTACCTCTTTATAGCGTGCTCCTACACCTGTGATAGCAGAGAAGAAAGACATGGGGAAAGGTGCCAAATTGTCTTCAGTGCTGTCTGTGTAGGATAGCAAGCACCCTCGTCCCATGTTTCCTCTGTGCTATCAAATGTTATGGCTCAGTCATTGTGTCCAAGCAGCTACTTTGCCATATCAGTGCTCTGAAGTTTTCCAACTTTTTCTTAAGCTACTCTGAGTGGAATTGAGATAATTCTTTCAAACACAGTTATGTAGTGTAGCAAGGATAGGACCTTGCTTCCCTGATTTTTTTTTTTTTTTTTTTGATGCTGTATAACCAAAATTCTATTCCAGCACCCATCTTCTCTACTCACTTTAACTGTGGTTTGTTTGCATCCTCCACAACACATGCTTGTTGGTCTCTGCAGGCTGACTTGACTGATGCTCCCACCAAGTGCAGAGCCTGCATCTTCTCACTAAGGTCTGAAGTGAATTTGCGTAGTGAGGAATTCACAGGCGTAGATCATGATTCTTCACGTGTGAACTTCCATTTCTAGTAAAGCCTATTGCATTGTTATTGCACAGTATGAAGCCTGCTGAGCACCAAGGAGGGGCAGAGCAGGGAGCAGCTCTATAAATTTCCCTAGGACACACTGGTGGCTCGATGTGCTCTTGAAACAGGAGAGAGAACAGATTTTTCTGCAAGATGATGATGAGGAGTGTCTCACATATTGGCACTGTAGCTTAGCTTGCCTGGCCTCTCGGCTTTAAATAGGGGACAATAATATGATGTATTCTTGGTGAATATATGATGGTTTTCATAGCTTTAGAAATTCTGGGCAAAGTGCAGCATTTTCTCAGAAGGAAGACAGCAGTGCCAGCTCGTTAAAACATGCAGCATATTGGCGGGACTGGGTTGTGAGCAGATTTGCATGATTTGAAAACAGTTTCAGACAGTATTTCCTGAGCAGGCTGCTTCTCTCAGCATCTGTCTCTGTATCAGTGACTCCGAGCAGAGCAGCGTTCATGTTGTGGACAAACGGGATTCTGAAGGGTGGAGCTGGGATTTGGTACTTAGTTTGCAGGGACACACACATTTTTATAGAGGAAAATCCCACTGATTGTATTATGACCATAAAGTTCTACAGCTGCAAAAATGCAAAATGCACCTTTTTTTTTTGCCTCTAGCATATGGTATATGCCCGCATTGCTCTGAGCCCAGAGCATCCTTCTGAGCTTATACAGTCTGTTAGATATTCCCTACTAAGTCAGTGACTTCTGTGCTTTATCAGGTCTGTTTAGCAAGCTTACTTCAGGACTGAGTTTGATTTTTATTTTATTTATTTTTTTTTTAAATTTAAAATTCAATATATCCAATACCACTAAGAATTTAACTGAGAAGGAACTGACTGTAGTAATTACCTGGTGAATATGCTGGATGTAGCTGGATGTAAGCAGCAGTGTCCAGACCAGTTTTAACAGTTTTCTTGAAGGAAGAGTGGCCGTCCTGTTGTCTAGCACGTGCTTCTTGAAAACGTATTTCTTAGTATTTTATTGCCTTATTATTGCTTTATTATTATAGCCAGTCGGTTTGAGCAATATTGCTTATGTCTTGTAATCACAATCATTTATTCTGAAATTAGAGGGAATATATGAAGGAGGAAGTGGAGGAGTGTGCTGAAGATGAGGCGACTGAATCGGAAGAAGACCTTGAATTTGATGAGAGAATTGGATGCCTTTCCAAAGGTTCCTGAAAGCTATGTGGAGACTTCAACGAGTGGAGGCACAGGTAGGCCTCATGGAGATACTGACATGATTCCTGTTGGCTGTTAGCTCAGTCTAGCATACTCTGGGAATAGAAACCTCCACAGGAGGAAAACAGGCAGCTGTGTTCATCTGAAACTAGCCAAAATTGTATTCTTGATTCCTTTTATGGACTGGTAGAGCTCACCTCCTTCAAGTAAACACATAGTATCTTATGCAAATAGATGCATTCATCACTCATCTCAAGGGAGATTTTTGCCTAAAGCTGGAGAGACTCAAACCAATGTTAAGGTTCACTGTAAAAACTTTTAACCAATTACAACTGGAAGTGCACTGTGCCAGGGACATAATAAATCTTTGTCATTTGTTGTCTCACTAAGCCCTTTTCTCTGTGTCAGGTTTCTGGGTGAGACTGGATCAGCATGAGCTGAAATGCAGCTTGAATTCAGCTCTATGCTTTCATAAAAGAGGAAAAATATTCTCCACAGGTATCTAAGAGGTGGCGAAGTTAAGCATCAGGATGAAGTGCAGGTTTCTAAAGTCTTAAAGGTGTAGTTGATTTTAAGAGTAAGGAAAGCCCTTTGAAGAACTAAACACTTCACTCCTGGGCATGTACTTGTACTGTCCTTATTAGTCACTTGAGCTTCTCTGAAAAAGCTGTAGCTGTCAGAAGTACCTTTTCTATAGCTATCTGAACAGAAAATTGTGTCTTTGAGTTGTGTTGGGTTAAAGGTAGCCTGCTCTGGAAACACTGACCTCATCTATTGGACTATTGGAATTGTTTGCAGTTAGATAGGAAGGTGCAAGCAGTTAATTTGAAGCGGAGAACAAAAATCTCTCTTGTGCAGTTGTGTCTGAAACTCCGTTGAGTAGTAAGTACAAGAGGCAACTGAAGTCTACAGATAAGCCTTTGAGTCACGACACCACTTGTAGTGTAGAAGTAAATATCACAAGGATTTAGATTACTTTGCTGTGTTTCCTGAATTGAACTGTTAATAATTAAAGGATTATTGTATATAAAATAATCTCTTAGAGCTGATTAACTCTTTCTTAATGTTATTCTCAATTCCTGAGAAAGTGAGTTATTTTAATGTTGAATTCACAGAAAAATGATAAATGATTAAAAACTCGTTTTTTGCAGTATAAGACCATCCTTCATGAGAACTTTGCTTTCATGAAGGGTGCTTTAAGGATTTCTCAACACCAGAAGTTACCTTAGCATTCTTTGGTTTATCCCCGTAATCTTATAAATGACAATATAGGATTGCCTTACTCTCTGCCATTATAAAATCTGAGTACAGTATTCCTGTTTCATTCAGCATTAAAGTGCCAGGCTGACTTTCTGGTATGATAGGGGTGCAAAACATACCAAAACTATTCTCAGACTTTCAGTGCCTTCAAACCCATTGCAAAAGCAGTAGTACTGGCCTCTTAAACAGACTGAGACTCCAGCTCTGGGGCTGAGAGCGCCTTCGGAAAAGAGGCTCTATCTTTGGAAATTCTACAAGACTTTATTTTCCTGCTCAGATCCACAAATACTTTTGCTCAGAATTGCCCAGAAAGTAGCTACAGTTTTAATTGTTTCCCCATGTCTTTGGACAGACAGTATGGCTCCACCTTTCCTATTGCCTGGCTGGGGTGAGTCTGGCCTACTGGGCTCCAAAGTGAAGTTGATAGCCAGAGTAATTAACTGATGAACTCGTGTGCCTTCACAGCGTGCATTGACAGAAAGGTTTTCCTGTATGTGATTGTTACACAGCTTCAGCTGAAAGCTGGCACTTGGAGTGTTGCTGATCAATGCAGCAGTCAGTGCTGCAGCCAGTGGTCCCTGCTCTGATCCCATGGGACGGTGCCTTTATTCCTCTGCTGCCACTTCTGGGCTGGAGACCAGTGTGTAGTGAATTGAAGCCTGTTGACTATGGGCTTGTTTTTTCATGTTGCCCTTCACAGGCTCCATAGAAATACTCCACAGAATGCAGATGGAAAACATACTGTCAATAACCTGCACAAATCACTACTGTGCTCCATAACCAGTGGTTTTTTTCAAGTTAAGAAAAGCCATGATTTAATAAAAGGGGTGTAGCGGTGCTTCTGTCTGTACATGTTACCATGTTTCTGTGTACAGCAGAATGGTCATCCTTTTGCATTGTACAGCTTTGCAAGTGTGGTGAATACGCTGCTTTGGACATGAGGCACACATACCATGAAAATATACCAATTAGTTTTCTTCTTAAAAATAATTTCAAGTCCGTTCTTTACTTATTTAGCTGTTGGTAGAATGGATAGCTACATGTTGCTTATCACCAGAGGGAGAGTTCTTTGAAATACTGGGGTGGGAGTCCTGACCATGCAGCTACACACAAGTAATACAATCAGGGCACGTTTTTCTAACTGGGCAGTGCATATAATGTATAATATTTCTCTTGTCTGCTAGCTTTTTGTCTCTGAAGCTAGACATAAAAAAATGTTGTTATAAAATCTTAGGTTGTAGACAAGCGGAGCCTTGAAGGTACTTCAGGGTGCACCTTTCATGCTTGAATTTAGGATTGAGTTTGCCTAGACCATCCCTGGCAGTGATTTGTGGACGTTTTGTTTTATATGCCGAGGAGGACCTAGCCTGTTCTTAAATCATCTGTATAGGGATTTCACAGCCTGCCCATCATTCTAGTGTTTGACTGTACTTAATTCGAACAGTTCTGTCCTGATGCAAAGGTAGGACTTGTTCTTTTCTCCTCCTAAAAGCAAGTACTGTAGATATGAAAACATTTTTCTAAGAGCAGCTTATGGAATTATAAATAAAAAATACCAGTAATGTACTTGTAATAATCAGATTCTAGAATGTTAAAATTTTGTTCTGCTTATGTTTCCGAAGAATACTTCTCACATTCTAAACTTTTTTCTTTCTTTTTTTCTTTTGACCACTCAGTTTCTCTGATAGCATTTACAACGATAGCTTTCCTGACTATAATGGAATTCACAGTGTACCGGGACACATGGATGAAATACGAGTATGAAGTAGACAAGGATTTTACTAGGTAATTTTTATTCATTATAATTCCTTTTAAAATTTAAGTTGTCTACATTTCAGGATAAAATAGTTTCAAAATATTCATGTGACTTGGAAGCAATTTATGGTTGAAAGTACTGAAAGGACTTGATTTTTCTTCTGGTGATTTTTTTTTTTTTTTTTCCTTATATCTGTGAAGAAGAAAAACTGAGATTTCTGCAATGAAGAAGTCAAAATAGTGTAGGTGGAGTCCCCTGAGGAATTTTTTGCTAACAATTCAGGGAACATTTTAGTATGTAACTCCATATCAGCTATGTAAACCCAGCACATTCACATGATGCTTACTCTACTTTACGCAGTTAGTATATTGCCATTATACTTCGTGCTGCTGGAGGTGAACTGTCAGCACTCAGAACTTTGGCCGTGTTATCTAGAGATTGCTACTGATCTTGCCTCCAGTTATGGCCTGAAGATACATTTGCTGGTGGTTTCATGTGCTTGTCTGGACTGCATTCGCCTTTCTTCCTGAGATGTTGAGGCGCCCATGAGTCCACATGAAGTTAATGGAGATCTGTGCGCTGAACACCTTTAAATATTGTGCGTCAGGAACTGAAATAACTTCAAAAGCTCTTTGACTAGTTGCTATAGTAACAAACTGAAGTATATTAATTGGATGTCTTGCATGTTAGAAATACCAAAGGTTTCTGTAATGAAAAAAAAAAAAAAGAGACATTTAAGGGAGATGCATAAAAAGCTCAAGTTGGAGTAAATCCATTCAGACAGATGGGAGTTTCACATTTAGGTCTTTACTAAAGTAGGTTATTTCCCTAGTGAAACTATCACATGGGAAGGATAGTCTAGTGGTTAAGAGGTTATTATGAGACTTGGGAGATTGTCCTACTGCAGATTTTCCAGTTTGTGGGCTCAGCCTGCAGTTCCGTGACAACTTAAACCATTGGAGATTGGAACTGCTTTTCTGCGTGTCTACTGTCCGTGTTTGATCCCAAGTTGAGCCAGTTCCTTGGTTATGTAATTTACGTGTGATCAGTCAGGTTCCCAGAAGAAGCTCCTTGGAGCTGATAGGTGATACGGCTGTAGTGAGGGGATTTATTCATTATAGTTAAATGGCTTTTGTGAAACAAACATGAAAACGTGTAGGAAATGCCCAGACTATTGGGGGAGTGCCACGTAATCGGACTTCTGGTGTGATGAAATTTTTCAGGGTATTGGTTTTTTGTTTTTTTTTCCCCTGATGAGAAAAGATATGTTTCAGCTCCCATCATTATGGAAACAAGCAGACTAAAGATCTTAACACACGGGACATTTTGCTATTATAGTACAGAAGCATTTTTGTGAAAAGAGTGTTTTCCAGAAACAGTGCTGATAAAACCAATGATCCATGTGGCAAGGCAGTATTTTCTGAAAACTGGTTTTAGCATCTTCTCAGCCTGATCCTGAATGTCACTGTCCCGAGGAATTCATACTAGGTTTGGAAATCCGACAGGCTCTCTTAAGGACAAAACAGGAGGAAGGTGCTCAAATATTTACTCAGTTTTAGATTTTTAACTCCTGCATTGTCCTGGTCCACTGAATTCTGTGGAATTTTTTGCACCATTGGGGGAAGTGTAAAATACAGAAAACTATGTATTGTTAATATGACTCTGACAAACTCCTGGGCCAGTTAATATTTCCAAAAAATCTGTTAGAGGAGTTTCATAGTAAAATTCAACAGGGAAGTCAGATGCTTTTACCTCTTATGAGTTATGAGTGGCCATCAGTGCTTTTATAACTGAAAGGCCATCTTGGTTCACTAACACTTCGAACAGCTTAAGTTTATATTGATTGGTATAAATTTTGTTATTTGACTATGTTTCTGCAAGTAATCTGAGAATTTTAGTGATACATCTTGTGATACTTGTACTCATTGTTACTTATTAGCTTTTTGCTGTTTTTTTTCCTTTCCAGTAAGTTAAGAATCAATATTGATATTACGGTTGCCATGAGGTGTCAATGTAAGTATTCCATCAGCAAAAGTTTTGAAACACTTCAAAGGCTTTTCAGAATATACATTTGCTTGCAGTATAGTTAGGCATTGTTCAAAATAACAGTGAGATTTCTTCTGATCTTGATGATATGTAGTGATCTTGATGGCATATGGCTCACTGAAAGAATTAATAGGAGATATTAAGAAAAGTATTTACACCGTCTCATTTGCATCTTGCAGAACTTTGGAATGTCTGGCAGCAAAAAAAAGGTCTGTTCCAGTCTCTCTCTAGCTGGCATATCCTGAAAGCTCATTGTGAAACGTAGCAGCAGGAATTTGCCACAACTTTTATTTACTTATGAACTTGGCAAATATTAACCTGATCTGTTGTTTAACAATACTGGAACCATCAGGTAATTTCATCCTTCTGATGAACATATGGATGCCTTCCCGTTTAAAGGCAATGCTTACTATTCTTTTGACATCATTTAGGCAATGAACCATTTTTTGTATGGACTGGTTTTGGTTGTCTTGAAAGAGAAAAAGAGGATATTGTTTTTACCGGGAATGCAAGCAAGATTCATGTTTTTTTGGCTAGGTTAAACCTTGCATTAATTAATTATTATTAACAATTAATTTGTGTTTGTCTCAAGTCTTAATTCACAAGTCAGCCCTTCTTACTTTTAAAATTTATTTTCTTCTTTCAATTATTTTCCAGTAAGCATAAAAAAAATTGAAAATTACGATTTTTAATTTTTTTTTTTTTAATTTGAGAAACAAAACTTTATCTTCTGTTTAGACTAGTCTTGGTTTGAATTCAGTGCTTATGAAGTAAGAAAAAAGTATTTAGAGCAGATTGTAGAAAGCTTGTGCATGTGGTTCATGTAACACCTTCAGAGATGTATCTGTGAGAAAATATTGCATATCTGAAAAGTTTATTTCTGGTCACTGTTGCATCAGGTGATACTCTGATATATTAGGTTGAAAAGGAGCATTTTGTGGTTTCCTTCTATCTCACAGTAATCTGCTTCTTGCCAGATTTGTTTTTTAGTTTGGTTTGGACTTTGTTAACAAGGAAGCAGTAACTAACACTGAAAGTTTACTGCTGTGCTGTGAAGGTTCATTTCAACTTGGAACCTTTTTCTTGTTCATTTATAATCATCTGTGTGACTTTGATATATTTCTCCCTGTTTAAAATAGATGTAGGGGCTGATGTTCTGGATTTAGCAGAAACAATGGTCGCCTCTGCAGATGGGCTAATATATGAACCAGTAAGTTCATTCTTACATTTTTATTTAAAAAGGAAATTGCTCTTTACTTGGCACAGAGCATTTCTGAGTTGGCTGGCTTGCTTGTATTTTTTTTGCCGCAATTGGATTGCACAGGATCTCCCCAAGTATTGTCTGATCCTTGAGTGAGGTCTGCAGTGCTTACCCCAGGAATCTGCCGGGGAAAAAGGCTACCTTTGGGATTTCTGCGTGTTCGCTCTCTGCAAATACAGCAGTCTCTCAGATCAGTGCTTTCTAACAAGTACAGTATGGAATGGCATTAAAGGTAGTAAATTGGGTTAGTTGTCTTTTAATTGTGTGTTGTAAACTGAAGGCTCTGGAACTGTGTAAACCTATGCTCTTAAAGTGGTTTTGCTTGCATAATACAATAAGCTTCGAAGTAATTAGACTGTGTGAAAGTAATTTCTCATTTACAGAAAACCTACTAGAGAATGTAACTTCCTGGTGTAATTACTACATTCTCTAATAATTGAACCATATTTGAAAGTATTAACAGTTTTGCCCAGATTCCTGTGTGTTTGCGAGCAGGAGGAGGTGGCTGAATGGAAGGGTGCGCTCAGGAAGGGGAAGGAACTTGTTTTTATTTGTTTGTTCTCCTTGGAACATTTCTTCTTTTTGTCTGGACAGTCATCTCTGTGCTGCTGCAGCTACTGCATGCTAGCAGTTGCCCCAGTGATTACAATCTTAGGAAGGGGAAACTTCCTGTGTTTGATCTCTTTTGGCCATAGCTCTGGGTAGGTTTGAACATTAATTGCAATTGAATTTACTGTCTAGAATACATGAAAGTTAACAGTATGTAGATTTGAATTTTGTGCACAGATGTTACTGGTGATATTCTTGTACTGATTGAAGTATAGCAGGTCTGGTAGCTTGTCTTAAAGAAGTGCTCAATGTGAGATGACTCTAGAAATAAACAATCTGCATCTTGACTCTTGTGTTGCAACTTTTGCTCCTCTGCTTAGCAGTGAGTGACAGTGTAATTCTTCTCCTAGCCCATGGTAGTCAAAAGCTAGAAGAGCAGACTGCTGGCTGGAGATACGGGAACTTTAGGAAAAGATGCTGAAGTTATAACTATAAACAAGTGAAAAAATTGGGGAGGGACAGAAATCTGCATACTTGAACAACTAAATCCCTTATTTAGAGTACAAAGTCCTTTCATAAACTCTGGTACGTGGTACCAAGTGTGAAGATGATTATAATTCCCCTTCCCACAGCACAATTCTCTTCTGAGGTTCTTGATTGAGACTTCAGTGCTTCCTGCATGTTTTATTTAAATGTGTTGTTTTTGTTTCAGGTAGTATTTGATCTCAGCCCACAACAAAAAGAATGGCAAAGGTAAAACAGTGATACGCACGCCTGTGGTTTGGGTTATTTGTACTGGAAGTGGCTTTGAGGTACACCAGAGTCACATGGCAAAACTGGCTTGGGTCTAACAGCTCCTGCTTTTAATTTAATAATCCAAACCTGCAAAAAGATAATTTACTTTGCTTTTCTCATGATTGGAGATCTGTGATGGAAAAAAATGGCTTTGGACTTATTTGTGGAAGTGGATCATGCAGTTGCAAGCTGAGATGTATGGACTTGTTCAAATACGTTTCCAAAGGAATACTTGGTAGCACGAGTTTTAATTATGGGTTCAGATGCATAACAGCAATAGCTCGGTATCTAAATGTCAGAGCTGAACCATAATAGCAAATGGGCATGTTCTTGTGAAAGCAAATGAGTTTGAGTCTTTCTTATAACTGAACTGGCACACCGTTTATCATTTAAATTGGAATAGCTTGGTTATGTGTGCGATTGTTACACTGGTAGTCTTGTAATAGAACCTGAAGCTTAATTGGGAGTCTGGCTCCTTTCAGTGTTTTGGTGACGCTGCTGTGAACACCAGAGCTTTAAACTCTGTATAAAATATCATTCTCAAAGTTTAATATAACACTTTAGTACTGACATTAGCCTTGCTAACTTCTCCATTTATAATCTGTAACTGAAACTGATAATTAATTATGAAGTTATTTTTTTTTTTACTGTTCCATGCTTTTATACTTGTCTGTTTAATCTTCAGAGTACTGCATCTAATTCAGAGCAGGCTGCAGGAAGAACACTCTCTTCAAGACGTGATATTCAAAAGTGCTTTTAAAAGTGCTTCCACAGCACTGCCGCCACGGTAAGAAAAATAGGGATGTTGTGTCGTCATTCCCCCTTCCCTTCTCTGTATTTCATAGAATCATCAGGGTTGGAAGGGACCTTGAAGATCCCAACCTCCCTGCCATGGGCAGGGACACCTCCCACTAGATCAGGTTGCTCAGAGCCCCATCCAACCTGGCCTTAAAAACTTCCAGGATGGGGCTTCCACCACCTCTCTGGGCAGCCTGTTCCAGTCTCTCACCACCCTCATGGTGAAGAACTTCTTCCTAACACCCAATTTAAATCTTCCCTCCTCTAGTTTGAATCCATTCCCCCTTGTCCTGTTGCCACCTGACATCCTAAAAATTCCCTCCTCAGCTTTCTTTTAGGCCCCCTTCAGATACTGGAAGGCCACAACAAGGTCTCCTCACAGCCTTCTCTTCTGTAGACTGAACAACCCAAACTCTCAGCCTGGCTTCATAGAAGAGGCGCTCCAGCCCTCTGATCATCCTTGTGGCCCTCATTAGACTTCATGTTTTACTGTGGTTATGATATTTTTTTTCCCCTAGAAGACAAGATTGTATGAAAAGAAGACATTACTGCTTTTTATTGCATTTTGAAATAGTATACTTGATATAAGTCCTGCTATTAGCTATTACAGTTTTAAAAGAATCAGCCTTTGAATAAAGATATGTTTTGTTCATAAATGCTCTAGTCGAAGATAGCACTGTTAAAATTGTGTGGAGAAAACTTCCTGTTTGCACTTTATTCCAAGTACCCACAAAATGCTGAGAAACTAATGCTTGGACAGTCTAATGCATGCACAGTCTAAATTCACTGTGATATTTCATTTATTTATTGCTTTTTTTTTCAGAGA
Organism: Baryphthengus martii; assembly: GCA_013396935.1. NCBI lineage: Eukaryota > Metazoa > Chordata > Aves > Coraciiformes > Momotidae > Baryphthengus > Baryphthengus martii. Next base: position 132,460 of record VWZK01018440.1, on the reverse strand, counting down.
AAAATGCTTTCTACGTGAAAGCTGAAATTCCTTTCCCCTTAAAAACAAAAAAAGTGCCCCATACAAGCACGCTATAAATGAAAAACACCAGAACCACTGTATGTACTTTCCATGTTATAATCTCCCTGTATGAGGACTAAATGCATCCTTTCTTCCTAAGGCAAGGCTGAAGAGGTCTCAAAAAATCTCTTTTCTCATTTAATTTATGTGTTCAGATTCATGAAGTGCTTCTGTGCCTCTCTGATACTCATTAGGGTAGTATTTGAAATGATATAAGATGCATTTAAATTTTTTGGTTTTTGGTTCCATCTCCTTCTAAGGAGCAGATTTGGAAAGATGTTCTGAGTTGTGGACATCCTGCAAGTGTGGGAAGAGGAAGGTTTCATAAAAAATAAATGTTGAAAGCTGTTCTTGTTACGTTCTTGTTAACGTGACTAATACATTTTTTTTGTTCTGTTTATTGTAGCATAAAAATTTTCCAACAAACATTTTTTGACCAAGTAATTAAAAAAAATTCTCCAAGGCAGCAAGATATACTTACAGTCTTATGTTTTCTGTTCACATGTTCAGGGATTGTCAGTTAGTTTTGTAGGGCAGATCTCTGAATACGAGTATGAACAAAAACTTGCTGGTTTTACTAGATGGACCTTTATTAATTTCCCTCCCTTCCACCATCCCTGCTATCATTCCAGAAGAAAATAAGGATATATCTTCGTGACAGTAAAAAGAAATCTAACTGTACTGCTGTTATTTCTGTTAGGCAGCAAATATTTTCAAGTATTCTTTATGTTTTGTTGTTGTGTTTGTTTTTGAACAGGGAAGATAATTCATTACAGTCTCCAGATGCATGCAGAATTCATGGTCATCTCTACGTCAACAAAGTGGCAGGGAATTTTCACATAACAGTGGGCAAGTATGTTCTGTTCAGTTCCTGAAAATAAGAGCAATTGACTTAGGCGTTCTATGCCGTGCATGCACGTATATATGTGTATGTGTGGTTTGACACTTCTAATGACTGGTTTTTATTATCCTTCTGATCACATGCTTGGTATTCTTTTCCATGTGATATCTTGTCTTGCAAAGCTAGAACCAAATTTCTTCCTAAGTTGCTAGAACTTTGTGCGCATTGCAATGGTTAGATAGATATTCCAGTGTCTTACAGAATAAAAATTCCTGAAAATAAGTCCTGTGTAAGTTATCATGTGGAGTGGACTGCTTGTACTTGCCTCCATTCCTTGGGCCTGTCCAAATTTCTCCTTTCTGTTAGTAGACAGCTCACTAATATGGATGAAGTGTAGATACGTGCCATTTCAGCACTGAGATAACATAGGTAGGGAACCTTAGTTAGGGAGCTAAATGTCAGAGCATCTGGATTTGCAGAGAGGCTTTTTGATGTGCTGCGGCAGTGGTATGAGCTTATATACACTGCAGAGAAGCTTGGGTTAGCTTTTCGCTGTGCTCTCCAGCTCTGCTCTCCTCACCTGTCTTCCTGCCATCTCTGTCACCTTAGCATGCAATCCGTACTCTCTGATTTATCCACATGCAATTCCAGCTGCTGTCTTTGGATATTTCTCCAAAAGTTACTTCTGTCCGATCTTGTACCACCCCTCTGATTTGCCCCTCGATGTGCAATTTCTGAAGGCCTTTTCAGAGCTAATCATTTCAGCCTTTCATCTGTACTGCCCAAATAATCTTTTACTTTCCTTTTCTTCCTTTTACTCATCATTACATTTGTACTTATGTTAAGTTGCTCGCTCTTTTCTTGTAGAGTTGTTGTGGGGTTTTTTTCATGGCTCTTCTCACTGGCTGTCTTTGTACCTTATTGCCTAGCTAATTATTGTAGTCCTATCTTGACTCATCTCATTGTCTTTCTCCGCCTTCTGTTTGTCCAAAACTTACACACATTTGATAATGATTTAACTTAAACTAAGAAGGGAAAAATTCTTACCTTATTGACTAGACTGGTAAGGATGAAGTGTGGCTGAGAGACTGTTACTTTCCAGGCAGAGTTACACTTTTTTGCCCCCACTTCTTCATGCTGTTACCAGCCTCTGCATTGTACCTTCTCTGCAGGTCTACAAACAAGTGTCCAGACCTGAAGTTAGGTTGCTTAGTCAGGGAGCAAACACGGCGCGTAGTTAACTTGCTTCATCACAGGACGAGTGCAGTGAAGTTTTCATTAGTCACTTGAACAGCTCTGCAGCTTTTCATGTGGTGTGGCCTTGGTGCCTCTTCTGCTAGTCTGGGGACTTGATGGGGTTTTGACATTTCTAAAAATGCAAGACACTAATTTTGCGTAAGTGGGTTTTCACGAGTCTCATGTTCCTGTACTTTGTCATTCAGATTATTACTGCTGAGTACAGACAAAAATGTTTGTGGTTTGTTTTTTTTTTAATGTAGACACACAGTTTATATATATATAAGTTTGTATAAAACATGTATTTAAACATATATGCATTCACATTTTGAAAAAAAAAATATATAAAGTATTTCTTGAAGTAGAGGGGGAGAGGTAGTTTTTCTACATAGTCTTGTTCAGGAAAACTGTGTCTTTTGTGTGGATTCATGAAACAAATTTTTCATAAAACATATCTTGCTTTCCGTAGGGCAATACCACACCCTCGAGGCCATGCACACTTGGCAGCCCTTGTAAGCCACGACTGTAAGTTCTTTCATCTCCATACTAACGAGTTATCATTTCGTTCAGACTGCTGTCTCCTATATGTTAACGTAGGTTGCTGTTGTAAAGATTTTCTAGCTGGGGAATTGCGCTGTAGAAAAAAACGAAGAATATTCTTTGCAAAGTTATGACTCAGTGAGTTACTTTCATACGTTCAACACTATTAGTGTTGTCTTTAGGCTGCTTCTACAGTAATGATAACACAGGAATCTTAGATGTATTTTGTTGTAACACAGATACCCCATGAAGTTTCCGTCTTTCACTCCAAACTACCTATTCCTGCAAAACCTGTTTTTACAAGGCTAAAAATTTCTGACGTTTGTCCTTAGAAATTTCATTTTTAGGTTATGAGTCTAGATACTAAGCGTGTGTTGCTGCCATACTTCCTGTGAGGCAGGGGTGACTTACTGTGAAAAATGAACTTGGTGTTGGTTAAACCTCCAAATGTCTGCCCGTGAATTTATGTCAACACAAATGCATGATATTATACAGCTTAAATACCTTTGCAAAATCAGGTGATGCAGTAACTTGGTAGTTGCCGTATGCATTTCATTTATGAAATTTTGGTGTTTTTAATACCATTACATACGAGAACTTCAGCGGTAGAATAACTTCAGTATTTGTTCAACTAGTAATTTCCTGTTATGAGCTTGAGGGTTGATTCAGATAGATTTGTGATTTTTAGAAGTTCCCTTCTAAAAAAATTGAGTATCTTTGATAAATATTTTTGATTTGAGTTTTGTTTGAAACACGTAGATAAGTGTATCAATATAGTTACAGGCAGAAATCCAATTAAATGCACACCAGTGTTTGAAATATTCTAACTGATGCGTAACTAATGCATTTTTCAGTGTGAGAAATAGATGCATCTTTTTTCTTGAGAAGAGTTCAGAATCTCATAGTTTAAAAATGTTGTTTCATTTCTTTGTATTGTCTTTCAGCCTATAACTTTTCTCACAGAATAGATCATTTGTCATTTGGAGAGCTTATTCCAGGAATTATTAATCCTTTGGATGGAACAGAAAAAATAGCTTCAGATCGTAAGTGTTATGTTTTTAAAAAAGCATCTTATTTTCCATATTTTTCTAGTAATAAAATATTACCATGTTTCATTAATGTTGTGATTTACAAACAGCATGTCCTACTAAGTGTGGTAGTGAGAAGCGCACTGTTCAATTATCAACGTGGTGTTTTAAATGAACGATTTCTTTTTAATATCAGTATCACTGTACTTTGCTCTTCTGCTGAAGTTGATTTGCAGTTTCTTCCAGTTCTGTGTTACATTGAAGTTACAATATACCTGAACATACTGCAAAGAACCTTGCAGCAGTGTGCTGCAATGGAGATCTGTTCTTGTAACTGGGAAAAATAGGGCTGATTTGGTTTTAAAAAATTAGCATTGGGAGTCTTGGATTCTATTCCTGTATTTGGTTTGTCACTTCCACCGTGTATTTTGTGAAGCTTCTACAGGAAGGGCTTATGTATCGCTTTTCCCCAGCTCTACGTGAAGGCGTATAGTAGCCTACTTTACAGACCTACCTGTGCCTTGTCCTCTGAGAGTGAGCCCCAGAACCTTCTGAAGCTGCTTTTGTCTCACTTAGTCAGTCAGTACATTGGCTGTTCCAGCCAGAATGGTTTTATATACATCTGAAACTCATTGCTTCAGTCTATCAGGGTTTGTTAGGGAACTACATGAAGACAGAGCAATCGTAAATCCACAAGCATGCTCATTGCTCTAGAAGAATTCTCTAGAAGTCTGTCTAAGCAAGAGAAGAACCATGACAAGTTTAGAAGGGCTTCCCGCACTTTATAGACAACTCAGTGACTAAAATCTATTCAAAACCGCTCTTGAGATGTATGTATCATGCAAAATGTGATAATGTGAAACTTGTTCAGTTCTAGTGTCCTGGAAAACACTATCTATGCAATTCATATGAAACTATTGAGTGGCCTGACCTTAATGAATCTTTCCATTACTTGGGTGAAATGTACATTTCTCCAAGTACCAACGTGATACAGCCCTTACCTGTGGAAGCTGACTTTGCAGAATGTGCTGAAGTAGTCTTGGCAGCACTGCGACTCCTTGAAAAGTGTCCCTGGTGTAAATGGCTTATCTGATTATTTTAAATATTATTTGTGAATGTCTCAGATGGTCTTGGACTCTACTTAATTCAACAGTGAGATTTGTTTTCTTCTAGACAACCAAATGTTCCAATATTTTATCACAATTGTGCCAACCAAGCTCCATACATATAAAATTTCAGCAGAAACTCATCAGTTTTCAGTGACAGAAAGGGTAAGTAGAAGTAAGAGAAAACCATGCAGAGAAAAATTTTAACAGTGTATTTGTTCGTAACGAAAGCTCAAATGTAAAAAGAGACTTAGTTGTGCTGTGGCTTTTGAGAGCTCCTCTAGCATGAAAACCCTCTGTAGAATGTTCCCGTGCACTCGACTTCTCTTTAAATAATGTAATACTGATGGTGAAATATATATGCTTGGTGTTTTGCATCCATAGATCTGGAGTCTGGTGTTAGAATTAATGATAGATGTCTAGTAATTTTCACTTCACTGGATGCTAATGGTGGTGAAATCCTGTAAGCTTTAGGTCTATAATCTTGTGCGTAGCTTTACAGATACTTAATCCAACTTTAGCTTTTTACCTGTATGTGAAGCAAACAAAAAATGCATCTCACTTGAATGTCATGAACTGGTTGTTGGAGTGTTAGAAATGGAGACACAGGTAGTTTATGAGAAACTAGTCACACAAAAGGCATCTCTGTCTCTCAGCTGTTTTGTTTAATCTTTGTTGAACCACCAACTTTGATTATTCTCCAGATTTAGAGCTTCCATTTCTGGCCTTGGAGAGACTTTTAATTCTGAATCCATAAAGAAAGTAGTTATTGCAGCATAGTACCTGGGCAAATTGTAAGGTGCTAATTTTCAAGACTGCTGAAAATCAGAAAAAGACCTTATTTGTACCAGTTACATGTCTCATTTCCAGACACTGAACTCTGTTTTGATCTTTTATTCAAAAGCCAGAGAAAAAAATCCTTGCTAAAAGTTTAATTAAAACCAACAGATAAAGTGAGAGGTCAGAAGGAAGTCTTGGGTTGAAAGGAGATTCAGACATTTGGATGACAATTCACTGTAATACAGGTTGCGATGTTCTCCAAGGGAGCAAAATCTTTCTTTCCTCCCAATTCCGTCCTGTGCTGCTGAAAAATACATAGCTAGTGGAAGTAGAATAGAGGTGATGTCTTGGGGTTCAGCTTGGGACTTGCAGCTCACTGAAGGGAAAGGTTTGCTCTAAAACTCCTGAAAGCTGGGGTAAAGGGAGTAGCGAAGAGGAATTTCATCATGGAATATACCCATCTCCTGCTGCTCTAGCAGTCTGCTCCGTGTTTTCTCTGCGCCATCTCTGCTGCAACAGCTTAGGCACTCCTTACACTTCTGGGTATCAGTCAGCTGCTTATCTTACTTGTTATTGTGGTTTTTTTCATCTTTTATTAAATTTTTCTCTCCTGCTGTAAAGATGGCTTCTGTCTGGTAACTGTGCAGTCTTAATTAGTTCTTTCATGAAAAATACATCCCCCCAAAAAAAATTAAAGTTGCAAGACAGTTGCAGGATGCTTATGAGAAAAGTTTGTGAACAGTGGAGGTAAAGATACTTGCGTGCTCTTGCTGTCTCAGCAGGTAGGTTGCCTGTAAAGCTTGTTTGTGTTTTATCTTTGGAAACCTCAGCAGATGAGCTGGAAAGGCTGTTAAGAACAGTGAACACTGAACAACTTAGTGCCTTTATTTTGTACGAGTAGGCACATATGCAGAGCAGGGAAAAGGTGTTTGGCTGGCTGTGGCTGAATCTTCAGTCCTGCGAGGCTTCATTGCCACTGCCGAGCAGACTGGGAAGCAGAGTTTAAAAGGTGTGGGCAGAATCATCTCCACTGCTGTTGTTTGAGATGCTGCGTGTGTTTGTGTTAAAAAGATTAAATTCTAGCAAGACTTCACTGATATCTGAGATATTGGATGCAGGACTAGTTATTTTCAGCAGATTTTTGGCAACCAACAGTTAAAACTTCTGCAGCAGTAGAACCTAGAGGCAGACCAAAATGGTTTGTGAAAAAAGAACTGTGTATCTTCTAAAGGTGGAGTTTTGAGTGTTCTGTTTAACTTTCTGTTCTTTTCTCACCATTTGACCTCAAAAGACCAATAAGGCTTATGGAAACAATACAGGAAAAAATAAACAAAAACTTGTTTGTCCCTTGCCAATGGCAGCATTTAACTACCTTCAGTCTTCTCTTCCTCCTTAGTGTGCCTCTAATGCTGAATGTTTCGTGCTCTTGAAATATAAAAAACATTCTGGTTTGGGTTTTTTGGTGTTTTTTTGGCTATTGCGAAGTTTCTGTGACCTGGTATCATAACTGATACTTTATTTGGACGTCCTTTTTACTTAGATTTGGTAGCAAAAGAAGCAATATGGTTTATGTCAACACTAGCTGTCTGGGGGATTCGCCTAGTCTGTATTTTCCAAAATAATCTTCTGCTTTTTGTTTTGTACTGTATTCTACATGGAGTTTGGGCACAGACTGTTAAATCTGCAGGTGAAATGGAGCTGTGATATATTGCTTTTCTGTTCAGTCTCGCTTGTCTATCTTCTCTACTCTTATTAGCCAGGACATGGCAGAATTTGTCTTCAGTCAGTTACGTTCTTTTCTGCTGCCCATGTCTATTTTCAGCCAGACTTACCGGACAGTGCATTTATCAACACCTTTCACTGACAACATATTTTTGAAAGAAACTGAAAATCGTGTGGGAAATTTTTTCTTCTGGACCCTTTTTTAAAAAGTAGAGATTTGTAGTAGCCACACTTTCCTTCTTGGGGTCTTTGGGTTTAAGAATTTGGGGAAATGAGAAGAAACTGTACAAGTTCTTGGATTAGGACTGAGGCATCTGATCTGTTTGGAGTAGTTGTTATTTTTATCAAGATGTCTTTCTTGCTATGTGACTGTTGTTTGAAATGGCCAAACTCACAAAAATTTTGAAAAGAGGCTTGATACTGGTATTCAGTTTGCAGGCCCTATAATTTTTTTGATTTTTTCCCATCAAAGTAATGGTTTCTGGCACATGTGTAATTACGCACTGAGGAAGAAAAATGGCACGGGTCTAATTTAGCTTAAGCTTCTGAATTTCTGTTGTGGTGTAACTCTAGTTCAGGGCCTTCCCTGATAGTTGTAAGAATCAGCAATCGAATCCTCTGTGGCATGTGAATCTAGAGATAGGCTCCAAGGAAGGAGGAGGCTGAAGCCTAATGAGTCTTAGATGCAGTATGTAGATTTATATACGCCCTCTGGGAAAACGTATATAGCTAAGGCTGTTCAGCAACTTAAATGTCTCCCAAAGATCTCATCTTGATCTAAGAGATGAGTAGCGGTGCATAAAGTAGGAAGAGCTGGGGCGCTACATTACACCAGTGCACTCGCTTGAGCTCACAGGCTAGACTAAAACTGTGGCACTTATCCTCATAGGTACCAAGAGCAACCTGGTTATAAACATCCTTGTTTAAAGGACCGTGTAAGCAAATCTTGAGAGGATAGTACCAGAGCCTGCTAGTGAACATTGATATGCAGCACAGGAGACCTGTGACCAGGAATGTAAATTGTTATTTAATTATGTTTGACTTTTAGAAGGTACTGACCAAAGTTATCTTGATGTTCCCTGTTTTTCTGTTGATTGCTAACTCTGATTAAGTAGCTTGTTGCCATCACATCTATTAAGATTGTGACTACTAAGAAGTGACTAACTTGCGTTTCCCTGTCTTTCAGGAAAGAGTAATTAACCATGCAGCGGGCAGCCATGGGGTGTCAGGAATATTCATGAAGTATGATATCAGTTCACTGATGGTGACGGTGACAGAAGAACACATGCCCTTTTGGCAGTTCTTAGTGAGACTCTGTGGCATTATTGGGGGCATTTTTTCAACTACAGGTAACTGTCCGTACTTCCCCTCTTATGTTCTACCAGAAGTGGTTTTTTTGTCATGCTGAGTATGCTATGGATAAACTACAGGGAAGTCCTGACCCTCGAGCAGGTTTGAGACAAATTGCCTATTTGTGCGCATTGGAAGGTGCAATGAAAGCTACTCAGTTTTGACATCCCAGTGGGCTGTTCCTGCTGCTCTGAGGGCCTGTTGTTTCCTATTTGGTAACTAGAGCATCGTTTATTTACTTCTGGAAGAGCGAGGAGATAGATAGGTATAGATTAATATAGATCTGTACACACACACCGACTTCTGATATTCTGGCTGTTGCCTGTAGTTGGGATCCAGTGCTAAATCAGTGCCAACAGTTGAGATAGATAAAATTTCTGTCTGAATTAATTGGGAGGATTTTCCTTGTGTAACTTGTCAATGTTCTGCCAGATTGGCTCCTTCAAAGAAAATAAACTAAGCTGAAAAGACTTGATTCACTTACTAGTCAAGACATAACAGAGTATCTTGATTACAAGTTATTTCTAGGCTTTCATTTGGAGAGAGCATAGTAAAGAGACCTTGAACTAAGAGCCCTCTTTCAAAATAGCTATTTTTGTCCCACGGAATATATTTTCACCTATGAAAGCCAGGCAGAGGGAGTTACCTTTACTTGGATAGCTTTGATTTTTCTTTTATTGACACATTTCAGAATGCTAAAATTCCTGCCCCCCTCGAAGTTTCCTTTGTTTTATGTTAGCTTCTCAGTGTTCTACATAGCACTTTACTGCACTGTATCCTAGTTAAGTATTGTTTAGAGGCTGGGGTTTTTTAAATACTTCTGTAAATACTACAGTTTTACTCCTTGCAATAATTACAATCTTGTTTGACACTGCAGGAATTTTACACGGCTTTGGAAGATTTGTAGCAGAAATTATTTTTTGCCGGTTCAGACTGAGTTCTCACAGATCCAAATCAGTAAGAAAAAACTTTAAGTATTAAATAAGTGGTACAGCAACCTGAGGGTGGATGATAAAGACAGCTTTGGGACTCAGTCCCAGCAGAATTTAAGATGCTTGTAATAAACCCTCCCCTTGACGTACATTTGAGTAGAGATTCGACAGCTTTTAACAATAGTTGGAAAACCTAACACATCAGGAAGCAAGGTGTTTTCTAAGAAGTTGAATTAATAGTCTCTTAGAGATTTCTCTGCTATGTCACCTCCATCATCCTTACTATATTACTTTTATTTTCATATTGCTACAAAAATTATGTACTTTCCCAGGCCCTGTCAGTCTCCCTCACATACTCTTCTTCTGCTTGGCCTGCTGGCCGAAGAAGAGGCCCTGCCTGCTGCAGGCCTGCAGTGTTGCTATTTATTAGCCTGCAGGCTGCTGCCAAGCAGTGCGAAAAAGCTGAGCGGTCTTTACATTTCCCTTCACTGGGCATCAGTAGGATTGCTCCTCTAGCAACTACCTGATTTTATTGTATTTTATTTTTTCCCACTTAAGCCTGTATGTGGCCTTTAAGACTTCTGTCTTTCTCTCCAAACTGGTTGAAGTTTGCCAGCTGGCAAAATTATGTGAGTGGGGAGAGAGCAGGGAAGTTAACTAGATTTGTATAGTCTTTGCTTGGGAGACCAGGTAGAAGGCATGCAGGAAATGCCCAAGAATAAACAAGTGCGTGGTTTGGGGCAGGGACGGGAGGTTCTGTTTCTGGACAAGCCGTTAATGACACTTTGTTTTTGTTTGACTAGGTCCCACTTCTTGATGGCCACACAAGCAACCACTTACCTCTAATGACAGACAGTAGTACACATTAGCCTCCTGGGAAAACTTGCCTCCTGCCTGATACAGAAGACGTTTTTTATAACAAAGAAAACATCCTACAATGTGCCGAGACAGTGCTGATGGGCAGCAAAAAAATGAAGCCTTTACAAAAAAAACAAACAAACCCAGCAAAACAATTTGTGTAGTTTTTTTTTTTTGTCTTTTTAAGCGCACACGGAGTTACGGGAGGTTGTGAGAGCAGTGAGGTGGACCGCCTTCTGGAGATTAAAAGAGCATTGCTGCCAAGACAGTATTAGTGGTTGAGCTGAACGTCTTTGTGATGACTGCTGTTGACTGCTGAAGCATCTCAGTGATCTTGGTTCTGTGCCCAGGAGGGCCAGCAGGGCTCCACGGAGAAAAGAGTGCGAGTGGGATGTGTGGAAGGGCCGGGCAGCAGGCAAAGGGGGACGGTAATAGAGATGGAGTTTCTCTTAGGTGTACAAACTGGGTCTTGGGGTTTCTTGTTCTTTTGTAATGGTGGGGCTGGGGGCTAAGATACTGTTCTTACAGGTGTGGAGCCGTCCTAGAAAATCCTGAAGAAGAGGGAGACGAAAGGGAACTCAGGGAGAAAAGTGGAGCCCAAGCCATAACGCTGGTCATAGCTGCTGCCTTCCCGTAGTCCCATAGTTCCTTAGTGTAAGAAATGTAATGCGGAGCAGAGGAGTTCCTCTGTGTTTTCACACAGCAGCTTCACCAGCAGTGAGAGTGTTGCTTCTGGTGTTGATGTGGAAGTGCCCAAAGACTCTGAGAATGGGCTCCAGTGTGCACAGGTTTTTGGCTTGGAATGAGAAGCCTTTTGAAAAAGGCACTGGACTGTGGCTTTGATAAAAGGCAAGACTCCCTAGCAAAAGAACAGCAAATCTTTGTGCACCTCTTTCTTGGTAAAGAAGTTGCTTTGATGGAACCTTTGTCGTAGCCCTGCTGCTACCATGTAAGCCATGGTGTGTAAATCCTGGAGATGAGGAGGAACACAAGCAAGAAGCTGCCTTGCTTTGGTTCAGCCAAACACTACAGAGAGGTAGAATTTGGGGCGGCTGGGAGGTCTGCTAGCCCAGGCAGGGAGCGCTGGGGTTGGTAGTAGGTGACTTCAGGGAATCCAAATCATTTTGCTGCAGACAGATGGTGGGAAGGGATCTGCAGAATTAATTGTTACTGTTCATGAAGGGTTTTGTAAAATAAGAGAGCAATACCGGTTTTATATTGTAAATATGCTCCTGAGAATGATTGTTGTGAATGCAGATGGTGCTTTGAGAAACTAAACATCCTCTTAACTGCTTAACTGCTGGCATACACCTGTGGTTAAGCAGTTGCTCCACCAGGGTAAAATAATTAATAATATGATTTCTTCTCAGCAAAGTTGATTTAATAATATATTAGGAGATGACGCTGACCCTGGCCTCGCCATGAAATTAATATTATAATTGAGAGGACTAATTATAGAACAATAAAAATCCCTGTGGTGGTGTCAGATTCTGCTGATATCTGTTAATGTACTTCACAGAGCACTCGGGCTCGGTGATGAGCACGCTGCAAATAATGTAGCTGATTTGCTATGCAAAGCAAAGGGCTTCCTAAACTAGACATCGTATGAAATAGTAAATAAAATGTGGGAAATGAGATAAGATCTTTGTTCAATTTGACGGTTGAGAAAGACAGAAGTTCAAGGAAGCCAGGTCCTCGGCGTCGATAGCCAGGTTTGGGATTTTCCCTTTTGTGTTGTTTTTAACACTGATTAAAACTCCAGCGACTTGAGAAACTTGTCCTTGGTGAGCAAGAAAATCAAAAGCTGTACATTTTTGGTTCCTGATTGTCTTTGGCCTTTTCCTCCGAGATTTCTTCCCTACTTCTGCTTGGACTGGTTCTGCTTTGTCCTAACACTTGTTTCTTATCTGCCTGCAACAGACTGTACTGGTGGGAGATGTTGATCTCAGTTGACTTTCTGTACCAGAACTTCAATGTTATTTTCTATTCTCACATAAAAGAGCCAAGCGGCTTGGTGTGTCTTAAATCCCTGTGTGGTGTATTCATGTTGTTCTGTCTAGAACAAAACTCGTGTCACGGTTGGTTGCTAATGGAAGAAAATTTGGGATCACCTTCCAGATGTGAGATGCTTCACTTTGTGGAGTGAATACAGGACCAACTGAGTAGGGGTTGCTGTGCTGTTTGCTTTCTTTCCACAGAGGGTTTGATTGGTACAGCCATCACCACTAACCCTTGTAGCGTACGTTGTCGTTGGCTTAGCCACTGTGTGCGAGGGTGTTCCAGAGAAAATGCTATTGTGGTGGCTTTTTTTTGGTCACGTTTGTTTATGTTGTACAAAAGTGAGCATAGTATGGAAAAATGAAACGAATGGGTGTCCCAAGGGAAACAGAAATCCTGATGCTCGTGTGATGTGTGTCTTCTGAAAAGAGAGAGAGTAGCTGAAAAATACCATTTTTCTGGATCAGGAAAGATGGTCAAAATTCTTTATTTTTGACAGTGTCGAAGAGAGAGAATATGGTAAGAAACACTTAACCTTCATGTGATGTGTTCATAGCACATTGTTTGCAGACTGCTCTGGCTCCCCTGTCCCTCTCAGTTGTCTTTCTGGGCAGAAAGTCTTCCCTGGTTCTAGCTGGCACGGTTGGAGTCTTGCTCTGCCGCTGCTGCGCTCTCACGGGGTGTCGGCCGTGTTAGCAGGAGCGTGGTGGCCTTGGCTGCCTCCGAGAGCTGCAGTGCTGTGCCCGGGAGTAGATGTCGCCCACGTCCACCCAGCTGCACCCCAGTGTCGTGGAAAGGTGGCACCGGCCACAAGAGGCGGGGAGGGGATGGGAGCGGATATTTCTCAAGTGACTGTTGGTTTTAAAGCTCAAGAGGGAACACCGAGCTGGGTTTTTAACAGGACGGAGCACCTGCAGCCCTGTTGCCCACGAGCCAGAAACACGTAGCGCTGGCAGGAAGTCACTGTAGGATACCTGAGTTAAGATGACACGCTTCACTGCTCTGTTTCAGGATGTATTTCACAGAAGGTTTCTCATTAGAGATAAAAAAAGGTGAGGATGCAGCCAGCCCTGACGTCTGCAGGAGTTGAGAAAGGGCGTGCGCTTCCTTACTGGTACGGCAGAAGACAGGGCGAGGTGTTTCGGTGGACAGGGCAGGGACCTTTTCTGTGGAGGAGGCCGCAAAAGCAGGGTAAAAACTGAAGATGTGGTCAGACCCCACAGCTGAGAGAGAGAGAGTTCTTGGGAAGGGAAATCGATCATGAGCTGACCTAGGGAGTAAGTTGCTGTAACTGTCACCCAGCTGAGTGATGGGATGTGCTGTGCTCTGGAATCCTGCAGGGTGTGCTGTGGGGGTGTAGCTGAAGAGCACAGTGTGGGAGGCTGTGGAAGTTGAGCTGCGATGGATCCTACTGTGTGTTGTGGCTACTGTCTTTGTGCCGCCTGTTGCTCCTGTCTCGCTTACCACCCTCTCTGGTGTGGTACTGGTGCCCATTGCAGGACAGGCTGTGAAAAGAGAGTGAAGTCAGGATATGAATAGAAATTTCCCTGCTTCAGGCTCTTCATTCTTCCTCGCTGACAGTTCTAGCAGATGTTTTGGGCCTCTCACTGAATGGAAGGAGGTGAGGAAGGAGTGCTTGTGTCTCTAGCAGGAGAGGGGTTGGGTTTCTTTAAAAAAGCAAACCCAAGCTACTCTTTGCTCCCCAGAAATTCTCATCCTAGGAACAGGTGAGTAATCTGAAAGATTCAGCTCTTTCCATCTCAGAGGCTTCCTGGTGGGGACCTGCACTGTGGATGCAGTGCGTGGCCGCTCTGTGCAGCTGCCAGCTCTGCCCTGGGCACCTGTTTGTGTCCATGGGGTGGTCCACGGCAGGACAGGGAGATGTGATGCTGAAGTTGGTCCTGCCTGGAGCTGGGCGAGGACTCTTCCCTCCCCTGCCTTGCCCTGCCCAAGATCCTCTTAAGCTTTTCAGGGGCGGATTTGACAATCTGAGCCCTAAGCGGCGGGCATAGTTGCTTAGGAACGGTCAGAGGCAGATACGTATTTGGTATAAATGCAGCTGCGATGAACTGTACAGACAGAGCCAAGGTGAGGGAGGCAGCTTTTGCCTCGCCGTTTTGCCATCTAGTTCCCTGTGAGATCTGATACTAAGGATGTCTTGTGTATCGTGGTACTGATGCAGTGACACGGAAACAGGAGGGATGTGATGACCTTCATCATACCTCCGGTGGCATTGATGATGCTAAAACTCCCTGCCCTCTATTTCTTCAGAGGTAACCAAGCACCACAGCTTTTTTTCTGAGAAGACAGGAAATGAGACCAGCTTGTCTGGGGATACTGGCAAAGATCTCCATCTGTTTTTAAAAGGCAGCCCAGAAGACGGGGGTGTGGGAGGATATGTCTACTCTACGCATCGCTTACTCAGACTGGTGCTTAGTTGCAAAGTTACTTCTCATAAAGACACTTTTTTTTTTTTCCCTCTACCATTGCTCAGTTAATGCAAATCATGTGTAGTGTTTGGCCTTGGCAGTGGTCTGTGGTTTAGGGAAGATCCTCGTGCCTGCATGTGTGCTTGACATACAGTCGTTAGCTCCTCAAGAAGCCTTAAGGGACTCTGCCTGCTGCCTGCAGTGCCCTGGCAAAGGTTTGATGTTGCAGATCTGTCCACCTTCTGCCCTTGCACACCTTGCTAGAGCATTGACGTGTATTTCAGCCACTTGAATCACAGTGATGTGAAGTGCTTCATCTTTTGCCACAGCTTTTGTGTCCTTTCCAAACCACTTCTGGTCACTGCCGGCTGAGGAGCAAGGCAGTGCCACCTTTTCTGTCTTCTAGAAGAGCTTTGTGAGAGCTGGTGCCTGTGGGCTGCTGTTAGTTTACGTCTGGCTGCTTTGATGAGCAGAGGTTTCGCTTCCAGCCATTACAGGTGAACCAGACTGTTTCACCGAGGGAGGCAGTGCTCCCTGTCGCCATTACGGCACATTCCCCACTGCCCCTTTTCACCCGAGCCTGGGCAAGTACCTCTGGGGCAAGCGGTGGGTGTTTGCGGAGCGGTGCCATAACCCACTGGCTAGCCCCTGGCAGAGGGAGGTCTCCTCTCGGGGTGAGGAGATGAGAATGAATCAGGAGGTGCCTGTTCCTCTTGCTGCTGCCTTTCTGCTCTTCCAGCAGCACCGATTGCTCTGCACCAGCTACTTCTGAGCGCCCACAGAGCCCAGGAGCTTGTGTCCCTTTCTGGGTTTGGCTGCAATGGCTGTAAACGCAGGGAATTGAATGAGTTTGGGGTTTTTTTCCCTTGCAATCTTTCCTGTAATTACAAGGTGGGAGCTTGTTCTGCAATGAGATTTTCCAGTTGCAGAGTGGTTATCACATTTTGGAGAAGGAAAAAAAAAAAGAGGAGGTGGAGTTTTGTCACATGGGTAATATTTGAAGATTACTGTTGACCGAATTGTAATTACCTGGCTGGTAGTGAGTTATCAACAGTGAGTATGGGCAACTGCAGCATTTAAACTGAGCATGGCTGCCGAGCGGGGCCAGGCAGCCCAGGCCTCCGGCTCTCTGCCCGTTAGGGGCTGCTGTTGCTCTGCCTCAGCTGGCAGCGTGGGTTCTAGTTGGGAACTTTTCTTTAAAGTTTAGAAATCACTTTTCAGATTTTAAACTTTTTCAGAGTAATGGGAAACTCATTAAAACTTTTCTTGTGCACGTGTGATGTAACAGCATCCTTTGAGTTTTGCCTAAACCTGACAGCGTTAGACTCGTGCACAAGCATTGTCACTGTAGCAGTCCATGGAGGCACATGAAGAGAGGGAGTATTTTCCTTTTTGTAGCTGACATTGCTGCGGGGGCACCGGATGGGCTTTTGGTCCTCTGTCAGCAGCACCCAGAGAGGCCTGGCCAGCCTGACTGGAGAAGGTGTCAGCCCCGTTTCATGGATGGTTCCCCTTCAGAGAGGAGGGCTGGGGGGACATGTCTGAGCCCTGGTGGCTTGTTGCAACATCTGAGGTGGCCTCCCTTAGTCATAGAAGATAAACCATGGGTGCAAATGAAGTACCCTGGGGTCAGCACCCACTTAGTTGAGATCCAGGGCATCAGGCTGACTCTTCTTGCAGTGCCCACCCCTGCACATAGCTCAGCAGAGTACTAAGTTTCACAGCAGTGGACTTCAAAATGGCAAAATTTACGCGTTTTTCGTGGGCGTTCATCAGGAAATGCCTGTGATCCTGTAAGAAAATCACTCGTGCATAAAACTGGCTTCGCCATACGTCTGTGTAAGGTCTCACCCAAACCCAGAAGGATTCCGTGGCATCTTCTCAGACCTGAAGGGAGAGAAATGTAGGGGCAGGTGCTAGGTGTCTCTGGGCAGGATGGGCTCATTTCAGAGTGTGATGCATCTCCTTGGGAGGCAGGTGCCAAGGGGATGGATGCTGCCAGAAACAGCTGGTTTTGCATGTCCTGTGTCTCGCCAGCCCTCAGAACCCCTATTGCACCAGCCCCGCACAGCCTCGGCTGAGAAAAACAGGTTTTACCCCCTGCAGGCTGCTCTGGACTTGGCTGGTGAGCAGCAGTGAGGGAGGGAAGGAGAGGAGCTGTGCTTGGGGGCTGGGCGGTGCTGGGGACAGCCATGCGGGAGCTGCCGTGGGATCTGCCCCCAGCTTTGCCCTAACAAACCAACTCAGCCTCTTCTGTGCGAACTGCAAACATTGCTGCTGCTCTTCCAAGGGCTCACAGCTTTCCGAGCTGCATTATAGCTTTTAAAAAAAATTTAGTGTGACCTCTGAGGATAGTGGTGTGAAGCTGGCACTTCTGAGCCTCAGCCTTAACTCAGTTGAAGTCCAAACTGCAAAGTCCAGGAGCCTGGTAGGTGATGAGGGGGACAGCTGGTTCTTGCTGCCTCCCAGAGTACAGATATTTTCAAGGTGACACCGAGATGTCAAGGCAAGAAAAACCAAAACTGAGCATCAGTAAACTAATGTCAGTGTATTTGCAGTGCAAAGAGCTGGGTGTTTATGTTGCTGCTGCATGAATTCCTCTCTACAAGGTAAAGGTTTGTTCCACTGTGCTGTGTCCTTGTGGCCAACGGTCCTCTATGAGCTGGGCTCTGCAGGAGCGGCGAAAAACACGGAGCAGCGTAAGAGGTGGTGATCCTGGAGGCGTGACCCTGAGAGCCGAGTCACTGCGCTCCTGTCACCGCACCTCACTGACCCAGGGCCTGCGGGGGAGCCCAAGGCCTCTGCTTTCCCTCCGTGACTAGGTAAGGGTCACCCTTCCCTTGAGAAAGGACTTGAAAGGGGAACTCATTAAGAAGTATTTTGTCCCTTTTGCAGCCTTGTGACTAAATAGGCCCGTGCAGAAGAGAGAGAGTGCAAAGCGCGAGCCTGGCCTCGACGTGCTCCTCGGTGGGAGTCGTGGCCCGGTGAAGCAGAGGTCCTCAGCTGGGGTGCCCCTGGCACAGCTGATAGCACAGAAGAAGCCAGAGCTGCCTCACCCGAAGCAGCTGCTCGGACAAAGCCCAGGGATCACCACCATGGAAGGGACATTTGTGGGCAGCCTGCTCCCCTCCATGTGCTTCAGAAGGAGGAACGTGCTGTGGGCCCATCGAGGTGCTGCACAGTCATGGTTTCTGCCCCGTCCTCCCTGCTGGGGACTGCCCTGCTGGGGTGGGGTTCGTGGGCTCTCAGTGGCAGCACCAAAGCGGGGTACCTGGCCCCCTGCAGTGGGAAGGATGCTGGGCTGTTGAGCACTGTCAAACTATTAGTTTTTTTTTTTTTTTTCTATTTCTTCCCCATGCAAAAGGTTTTCTGTGCTTTTCTACTGGGATCAAAACCCACCACAGGTCAAAGTCCTGCCCCTCTCTCAGGCACAGCCAGTGGCAGGAGGCAGCACCAAGAGGTAGCACTGGGAAAAAAGTCAGAGAAATGGTGCAGAAAAGACAAAACCCTGGAATTGCCACAGAGGATTTTCATTTCATTCCCCTTTTCTATTCACTTTAACTTTTCAGGTCGTTGATGCCAGTGGGCTGTGGTGGAAGTGAAGTAAATAATCACATATGCCAGAGATATAACATGGATTTTTACAGCTCTTCCTACTAATTGGTGACAGCCTGTGCAGAGGTTGACCACAGTGCTTAACAACCCTGACAGCGTTCACTGTCCGCCTTCTCGGGCAGTGAGAAAAGCAAAGCAACGCAGAAGAAAAGGAAAAAAAGAAAAGGTCTTATTTTGCATTTATTTTATTTTGTTTTTACCAAATCATATAAGGATAACTTAAAAAAAATTACTGTTTTTTTAAAATAGATCTACTGTTGTATTATAATTTTTAATAGCTTAAAAAAATAATTCTAGTTTAGGGCTAAGTTCAAATAAACCATGTAAACAGTAGGTACCAGTCAGCATAAGGCCACTGCAGGGGAAAACGTTTCACAATCTGATCATTCTTTTAATTCTGCTACTTAATCAGACCGGAACTCGCACAAGTACTGCGGGGTGTTAGTGTCTATAGGTAGAGGCACTACTGGCTTCGTACCGTACCTGCACAGCTCACGAATACAGCGAAGAATGTTCTTGAAGCTCTACGCTGGAAATTTTACTTACATTTGCTTCTAAACTTTGCTAAATGAGGATTCTCATTGCTAGCACAACGGTAATACAAGCTGTGGGTTGGTTTTTGTTTCCTCTTAAAATCTGGAATTTTAAAATACAGCTGTGCAGCAAGGAGGGTTCTCAGCTCTCGTATGATGATGCAACTCTGTATTTATAAAGTAATAGAATTGTTATAAAGAAAGATACATGCCCACCTAACAAAAATAAATAATTTGAAAAGTGAACAAAATGGTACACTGGCCAGCCAATAAATCTAACTTTTATGTAAATTTGCTTGGACACTGTGCAAAAAGGTTTTCTCTAAGAAAATGTTCAGGTCAGTACGGTCCTGGGGTGAGTTTGTAAAACTGATTAAGAACTAATTCAAACAGAAAAACTGCTAAGTCTTCAATTTGGTTCTCTGAAGAGTAGTAATGGGAGCTGTTTTCAGATTTTTTTTAATGAATGACTTAAAGGCTAGAAAATAAGTGAGAAGAGGAACTGTTCATATGCTTTTCTACTTCAAAGTCTGATAGGAAAGTACAAATGTCATTGTCTTCTCCTTCACTGAGTCGCATTCTTTTCTCTTACTAGTTTTGTAAGTCTCTGGTATGTGAAGAGCCCGTCATAAAATGGATTGTTTGTCTTGCTTGCTCTCGGTAGATGGGAATGGTTATTAAGTGGCAGTAACGAGAAATGCCCATGTTTGCGGATCAACTCACGCCCAGGAGGCCTCATTCTCTCTCCGCCATTACATATCCCAGTTTTGCCCCAAAGCGCTGCCTGAAGAAGCACTAGGATAGTAATAAAAGAGACAAGAGGTATCAGTGTGAGACTGACTTACGTCAGAGTAAGGGGAATGCAAGGATAGAATAAAGAAAGTGCATGAGATCAGGCTGGGGAACCTCTTTACAGTAGGATTAACCAGGAACTGCTTGTTAAAGAAGTAAGGTTAAGACATACAGGTGAATCTGAACATGTAATTGGTCAGAGCAAGCAACTAATAAAAAAAAAATGACTCTGATTAAAGTCAATAGCACTGGAGGGAAGAAATACTTTTAAAAAACCCCCACAGAAACAACATCTAATCAAGTATTCAGCTCACTGTACGTTTTATCTCCTTGTCTTTAGGTCTAAACCCCACTATCCTTTAGCTGCACAGTTCTGAGAAAGATGGGGGTTAATTACAGGTCCCAGTTCAAGTGTTCCTGCACAGCCAACCACACTGCTTGTTCCCCATGAGGGAACAGGCTGTTTTGTTCGTGGGGTTTTTTTTTTTTTTGAAGGAGGTGTTATCTTTCTTTTTCAGGTGCTGAATATTACCCTAAGTATAGAGGAAGCTTTACGGCTGATAGAACTTGTACTCTCATGTGATCACATCCTACTGGTTTCCAGACAGCTTCACAGTCACGGATCTTAGTTTTTTCCTCTTTCCTTACAGGTCATGAGTAGAATGTTTCTGGGAAAGGGCTTCCTTACAAGCACGAGTTGAAAGGGTTGTCACGCAGAAGAGCTGTACTTCCCCTTGGTGGCGTGTGCCAGCTGGGAAGGGGATGCCAGTCCTGGAGTGTTTGGACCTGCACGCTTCCTGCTGCAAGCTCCTGGCCAGTTTTGCGGCCACCTCCTTCCAGAGCATTGTCACACTCAGGAAAAAGATGTCTGCTGAGGGCTGGCTGCTTCATTTGACAGGATAGGCCCTGTTGCTCTTCTCTCCAAGAGCTGCCACAGTCAGCAGACAGGCAGCTGCACAGCATGAGCTGAACAGGGCTGAAGATGGCCAGAGATGTACTTTTGGACTATATCAAATGGCAAAGAATAACAAGAAGCACCGATGCAAGATCTCCAAATATTTTCTTCTAGTACTAAAAAGTATTTGAGGCAAGGCAGCTGGATCAGTTTCTCATGTGTGAGTGTTGCAGTGCTAAATAATCACAGTAGTTTATCACTGTTACAGAATTTTACTCTCTCACCGCAGATAATTCAACAGTGGCCAATTTAGCCAGGTTTGTAATGACCTCCTGTCTGTTTTGTTAGCCATTACAGGGTAGCAAAGAACACAGGGTCCTGCTCCACCCTACAGAATCTCAGAAGAGGTGACTGGTGACTACAAGGACAGTACTGCTCACGGGTCACCTCCCACCTCTTGGAAAGGCTGTGAGGAACACTAAGTAGAAACCAAAAATGGAAAAGGGCTCAAGATGTGCACCATGAGACAGAGAACAAGGGGGAATTGCAGCTGTGTCAACACAACCTACAGAACCGGGATCTTGCATCATCCTGACGTGAGGGATTAAGCTCCACAAAAACTGCACGCAAAAGCTCCTCCTTGGAGTGTCGGCGATCAGAAAGTACACCACATTATTAACAAAGCTCAGTTTTAATAAA
This sequence comes from Baryphthengus martii, assembly GCA_013396935.1. Taxonomy (NCBI): domain Eukaryota; kingdom Metazoa; phylum Chordata; class Aves; order Coraciiformes; family Momotidae; genus Baryphthengus; species Baryphthengus martii. Next base: position 111,046 of record VWZK01018440.1, on the reverse strand, counting down.
AAGGTTTAAGGCTTACATCTCAATATAAATAGACATAAACACAATACATATATTCTATTTTTTAAAAAAAAGTATTAATTATAAGATAATATATATTTTCTGAGTTATAAAATCTCATATAAATAGCAAATTATTCTCAGTATGCAGGTTACAAGAATGCATAAAAACTGGGGTGTATATCTGAAAGGAATCCTGAGTACACACTCAACAACTGGCAGAGAATAGCACAGTGATACACTTGGACACAATAAATGCCGTTGTCCTAGTATGTAATTTCTCCGAGACTGTAAAAATGGAATTGAGAACTTTTTTGGTTGCTCAACCTTGTTCAGCTCCATAGACTCAGGAATTGCTCTGGACATGCCCCTCCTTGAGATCTCAGGAGCACCCTATAGATTCTTTTGATATCTAAAAAAGAAGATGACATTGGTCTTCTGATGGACAGAAATAAGGCACACAGGTAGAGCAGGTCAGTACAGGCTCTAAGAAGCAGCTTGGACTTCTAACCAGAGAGCAGCAAAAGGCATCTCTTGAATGAAGATGTGTGGCAACAGAATTCTGGTAGTTATACATAAGAGGCAGCCAATTCTTATACTCCTCAAGGTTTGCCCTGCTTACCTACAAAATCACCATATAATTAAAAAAAAAGAGTAACTGGAAAATTTGCACGTTTGAAATATCAAAATGAAATTTCCTTTTTTCTTTTTAGATTGAGCTAAGCAAGCCGGCACACTAGACCGAGCCCAAGCAAGCACGCTGCTTGCTTTGGGGCACAAGTTGTAGCAGCATTTGGAGCAGTGTTTTCACCTTATGTTTTCTCTTGGCTTTCCTAAGTAAGTAAGTAAGTGAGCTGTACAACAGATGAATGTGAGTGGCAATGTTCAGAATGATGTGACTGCATCTCCAAGGCCAAGGCAGACTGCAGTGCTGCAAGAGGACACTAGCTTGCAGAAGCCCGACAGTGTATTTAAATTCTGAATTCTGAGCAATTTTGCTATCATAGCACATCTTTTTTTTTTTTTTTATGAACGTAACAAAAAGTAGTCAAATATTCATGGAAGTAAAAAACTACAATTCTGCCTGTTGTTTTCAAGGAGTAATGTGGTCATGATCTGTCCCTTTAAACATTGCTTTATATACAATACAATGCTTGCTTTCATATACTCAAGAGTCATAAGCTCTGACTTATTACTAAAACATGAATCATCAGAGCAAACTCACACATGCAAACTCCAGTAAACACACAGAGGCTTAACACTTGTTCCTTATTACAGCATCAACTCTGTAGAGATAATGAAGTAAGTGCCATTTACAGTCTCCTGGCTTATTCCCAATTTAACTTGGATCAAAAACAAGATGGACAGTGTTGTACTGAAGTTGAGCCAGAACTTCACAAGTAAACCCCAGATGCATGTTAACACTTCAGATTCAGAAATTCCCAGTAGGTTTTTCTCCTTTCAGATATTACAAATAACATATCTTTCTTATTTGTTCATATCCTATGGATACCAACTGCCTCTCTCATGACAATTTTCTTCATGGTTCTTGGTTAAAAACCCCATCAAGAAGTTGTAAATATTGCACAGTAAGTTAGGATGGAAGACTAGAAAAGAGAATGGCACTTGCAGGGTGTCGTCTCAGTCCAAAGAAAAGCTCTTCATTTTTTCTGCTAATTCCTGTCTCATCTCTGTATGTTTCTTCAGGTTTTGCACTTCATGGGGCAGGTTAATGTCCCACATTGACACACAGGACTGTAACTCTGAAAAAAAAATAAATAAAAAATTGAAAACTGAAACAGAGATAAATTATTGCATAACTTGAAGTGGTTTTGCTTATCTGCGTATCTTTTAATTACTCGTAAATTGCCTCTGTGAAGCAGGATGCTTATGACATGGAAGACAAGTCAAAAGAACACTTTTTATATGAGGTAATGCAGTTACTGGTTACAAGCTGTTTGTACTTGCACAATGAATTGGATTCCAGTTCCTAAGAGTATACCCTTTAACAGCCCTTGAAAAACCGTTTCTGGCACCTGTGGGCCATAAGGAACTGACCTGAGCTACAGCTACGGCTCGTACTGAAGTGCCTGCATAAAATGTCATCTCTACTTTCCCCAGCAGATATGCCCTGAATGCTTACAAGACTCAAAACTCATTCACCGTGAGCTCACAACGAAACCTGATTTCACAAGGTAGTGAGTATACGCTGAAAAGGTCACCTCTTCAATCTCCCTTCGTGCAAACAGCTCTTTAGTCATGGAGAACTCACATTGCTTTTAATGGAGTGAGGGTAATTGACAACACTTGCATGAGAAAGGGCTCACAAACTAAGGCCCCAAGATTTCTGGGAGACTCTGATTCCTCTCTGTATAATGGCACTCTTCATTACAAGAAAAAGGCAACAGGTGTTCTTATGATAATAATCAGGGAATATCAGAATATAAAAACCACTGCTCTAAGTCTGATTCTTAATTTACTCGAAAGACTCAGCTCATCTATTCTTGCCATGCTCAACTCTATACTCTCATTGCCACATTTTTAGGAGTCACCGAAACTGAGATGAGATAAAGGTGAAGAAGGGCATCGTTCAGAGCATCAACTGTAACTGTTCTTAGAAACACCCAAAGATGGAAATTTTCTATCTTCCTATTCCAGCACTTCACTACCCTAATTGTCCTAATGTCTGACCTAAATCTCCCTTCTGTAGTAGAAATTGATTAGTCCTAAACCTACCCACAGGGAATATGTAGAAATCTTTACTCCCTCCCTATTAATTTACATATTTGAGGCTTATTACCATGTCCTCTTCGACCTTTTTTTATGTTACTCAACTAAACTTCCTGCAACATTTCCTCATAGGCTGCATTTCTCACTTCTGGACTATTCCTAGAAGTCCAGACCCTTCAGCAATGTCCCAACTGGATATGCTCCTCCAGCAGAGGCCATGTCAGCACTCAGCAGTGTGGGAATCAGCTCACGTCTTACAGACGCCGCTTCTCAATTGGTGCGAGATTGGTGTGTTTGGCTCTTCTGCAGCAGCCTGACACGGGTGACTCGCATTCAGCCTGCGATCAATTATAACCCCTTTTCTGCAGCACTGTTGTTGAAGCCGATCATTTTCTTACGCTGGTACAACGGATCATTCCTAATTAAGTTAAAGGTCCTGCATTTGTCCGTATTGAATTGAATCCTGTTTCCTTCCAGACTGTTTGTTCTATTTGTCAAGGTGATTTTGAATTCTAACCCTGCCCTCCAGTATGCTTGTGGCTTTGTCTTGGCTGAGAATTGTCTGCAAATCTGAAAAGCACATTCCCTATTCCTTCATCCACATCATTCATGAAAACATGGGAGGTTTCTTGGCCTAGAACAGACCCCTGGGGAAATCCATTTGATACATTTTCCAATTAGACAATGACATTTAGTCTCCAAATACAGTTTTCCAGCAAATTATATTATAGACTTCAAACAGGGGCTTCCTCTGAACCATTTTTGGAAGTTACTGTTTGTTTGGAGCCCAGAAATGCTGAAGACAACAAAAACTAATAACGATGTTTCCATAAAATTATATCAAATGATGATCATCAACCCTGCACACTCAGTGGGTTGTCAAGCATAACAGTGTCTACTAATTAAGAAGTAGTAATTCAGGTACCTTTGTGACATTTGCTGTCTTCGGTGTCGCTTTTATAACAATATCCCAAAACCAGGACCGCATTCTTGAGATTCCCTTTTTCGAAGAAATGAAATGTTAAATCTTCATTTGAATTTAAGGACAGAAAGAGTAGATGACATCAGTTCTATCAAGAGGGTAGAAAGCAGAGTTCAGTCAACCGGACCCTTTATTTGAAGCCATTAACCATGAAAAACCCAGACATCATAACAACACAGTTCACATCTCCATGTAATGTCAGGGTTTACCAGGGTTCAAAGGCAGCGGGCCCGGCTGAGCCGGCCAGCCTGCTCAACAGGCCAAGAACAAAGCACCTTATTAGAGACCACAAGCAGAGGTAGGACAGTCACAGGAAAGAGATGTCACAGTGAAGGGACCGGCTGCAAATGAAGTCCCAATGTACAGCAGAAACAGCAAGTGCCTGTAATCAGTTTGGTTAGGAAAAAAACAAACCAACCAAATGTGATACAAACTAATTAATAGTGTTCTGAACTAATGGTGTCATGTAGGTGGGAAAGGAGAGTTAGCAGGGAATTAGAAATAGGGGATGGATCATAGGAAGTGCCTACTGAATAATACAAAAAAAGACCAGGAAAACAGGAGTGGCTGGATCACAGAGGAGTAAGTTGAATGTGCCAGTGTTTCAATATCAACTTCCTGGTTATTCCCAACAACACATGGTATAAATGTCTTGCAAGACAGTGGGTTCCCCACTGCAAGGTAGAGAAAGATTTCTCCTGCCCTGCGCAGATCTGCAATGTATTCTCCTTTGATATCAGTGTAAATCTGCTTATGCTAGATGGGGGGCTGGCGGGAACTACAGCCCGCTACAACCACCTGAAAGGAGGTTGGAGCGAGGAGGGGGACAGCCTTTTCTCCCTGGTGGCGTGTGACAGGACCAGAGGTAATTTCTCCTCCCCCTCTACTCTGCCTTGGTGAGGCCACATCTGGAATATTGTGTCCAGTTCTGGGCCCCACAGTTCAAGAAGGATAGGGAACTGCTAGAGAGAGTCCAGCACAGAGCCACCAAGATGATTAAGGGGGTGGAGCATCTCCCTTATGAGGAAAGGCTGAGGGAGCTGGGTCTCTTTAGCTTGGAGAAGAGGAGACTGAGGGGAGACCTCATTAATGTTTATAAATATGTTAAGGGCGAATGTCACAAGGATGAAGCCAGGCTCTTCTCAGTGATGCCCAATGACAGGACAAGGGGTAATGGGTACAAGCCGGAACACAGGAGGTTCCGCTTAAACTTTAGAAGGAACTTCTTTACAGTAAGGGTGACAGAGCACTGGAACAGGCTGCCCAGGGAGGTTGTGGAGTCTCCTTCTCTGGAGACATTCAAGACCCGCCTGGACGCCTTCCTGTGTGATGTCATTTAGGTTCCTGATCTGGCAGGGGGATTGGACTTGATGATCCTTTGAGGTCCCTTCCAATCCCTAACATTCTGTGATTCTGTGATTCTGTGTGATGGATGCAAGCTGTGCCAGGGGAGATTTAGAATGGACATTAGGAAACATTTTTTCACTGAAAGGGTTATCAAACATTGGAACAGTTTGCCCAGGGCAGTGGTGGAGTCACCATCCCTGCAGGTATTTAAACGGCGTGTGGACCTGGTGCTCAGGGACATGGTTTAGTGGTGAGCTTGCAGTGTTTGGTTGAAGGTTGGACTCGATGTTCTTGAAGGTCTCTTCCAACCACAGACATTCTGTGATTCTGTGAACTAGACTCATCATCTGTACTCAAGATTTTTCATCACTTTAATCTGCAAACAGCCCTATATGTATTCCTTACAAAAGTGACTGGAATTTACATATGTTTCTTATTCAGATTAGGGGTCTTTTTAACTATATAGAAATCTAAATTAGCATTTCCAAAATGAACAACAGATGTAAACCATTCTCTATGGTAACTGTTATGTCTATTATAAATCAATGCATTAGGTGAGAGAATTAGAAAAAGACATTATCATATTCATGTATGTACTACAGATAATACTGATGTCTCAAAGTCTAGCAATATTTTTTCCTTGAAACATTTACATCTGATTGACATTGTATATTTTAATCTTAAATGAAACTATTTAATAAAAAAATATTTCCCCCATCTTCTCTCATTTCACACAAGTAATGTGTTACTACTGAAGAATTGTTGTTCAGCAGCCTTGGTGCCATTTTCACTGATTCTGTGAAAATCCCAGTACAAAGTCCTTGAATTTAGGAAAAAATCCAACCCTTATAAATAATTGCTGGGAAAAGATGATCAAAAGAAAAAAAAAAAGTACACATCAAACTGCATGTATCAATCTTACTTGCCATTCTTCAGATTTGTGCAAACGCAGCTGAACTCTTTCTCCTGAAATATTAACTCTTCTATACATAAAACTTTGATTAAAGAAGTTGAGGTGACTGGAAACAAAGCATATGAGACTCAAGGCTTTTTTAAAATCACACTGTATTACTGTATATAATATATTTTCCCTATCAATGACACTAATAAATGAGACAAAAATGTTGTTTTCACAGAAATGGTTCTTTACAGAATGCCAGAAATAAAACATCCCTTTACAGCACTAATATTGGAGCTATCAGGACTAGAAGGACTGAAAACGCTGCACTAGTGAACCTGGACTCTACAGCTGGCACTCTTAACAACTGAGGACTGAACGGACTCTACAAACTTGCTGTCTCAGGCAAAGGCAAGTCAGAGGAAGATGGAGATTTTTTTGACCCATACAACACTGTTAGCGCTACCAGTTAACTGTAGTCTATTGATACTTCTGGTGCCAGAAAGGAAAAAGCAACCCCCAAATTAAGTTCATGATGGTAATGAGAAAACACCCACAGCCTGCAACTATGAAGTTCGCCAGCAGGGTTTCAGTGTGTTTCAGAGTCCACAACAACGGCTTCGCAGTCTCTTTTTTCCACAGCAAGTACACTTTAAAAATCGCACTGACAAGGCAACTCCAGAGCTTTTTTTTCAAAACACAGTGAAAGGCAATGGGAACCAAATGTTTTGCCACAGAGTACTTTTTGAAGTAATGCGTGTTTTGAGCATACCCACCACTGCAGTACAATGAACTCTTTGACTTGGTACGGCCTTTATAACTTCTGGGAGAGATGCAGGAATGTGTACAAGTGAAAGAAGTTACAACAGCCACGAAGCGCCCCACACTCAACTACGCTCCTCTGGCCATTTGCAATTACCACCAAAACTCCGTAACTACTGCCTGCCTACAGCAGCTCAGAACAACTGGAACAGCAGAAGTGTACAAGTCTGCAACCCGAGTCCAAGCGTGCAGCACTTCCCCAGCTTTGCTGTCATCTCCCTGTGACCCAAACCTGAAAGAACCATTCCTGAATAAGGATGGGAGAAGAAAACTAAGCAATAAGCAATTAATTATTAAAATCTAAAAAGAAACGCCACAGAGAGAGAAGCTAGAAGCATAAAACTGAAGATGGAGAAAGAACACAGGCAGACACAGATCAAGGCGAAGACTGTATGGTGAGAGCTGTGCCGAGGCACGGCACGGGGACGCAGGGAAGGCGGGTGTGCTCATGTGCTGCTCAGTGACAAGCTGTTTTCTGTGGGCACAGGTATGACAGCCTGCTGGTATTCAGCTAACACCAGAGTGCCTGAGACTGAAGATGACAGCAGTGGAATACAATAAATGAGCAAAACATGGGAAACGCTAATCTGCTCCTGGAACACCATGCCAAAGAGCACACAGCAATCCAAAACTTGGCACTGGTTTCAAAGTACCCGTCTTGTGATGGTGACGGTGTTACTTACCTAGCTGAGCTGTTATCATGACTCTAATAGAATCACAGAAGTTGTCTATAACTCGTACAGGACGACGTGTTGATAAATCAAGCAGCAAGATATGTCCTCCTCCTGTCCCTATCCACAGTGCAGTATTTTTCTGCAGGCAAATTGTCTTCACTCTTCCAGAGTAAATTAGTTTATGTTTTGATTCCTTATTTAGATTTTCCATTTTGTGCCTATGAGCAAGGAGAGAATTTGTATTCAAATCTGGTGGCACACTACTCCACAACTGCTAAAAAGACTATATCAATACCAGCCTTCAAATAATCATTCATCAAGACAAGCTGCAAAAATCTCATGCTAATCAACGGATTAACTTGAAACAAACTGGGATGAGAACTACTGGGCTTCTAAGAGCCAGCCGGTCTGCTTCAAAAGACTTTTAAATAGGAGGCAGGTATAATTCTCTGCTTTCTCCCAGTCTGCAGGAGGCTAATGCCACTGCAAAGTGGGAGGGGCACACCCAGAGCTGCTCCTAACCTCACCATGAAAATGAAATGTACGTGGCACATTAAGGAAGAGGAACAATTTAAATGCAAACGAAAATCACTGTCACTGTTAATAAAACACTGATCTCCTACTGAATCAGTGCACTGGAGAAAGGACATTCTTATTCAGGGGATGCAAGAAGTAACTGGATTTAAAAGCATTAGTACCTGAAGGACAGAAAAAGGCTTTTTTTTTTCTTGAGCAGAGTTAAATGAATCTTCTAGACATCATAGAGAAATTGTGAAACACAATAAGGGTCTTAAATATTTGAGATTCCGCACGGAATATTCTCAAGTTCTGGGCCATAAGAGAGGAAAGGAATTCCAATTTGCCCCATGAACGGGGCAAACCCCTTACCTCCAGCAGGTTAAGTACGGCACTACCAAAGGCATTCTGACATTCAGCTTTCTGTGCATCAGGCCATCAATCTGTAATAAAGCACTTACTTAAGAAAATGTGCACAGTCAATTAGTTCAGAAAGTTTTTCTGTCTTCTTGTCCCAGATTTCCACAAAATGGCTGTTTTTCTTTGCCAAGTAGATGGATTTGTCTATTGCTATGGAAATAATGTTTGCATCACTGTAAGCATTATGGCAGAACCTAGAAGAGAGAAAAACTCCAGTTAGATAATATCTAGTAGAAAAAACTTGATTATTCTGAGTGGGATTAGCTTCCCTCTACCTCTTACAGAGTCATTCAGCAAACAGGGCTAGGGTACAAATGAATTTGCTATAATGTTCCTACAGTTCGACATAAGTTCTCACAGAAATGGAGTTATGCTGATGATATACTTGTAGGTGCACTGATGTCCAAAACACATCAATAAGTCTCTCTCACCTATCTGCTCAAATCACATATGTTCACATCATAGCAGAGTAAACTCCACCTTTCTCCTGCCACTCTTTCAGTGTTTGGAGACACTCCATAGTTCTCACAGGGCCCACGTGACCAGAAAGAGTCACTCAACGCAAAGATGACCAAGCCTAAAAAGCAGCAGTGAGATTTAGTTCTCCCTGCTCTGTTCTTGCTTCACTTCAGCTAACATCCCCTTTTGACTGTTTTCCTCTATATACAAATTTGTCTCTGAGGCCAGATCTGTATCTACACGTATCAAAATATTATTGCCCCTGCAAATTAACAGCATTAGCTTATTTCACTGACTTTTCAATTTGTCCTGAAAAACATCTCAAAATTACAGGCTCCTGATAACAGACACTCAGTCATACTGGTACTTTCCCTGAAGTTACTTGCTTTTGTCAACTTTATTTTCAAAACCATATACAGTTTTGCCTCCACAAAGCTCAAAGTATTCCTGTCTTGCCATTGAACTTCATTTTACTGACGTTTTAGTTTATTGCTTTATATTAACACATTATTTCCAAAGCACATTAATTTCCCAGAATAATGATCTCTACTAGCATAAAATCAAACATTGTTTTCCCTGCTCAGGAAAAAACTCCCCTTAACTTCAGAGCAGAATTTACCCATGTGGGAGTTGTTCCACACTCCAAAAACTTCAGTTTCTAATTTCTAAATAAAGCAAAGTCAGTAATCATCCACGATTTAACTATCTAGGGCAAACATATGCACGCATAGCACACTGACAAACATGTAAGGACAAATACTATGCTAAGTATGTGTGCATAATTCTAAATAAAGTAGACAGGGCCTAGATAAAAGCAATTGGGAGAGAAAAACTGATCAGTTGCATTTATATTATACTCTCTTCATAAACCCTTTATATAGTAAAAATGCATATTCCTTGTTTAAAAGCAGCAATGAATACTTTAAACACTACTCACCGATTTTATTTTAATGCACGTTGTATCCCACCCGTATTACGGAAGGAAAAGAATAGAAACAAGAGAACTCAAAGAATGAGCTCTAGAACAAGACATTACATCAAGGTACTATCAGAAATCTTTAACAAAACCAAGAAAAGAGCCAGGTAACGTGATTTATTAAAACTTACAGTTGACTTGTCTTTGTTTCAATGAGCTTTTGAACAGAGAAATCACTAGTTAAGGCGATGATCTTTGTTCCGCAGCCTCCCCAGAGTGTATTTTTTTCAGATAAGTATGAGGATTCATTTAAGCATATCAGTGGTGTGCTGACATTCCCTATAGTCAGTATCTTCAAAGGTGTAGCACCCTTACACTGCAAGAAAAAAACAGACTCTCCATCAGAAACAAGGAGCATGCAGATGCTTGGAAACTGTTACGGCCACGCAGCCTGCTGGAATTAAATTTACACAGCCAGATTTTCTGAATCACTTCGGTATCTTGTCAGAATGTTAGAGACTGAAAAACACCATAGCCTTAGTATAGATGCCCCATTGGTAACAACCTGTGTGAGTGGAAACGGGACAGAGCTGGGACAGATACTTTCTGCAGTCATCGGCACAATTCAAGAACAGGATTGAAAGTCACATCCCTGTCTTGGAGATATCCCACACTGGCCCATAATTCTACTTCTGCACTGCGCTGCAACTCCATAACTGCTCTAAATTGCCCAGGTCTGGAGCTAACCCTCAGGAACCAGATGATATAAACAGCTCCAGCATGTCTTTATCTTTTTCTGTTCTTTGAGCAGAACTCTGACCCACAAAAAAAAACAACAAACAACATTATCATTTTGAAAATCTTTTCTACAAAAATTTAGTGTAAACGAAAAGAAAAAGGAGCTGTAGTAGCAATAAATAAAGGAGATTAAGATTGTTAGAATATTCTTTATAACAACTATTAACGTCACTATCTAGTCAGTTTACCTGGCCTTTCAAAGTCCTATAATGTCAAATAATTTCCCTCTCTTAACTCTGTTGGTAAAAACAAATATTGTAAAACATGTGCAGTTCCTCTAAGACTGCAGTAGAAAATTAGTTTAAGAGAAGCAATTAAAAAAGAAGCTACAAGAAATAAAGCTATTGTTGGCAGCTGCTTTACATATTACTGGTAGTGTTTAGTAGAACAGACAGCAAAGAACAACCCTACCTTTACTGCTCTGTCTTCAAAAACTGCCAGTTTACCATCAGCTGTGCCTACCAAGAAGAAATTCTTCTGTTTGCTGAAACAAAATAAAATAAAGAATTCTAGAGCTTACTTAATCAGGTAAGAAAAATGCAAATGAGTAGCCTCTGGTATTTCAAGAGTTTCATTAAACACTAAAAGCAAATGCAGCCACCTGTGGTTAGGAATGGGGTCTCCAGTTACACAGTGTAAGTGAAAATACAGGCAAAATAAGCAGTTGTCTAAACAAAACTGCATGAGCGTACACATAATTTTCTGTAATTTCTGTTTAGTCGTATTTTTAAAATGTAACACAAAATATTTAAAATGCATTTATACCTTTGCTTTGCAAGAGAATTACAGTATAAACAAGTGATGGAATCTGACATTTTCTGCAGACGATGTCTTCTTGTTTCATCTTCTGTGTTAACTGCCCACAGAGAACCAGACTGGGTTCCTGCTACAATCCAGATTTCTTTCTCAGTGGGAAGGGTCACTAAGGCCAAACTTAAAATTTTGCTATCTGCAATATCCTGAATCAGAAAAAAAAAAAAAAGAAAACAGAAAGAAAATCGACCTGGTTATGAGTTCAGTGAGGGTAAATGCTAGTAAATTGCTGGCAATAAAGTACAATATTCTCAGACCCCAGACAGACCTGAAGCCTAACCCTCCCATTGAGAAATCTAATTCCATATTAGTAGAATACATCTTCAACTGTGTCATCTTACTTCAAAGTGCTGGGTCAGTTCCCAGTTCACAGGAAAATCTCTAAGCTGAATACTGAAAAAAGTACTCTCCCTCTCTATTCTCATGCAGGTATCAAAGCCATCAGGGAATGAAGCAATTAAGAAACTACACTGCAATATACATTCAGTTTAATTGCTAACAATAAACGTACTTTTCTCATTTTAGTTTTAGAAAAATAAGTCCTGTCATTTATACCAAAGCTACCAATTCAAATATATCATGGTCAACAGATGGCAGATGGAAACAGAACTTAAACAACTTTGATGATGAGTCACACTCAGTTCTGGCACACACGGTCATCACAGCACAACAAAGGAAATTCATAAAACTTTTTCCATTTTCTGACAGCACAGGACTGAGATGTACAAAAGTCAAATGAAAAGAGCTGGAGGGTATCACTCAAAGTGGCACAAGGAGTCAGCATCTATGGAAAGAGGGGCATCGTTAACAGACTAGCTGGATTGTTAGGGGAGGTAGAGATCCGAAGGGCTGTGTAACTGGCTCTCTTTGTTGTGGCCTCTGTGCTAGAAATAGCTTCTATCTGAGTGGAAGAAAGGAACCCAGCAGTGGAAAGACAGTATTATGAATTCAGGCCGGATGGCAGGGAGAGGAAAAAGCAACTGCTTTTCTGCTTCATTTCATGGATATAATGATGACTCACTCACGAGCAATCTTTGTTCTCTCAAAGCTTAGCTTTCCAGAAGTAAAATCCTGCCCTTAAAATGCAATTAATTCTTCTGAAATACATCTCGGTGCCAAAAAGAATTAGAATAAATGGCAACTTGCCCACATACCTCGCAAGTATGTCCGTCTGTATTTAGGTTAACAAATGAAAGTTGTGCTTTTTCTGTGTTCCCGTTGCCTATCCAGACTCCTGCCTTCTTGCAGCTTTGATTGGCAGCTACCATGCACTCTGCTGTGGAATTGCTGGGTATTGACACATACCTCATCAAACAGATAAGCTCTGCAGAATTCAGGATCTCATAAACCTACAAAAAAGCACAGCACACACATGATAGAAACAATGGATACATACATACAGGAATAAATAACTAGCACTGGATAACAATGTTTTACAGAATATGGACACAGTATCTCAGCAGGTCTGCTTATTTATATTGCCATTATCATGAGCAATCTTTGCACACTGAGCAACTTTGCATTGACTCTTATTTTTCTGTTAAAATCTCAGAGTCAATGGGGTTAAGGCATGTTTGAAAATTTCACCCATTTTGAAGAGCACTGTGATGTGTGGTACGAGACAGTAGGTTTCAGATCCACACTGCTGTTCCTCCTCCTCTCACGTGCACGGATCAGCGTAGGCCAACCGCACTGATACTGCCTCACAAACTCCTTTTTGTATAGCTCTGCTAAGAACTGTGAAGTAATCCAAATGCATTTTCACTGCAATCAACATACAGCAACACAGGGAAAAACAGCAGGCTAGAACAAATGGTTGGTAGATTTGAATGAAACAGTTCATCCTGGATGGCAGCAGCAGGCAGCATTTCACAGTTGTCTCAGTTCCAGAAAAGAACACAAAAAACCCGGTGCCTCTTACTAACTTACATGTCCCATTACTTTTTAGAAAGCACAACATTGTGGTATCATCTATCACAAAAATACAAATAAATACACTGTGCAGTACCTGGGAAGACGTTGGTCGTTCCTGAGGATTTTCTTTCAAACACTTTTTAATTAAATTTTCCACTTTAGGCCAGGGGGCACAGCCATATTCTTTGACAGGATCTAAAATGTAAAATTAGATAACTTCTTAATCAGCCTTTACCATAGTTCAGAAATGATAGTTCTGAATAACTCTCTTCTTATTTTAAGAATCCATCTAACTTCTTGCAAAGCATCTCTAAGAAATACCATACTCTTAGGTAAAGTGTCAGCATGAACAGCTTGGAATTGCTCATCTGCCAACAAATGCTACAGCATGATATGACAGAGCTAGAATCCTTTTGATTAAAAGTACAGTTCTAAATATCTGTGATACCACAGATACANACAGAGCTAGAATCCTTTTGATTAAAAGTAGTTAAAGCAAATGGATTTTGCTTTAACTTTTTCTAAATATCTGTGATACCACAGATACGTGAGAGTTGTGTTTTGATTAATGCTGACTATTCAAGGGCATGTCATTTCAGTCTGTATTCTTTTCAATTCCTGCAGACATTTTTTTCCACATTTATTCTTCTGTATTTGGACAGAGTATATGGAATATAGATGAACTGTCAATAAAATGTATAGCAATTTAGATGAATGACTCCATAGAGTATTTACAAGATATGGAAGTTTAAATTCCATTCAGTGACTTGAATATATTACTTATGACTATAGGTGCTGGCTTCTCTAAGAACACTCATTTATGAATAACAATGCCTGTGTCACTTTTCCTTTTAGCTCATCATAATCCACAGCAGATATTCCTCCTCTTCAGGGAGCAGGTTTAAAATGCCTGAGCTATGAACTGGACTATTTGCCTTAAGAAGCAAAAAATGGATGAACTCTCTGTCTCTCCTAATGGAGAAGCCATGCCAGATTAAGTGGTATGGTTGCTGTCCTTTCCTAGATGGAATAACTTTTCAGTCTGAAAGAATGTTTTATGGGCATATCCACTACTGCAGGGCAATAAATAAAGACCAAAGCCACCCATTCAGCTTGTAGTACTTTGAAGTACTATCGTAGCAGCTCTTCACACAGAAGTTGCCAAATACTGAGTTACATTGATGAGCTGACTATGTCACATCCAGCCTGATAGCATATTTAACCCTCCTTCCAGCAGTCAACAACTACATCACAGAATCATAGAATATTAGGGGCTGGAAGGGACCTCGGAAGATCATCGAGTCCAACCCCCCTGCCAGATCAGGACCCTAGAGTAGATCACGCAGGAACGCATCCAGGTGGGTTTTGAATGTCTCCAGAGAAGGAGACTCCACAACCTCCCTGGGCAGCCTGTTCCAGTGCTCTGTCACCCTCACTGTGAAAAAGTGTTTCCTTACATTTAAACAGAATCTCCTATGCTCGAGTTTGCACCCATTGCCCCTTGTCCTGTCATTGGGTGCCACCGAGAAGAGCCTGGCTCCGTCCTCCTGACATTTGCCCTTTACATATTTATAAACATTAATGAGATCACCTCTCAGTCTTCTCTTTTTCCAAGCTAAAGAGACCCAGCTCCCTCAGCCTCTCCTCATAAGGGAGATGGTTCCACTCCCTTAATAAGCTTAGTGGCTCTGCGCTGGTCTCTCTCCAGTAGATCCCTGTCCTTCTTGAACTGGGGTGCCCAGAACTGGACACA